>CM044564.2:26992621-27102621 GCA_024416835.2 Perccottus glenii | reverse complement strand
ATTTCATTAATTAGCATTCCTAATTATTCATCTTCTTTATGTTTTCCCAAATAGCATCACTTTCGTTTATTAGGCCCGAGCCGGTGATGGCGGGAGGGCCTATTGTTTTCTTTCGGATTTTTTTTTTTTTTTATCTTTATTGTGACCAAATGATCCTAAATTTGACCCAGTGAACATGCACAAAAAGTCATTTTTATTGGTCCCAGACTTCAAGCTCGGCAAAAATTTATGTATTTGAAGTCGCGAAAAAAAGCGAAAAATGACTCAGTGGCGACCCTACAAAATCAAAATACATTGGGCCTATGGAAAGTGAAAGTAACTTTTTCCAACGTGGAAAAATGAAACTTGGTATATCCATAGGACACCTCAGAACAAACAGAAAGAGTCAATGACAGTCACACCTAAACTCAACAGGAAGTCCGCCATGTGGGGTGAAAGCGCGCCACTAAAATCGCACCCCTTGCAGAAAGATGCAAATCATTGTGTTTTAATCTAAATGGCCCCAAATTTGGTGAGTATCATCTAGACACGTGTGCCAACCAAAGTTGTAACTTTGTTGTTGATATCTTATCGGGTATGGGTGTAGCAAGCCTGTAACGAGGTGGCCATTTTTGTGAAAATAAAAGCGTCTCTTAACTCTCAAACGCCTTCTCGGATCGAGTTGGAACCAAAAAGGCGTTTGTGCACATTCATGACCTGAACACAAAGATATGTAAATAAAAGGGTTATCTTTAGAAATGGCTCTCCAGCGCCCCTACAAACTTATAATGGGACCCAAGAATTTAGTTTGTCATAGAGACATAAAATTTGGTACACACATCTCTTATGTCATGACGAGCATAAAAGCCAATGACAACCACCCCTATCTATAAATGTGTTGCCATAGCAACGTCCCAAATATGTGAAAAAGTCAATGGGAAGTGAAATTTTTAGTTTGTTGTAGGCAAATGAAACTTGGTACACATATCCACCATGGGCTTATGAACAAAAAAGCCAATGGGGACCACACCTATCACACACGGGAAGGCGGCCATTTTGAATTGAAAATTTGGTCCGACTTAGAATACACCTCTTTTTAAAAACAACAAAAATAGCTGCTTCATTCCACAGACACCAAACTTGGGCAAAATGAGCTAAACACATGTATGTAAAAGAGACAAGTGTTTTTCTAGACTTTTTGCTCGAGTTATATTTTTTTATTATAATTGGTATATATTTTTTTATTATCATTTTTTTCTGCAAAATGATCCTAAATTTGACCCAGTAAGCGTGCAACTAAAGTCATTTTATTGGTCCCAGACTTCAAGCCCAGCGAAAAATTTATGTATTTGAAGTCCCGAAAAAAATACAAAAAATGACTCAGTGGCGACCCTAGAAAAGTCAAAATACATTGGTTCTATGGAAAATGAAAGTACATTTTTCCAATGTAGAAATACAAAACTTGGTACATCCATAGGACACCTCAGGGCAAACAGAAAAGTTTATTACAGCCATACCGTAAACTCAACAGAAAATCTACTATGTTGGGTGGAATCGTGACCACCTAAATCGCACCCCTTGTGTCTAAAGGCTTTTCATCTAAACAGCTCCAAATTTGGTGAGTATCATCTAGACACGTGTGCAAAAAAAAGTTATCAATTTGTTTTTTGATACATTTGTGGCTGTGGTCGTAATGAGGCAACCTTTGGGAAATAAATGCCATTTCCCAATTGCCAGGATCCTTCCTTTAGAGGAGGCCCCTCCAGAGCCACGGCTAGAGTCTTAGAAAACTCCTCAGAATCCTTTTACCGTAAAGTTTACGCTTTAAAGCACGAAATGCACTCCTCCGAGTGCATGTGTCCCCGTGGTCTCAAGGGAGGCGAGGGCCTTTATCGCCGCTTGCGGCTTTAATTATTATTATTATTATTCTTCTTCTGCCTTTGAGGGCAAATTTGACCCCTGAACATGCAGAAACTTTGCCCAAAATTCAAGCCCGGCGAAAAATTTATAGAAATGAAGTCTGCAAGAAAAAATATGAAAAAATGACTCAGTGGCGACCCCTGGAAAAGTCAAAATACATTGGGCCTATGGAAAGTGAAAGTAACTTTTTTGCTACGTAAAAAAATGAAACTTGGTACATCCATAGGACACCTTAGGGCAAATATAAAAGTCTATGACAGCCACACCCTAAAGTCAACAGGAAGTCCGCCGTGTGGGGTGGAACGCGCGGCCACCTAAATCGCACTCCTCGCGCAAAATGATTCAACTCATCGTGTTTTTATCTAAAAGGCCCCAAATTTGGTGAGTATCATCTAGACACGTGTGTCAACCAAAGTTATAACTTTGTTGTAGATATCTTATCGGGTATGGGTGTGGCAAGCCTGTAACAAGGTGGCCATTTTTGTGAAAATAAAATGTCTCTTAACTCTCAAACGCCTTTTCGGATCGAGTTGGAATCAAAAAGGCGTTTGTGCACATTCATGACCTGAACACAAAGATATGTAAATAAAAGGGTTATCTTTAGAAATGGCTCTCCAGCGCCCCTACAAACTTATAATGGGAGCCAAGAATTTAGTTTGTCATAGAGACTTCAAATTTGGTACACACATCTCTTATGTCATGACGAACATAAAAGCCAATGACAACCACCCCCTATCTATAAATGTGTTGCCATAGCACGCCCCAAATATGTGGACAAAGTCAATGGGAAGTGAAAATTTTAGTTTATCATAAGCAAATGAAACTTGGTACACACATCCAGTATGGGCTTATGAACAAAAAAGCCAATGGTGACCACCTATCTATAAATGTGTTGCCATATAGCAACGCCCCAAATATGTGGACAAAGTCAATAGGAAGTTAAAATTTTAGTTTGTCGTAAACAAATGAAACTTGGTACACACATCCAGTATGGGCTTATGAACAAAAAAGCCAATTGTGACCACACCCTATCATATACGGGAAGGCGGCCATTTTGAATAGAATGTGAGAATCTTCTTAGAATACACCTCTCTTTTAAAAACAGTCCTTTGTTTTTTCGCCTTAGCCCAAGCATAATCTATTATTTTCAAAAGTTCAGACAGCTCCCAGGAAAACCAGGGATTGTGGAGACCTTTAACTCTAAATTACAAGGTGGTGTAGCAGGACGCAGCAGTAGCACAGGCCCGAGTGTGAAGCAGGATCCAGCCAGAAGAAGATTCAAGCAGTAGCACAGGCCTGGTTATTTGACATTACTGTGAAGTTTACGCTTTAAAGCACAAAATGCAATCCTCCAGTACATGATTCCCGCGGTCTCAAGGGAGGCGAGGTCTTTATCGCCGCTTGCGGCTTTAATTATTATTATTCTTCTTCTGCTCTTTGAGGGCAAATTTGACCCCTGAACATGCACGAAAACTCAGGAAACTTTGCCCAAAATTCAAGCCAGCGAAAAATTTATAGAAATGAAGTCCATGAAAAAATATGAAAAAATGACTCAGTGGCGACCCTGGAAAAGTCAAAATACATTGGGCCTATGGAAAGTGAAAGTAACTTTTTCCAATGTAGAAAAATGAAACTTGGTACATCCATAGGACACCTCAGGGCAAATATAAAAGTCTATGACAGCCACACCTAAACTCAACAGGAAGTCCGCCATGTGGGGTGGAGCAGCGACCACTAAAATCGCACTCCTCGCGCAAAATGATTCAACTCATCGTGTTTTTATCTAAATGGCCCCAAATTTGGTGAGTATCATCTAGACACGTGTGTCAACCAAAGTTATAACTTTGTTGTAGATATCTTATCGGGTATGGGTGTGGCAAGCCTGGAGGTGGCCATTTTTGTGAAAATAAAATGTCTCTTAACTCTCAAACACCTTCTCGGATCAAGTCGTTGGACCCAAAAGGCGTTTGTGCACATTCATGACCTGAACACAAAAACATGTAAATAAAAGGGTTATCTTTAGAAATGGCTCTCCAGCGCCCCTACAAACTTATAATGGGACCCAAGAATTTAGTTTGTCATAGAGACTTCAAATTTGGTACACACATCTCTTATGTCATGACGAACATATAAGCCAATGACAACCACCCTCTATCTATAAATGTGTTGCCATAGCAACGCCCCAAATATGTGGACAAAGTCAATGGGAAGTGAAAATTTTAGTTTATCATAAGCAAATGAAACTTGGTACACACATCCAGTATGGGCTTATGAACAAAAAAAAGGTGACCACCCCTATCTATAAATGTGTTGCCATAGCAACGCCCCAAATATGTGGACAAAGTCAATGGGAAGTGAAAATTTTAGTTTGTCGTAAGCAAATGAAACTTGGTACACAGATCCAGTATGGGCTTATGAACAAAAAAGCCAATGGTGACCACACCCTATCATACACGGGAAGGCGGCCATTTTTAATTGAATATCTGATTTGCCTTAGAATAGACCTCTCTTTTAAAAAACAGTACTTTGTTTTTCTCGCCTTAGCCCAAGCATAATCTATTATTTTCAAAGTTCAGACAGCTCCCAGGAAAACCAGGGATTGTGACCTTTAACTCTAAATTACAAGGTGGTGTAGCAGGCCCCAGCAGTAGCACAGGCCGAGGTGATGAAGCAGGATCCAGCCAGAAGAAGATTCAAGCAGTAGCACAGGCCCGGTTATTTGACATTACTGTGAAGTTTACGCTTTAAAGCACAAAATGCAATCCTCCAAGTACATGATTCCCCGCGGTCTCAAGGGAGGCGAGGGTCTTTATCGCCGCTTGCGGCTTTAATTATTATTATTATTATTCTTCTGCTCTTTGAGGGCAAATTTGACCCCCTGAACATGCGAAAACTCAGGAAACTTTGCCCAAAATTCAAGCCAGTGAAAAATTTATTGAAATGAAGTCCATAAGAAAAAATATGAAAAAATGACTCAGTGGCGACCCTGGAAAAGTCAAAATACATTGGGCCTATGGAAAGTGAAAGTAACTTTTTTCCAACGTAGAAAAATGAAACTTGGTACATCCATAGGACACCTCAGGGCAAATATAAAAGTCTATGACAGCCACACCCTAAACTCAACAGGAAGTCCGCCATGTGGGGTGGGCAGCGACCACCTAAATCGCACTCCTCGCGCAAAATGATTCAACTCATCGTGTTTTTATCTAAAAGGCCCCAAATTTGGTGAGTATCATCTAGACACGTATGTCAACCAAAGCTATCACTTTGTTGTAGATATCTTATCGGGTATGGGTGTGGCAAGCCTGTAACAAGGTGGCCATTTTGTGAAAATAAAATGTCTCTTAACTCTGAAACGCCTTCTCGGATCGAGTTGGACCCAAAAGGCGTTTGTGCACATTCATGACCTGAACACAAAGATATGTAAATAAAAGGGTTATCTTTAGAAATGGCTCTCCAGCGCCCCCTACAAACTTATAATGGGAGCTTAGAATTTAGTTTGTCATAGAGACTTCAAATTTGGTACACACATCTCTTATGTCATGACGAACATAAAAGCCAATGACAACCACCCCCTATCTATAAATGTGTTGCCATAGCAACGCCCCAAATATGTGGACAAAGTCAATGGGAAGTGAAAATTTTAGTTTATCATAAGCAAATGAAACTTGGTACACACATCCAGTATGGGCTTATGAACAAAAAGCCAATGGTGACCACCTATCTATAAATGTGTTGCCATAGCAACGCCCCAAATATGTGGACAAAGTCAATGGGAAGTGAAAATTTTAGTTTATCGTAAGCAAATGAAACTTGGTACACACATCCAGTATGGGCTTATGAACAAAAAAGCCAATGGTGACCACACCCTATCACACACGGGAAGGCGGCCATTTTGAATTGAATATCTGATTTGCCTAGAATACACCTCTCTTTTAAAAAACAGTACTTTGTTTTCTCGCCTTAGCCCAAGCATAATCTATTATTTTCAAAAGTTCAGACAGCTCCCAGGAAAACCAGGGATTGTGGAGACCTTTAACTCTAAATTACAAGGTGGTGTAGCAGGCCCCAGCAGTAGCACAGGCCCGAGGTGACGAAGCAGGATCCAGCCAGAAGCAGATTCAAGCAGTAGCACAGGCCTGGTTATTTGACATTACTGTGAAGTTTACGCTTTAAAGCACAAAATGCAATCCTCAGTACATGATTCCCTGCGGTCTCAAGGAGGCGAGGGTCTTTATACGCCGCTATGCGGCTTTAATTTATTATTACTTTTGTCAGAATAAAGTTTTTCTGTGACCATTGTGAGTTTTCTTTCATTGACCAAGGGTATAACAATTTTGTCCATACGTGTGCATATATATATATATATATATATATATATATATATATATTATATATATATACATATATATATATATATATATATATATATATATATATATATATATATATATTATGCTTTAATTTATTATTACTTTTGTCAGAATAAAGTTTTTTCTGTGACCATTGTGAGTTTTTCTTTCATTGACCGAAGGGTACCAACAATTTTGTCCACGTGTGCATATATATATATATATATATATATATATATATATATATATATATATATATATATATATTCAGTTCAGGGCCTGCTCCTGTGCAGCCATGATGAGTGCCTCTGTGCTGTCCTTCAGTCCGGCCCGTTCTAGCCATTGGTAGGATTTCTTGATATCAGCCACTTCAGTTATGTTCCGGTGGTACATCCCATGTAGGGGTTTGTCCTCCCATGATGGTCCCTCCTCCAGCTCCTCTTTCTCTGTTCCCCATTGCCTGAGACATTCACTGAGCACGTCATCTGTTGGGGCCTTATCTTTGATGTACTTGTGGATCTTGGATGTTTCATCCTGGATAGTGGCTCTCACACTCACTAGTCCACGGCCGCCTTCTTTACGGCTAGCGTACAGTCTCAGGGTGCTGGATTTGGGGTGGAACCCTCCATGCATGGTGAGGAGCTTTCGTGTCTTAACGTCTGTGATCTGTATCTCTTCCTTTGGCCACCTTATTATTCCCGCAGGGTGTCTGATCACTGGCAGGGCGTAGCTGTTTATTGCCCGTGCCTTGTTCTTGCCATTGAGCTGACTTCTTAGGACTTGCCTTACTCGTTGGAGGTATTTGGCAGTTGCTGTTTTCCTTGTTACCTCATCGAGGTTGCCATTTGCCTGTGGTATTCCAAGGTACTTGTAACTTGTCTGCTATTGTTCCTTCTGGGAGTGAGACCCTGTTATAAGAATTCTATATGTTAAAAGAATTCTATATCCTTATATTACCCAGAGAGACACGGAGACAGATTATATTATAAAAGCGAAAGGCCAGGTTTTATTCCTTGCAAGGGAAGCAAAGTACACAGATATATACAAAAGGTACATAGTGCGTTTTGCTTACATAAGTAAACAAAACATTACATTTTATATCACTGAGTGGGGGCTGTCAGTGGGAGGCGTATCTTGCATACACACTCCCCTCAAGGCCCCAGCTCCAGGTGCAAAAGTACCATGGCAACCCATGTCTATCTAGTTATGTCTACTCCATGCTTGGACTAGAATGGAGGACATGACATGATTTGACATGACCTGTAGAGAACTATGAGCACCTACTAACTATAAACAATTATAATAATAAAATTATTATAACATTCCCCCCTCTTTATGCTGATAACCATTAGCATAAACAACCTACTAGCTTGAGTGTGAGTTGTAAACTATGACAGAAGCGAAAACCCAGCAGGGCTGTTGATCCTAGCCAGAAGAACATTTTGACCCATTGGTAAAATGACCTAAAGCTGGGAAAAACTCTTCTATCCACCCCTTGCCCCAAAGGCGGTGACAAAACACAAACATCAAGCATCAAACGTATGTAATCACTTCAAATGATTAACTTACAACACATGTCAAACAAACACAACAAATGATTATAATGGGATATGTTTCAAATCAAATGGGAACCCACAGAGTAATGCACTGATTCTTCAAAGTCAAATTCTTTAAAGTCCATAAATCATAAATGTCCATAAATCATAAATCAAAACATAGTGTCACTCCAAAATAAAGTAGAAAAATTTGCCAGAGGTTGAGCTGGTCAACCCATTGGACTCAAGATCTCTGGCCTGTCCCTGCCTGTCCATTTCTGTCCCTGTAACGAAAAGAAAAACACATGGAGTGAGACTTGTGCACATTCATAATGATTAAAATCAATTCTCTTCAGCATAATCAATTCAATGAACCATACGGCCCTTAGGTCTGTAGTATGATCCGTCCTGGAGCTGTTGTCCCGTTGGTGTCCATGCAAACAATAACGTCCCTCAGATATCAAAGTGTTCATCTGAGGTCAAAGCCTTGACCTTAGTCGTTTGGCAGGTGCATGTCCAGGAATGTTGACCCAGCAATGGCCACATTCATCAATCTCACCAACAAGCTCCGGATACATGGAAAGCAACACAAACAAACGTTATTAGACATGGAAGTGCAACAACAAGTACATGTACTGTATCTCAATACAGATTCTAAAATCCGAGTCAGTTTTCCAAATATGTTTTAAAACCAGGTCAAAATTAATTTCTCTATACCAGAATATTCTAATTTTGAAGTCCTTTCTTAAAGACTTTAGTTCTGCTGTAACTAGTCCTGTGTTACTTTGGAGGAAATCCTTTTGTAGATCCCCCCTTTTCAGCTAATAGCATGCTCAGTGCTATTTTGTTCTGTCCAGTCCTTGGACCAGTTTTTTCTCATTTCCAGTTTTAATTAACAGTTACAGCATCTCTCGTACAATTCATAAACCTTTGTTGTTTATAAATATACTTAATTAATCTACATTTGCATAAATTTTCCCAAATGGTAAAAATTCAAATCCTAATGCTAATTTAATTTTAGCCTTATATTCATTAAGGACACCTTTGAAGGACGCCTCTGTCGTCGATGTAAATGGGGCTCTCAAATGAACCTGAGGGAGCTGCTGTTTGGCTCCTAAAGTGTGAGTTTTGACTCACGATGTTCTCCGTCACATTGTATGTGAACACAAATAAAACGAGGATCCTTTAAGGACGCATGTTTCCGGTCAGCAGGCAACGCTGGTCTAATGGTCTTACTTTCACAAAACCTCCAGACTTCTGCTTTGCACTGCACCTGTCCCTGATCTCTACGTTTGTCAAGTTCAGAGTGATGTCACAGGAAGTCATGTGACCCCCGTCACTAGCCCTGCTCACAGGTGTACTTCCCTTCATAGGTGTAAACCAAGATGACTATAAGTTCAAAGAACTCTGTTAATATTAGCTCTTACTGGTGGTGGCTATATTAATTTTCAAAACTCCTTTTCTGAACTGGTATACTTGTTGTAGTTGGCTTCCATCCAAATAAAGAACAAACAAACAAATCAGAACGTTATCTGACATTATAGACCCATAGAAAGTGCCTCCTAGGTTTTCGTCAAACGAAACCATAAAAGCCCTTAAAATGATCAAACCATAAATTTGAAACAGCAGATAAACCCTGTTTCCACAGATATGGTCTGCTGGAAATCTATTTTAATCTGAAAAGGTTTAATCAGACTAAACAGTGCTTCTCCAGAAAAGTCCTGTCAACTTTCTTTATTTCATTATTTGATTTAAACTTTTAACTGTATTAAACCCTGTTGTTTCAGCCTCATGCTAACCATTAGGTTAACCAAGCATCCCTTCAGCACTTTAACACAGCTTTGTTTAAACCTTCATCTCCCCCCTTTTTGAGACGTGGGACAACCATGGCTCAAAATACCACAAAAATGAAACAAAATAAAATCAAAAATAAAATCAAAACAGAATGTTTTTTTCCAATTACCACCTTAAATTGTTATTTCATTAATTAGCATTCCTAATTATTCATCTTCTTTATGTTTTCCCAAATAGCATCACTTTCGTTTATTAGGCCCGAGCCGGTGATGGCCGGGAGGGCCTATTGTTTTTGCTCGGATTTTTTTTTTTTTTTTTATCTTTATTGTGACCAAATGATCCTAAATTTGACCCAGTGAACATGCACAAAAGTCATTTTATTGGTCCCAGACTTCAAGCTCGGCAAAAATGGTATGTTTTGAAGTCGCGAAAAAAAAACGAAAAATGACTCAGTGGCGACCCTACAAAATCAAAATACATTGGGCCTATGGAAAGTGAAAGTAAGTTTTTTTCAACACAGAAAAATGAAACTTGGTATATCCATAGGACACCTCAGGGCAAACAGAAAAGTCAATGACAGTCACACCCTAAACTCAACAGGAAGTCCGCCATGTGGGGTGAAAGCGCGCGCCACTAAAATCGCACCTTGCGCAGAAAGATGCAAATCATTGTGTTTTAATCTAAATGGCCCCAAATTTGGTGAGTATCATCTAGACACGTGTGCCAACCAAAGTTGTAACTTTGTTGTTGATATCTTATCGGGTATGGGTGTAGCAAGCCTGTAACGAGGTGGCCATTTTTGTGAAAATAAAACGTCTCTTAACTCTCAAACGCCTTCTCGGATCGAGTTGGAACCAAAAAGGCGTTTGTGCACATTCATGACCTGAACACAAAGATATGTAAATAAAAGGGTTATCTTTAGAAATGGCTCTCCAGCGCCCCTACAAACTTATAATGGGACCCAAGAATTTAGTTTGTCATAGAAACATGAAATTTGGTACACACATCTCTTATGTCATGACGAGCATAAAAGCCAATGACAACCACCCCCTATCTATAAATGTGTTGCCATAGCAACGTTCCAAATATGTGGAAAAAGTCAATGGGAAGTGAAATTTTTAGTTTGTTGTAGGCAAATGAAACTTGGTACACATATCCACCATGGGCTTATGAACAAAAAAGCCAATGGGGACCACACCCTATCACACACGGGAAGGCGGCCATTTTGAATTGAAAATTTGGTCCGACTTAGAATACACCTCTTTTTTAAAAAACAACAAAAAATAGCTGCTTCATTCCACAGACACCAAACTTGGGCAAAATGAGCTAAACACATGTATGTAAAAGAGACAAGTGTTTTTCTAGACTTTTTTGCTCGAGTTATATTTTTATTATAATTCGTATATATTTTTTATTATAATTTTTCTGCAAAATGATCCTCAATTTGACCCAGTAAACCAACAACTAAAAGTCATTTTTATTGGTCCCAGACTTCAAGCCCGGCGAAAAATTTATGTATTTGAAGTCCCCGAAAAAAAAAATACGAAAAATGACTCAGTGGCGGCCCCTAGAAAAGTCAAAATACATTATCCTATGGAAAGTGAAAGTAACTTTTTTCCAACGTAGAAAAATGAAACTTGGTACATCCATAGGACACCTCAGGGCGAACAGAAAAATGTATTACAGCCATATCGTAAACTCAACAGGAAATCTACAATGTTGGGTGGAATGCGTGACCACCTAAATTGCACCCCTTGTGTCTAAAGGCTTTTCATCTAAACAGCTCCAAATTTGGTGAGTATCATCTAGACACGTGTGCAAAAAAAAGTTATCAATTTGTTTTTTGATAGATTTGTGGCTGTGGTCGTAATGAGCCTGTGAAGAGGCAACTATTGGGAAATAAATGCCATTTCCCAATTGCCAGGATCCTTCTCAACAGAAAATGTTGGGTGGAATACATGACCACCTAAATCGTACACTTTGTGCTAAAGGGTTTTCATCTAAACAGCTCCAAATTTGCTTTAAAGCACGACATGCAATCCTCCAAATATATGTGTCCCCGCGGTCTCAAGGGAGGCGAGGGCCTTTATCGCCGCTTGCGGCTTTAATGTTATATTTAAAACTTAACTTTGTTTAGTTCAGTTTTATTTTTAGTTACCATTAGTTGTAGGTCTTTACCTGTAACTGTAATTGGTATCATCCACAATTTGACAAATTTTAACTCAGTTGATGCAAACATAAATAATTTATATAGATCAGAACTGGTTTCTCATGATCTATTTTCACAAACTTTTAAACATTCACCTTCAATTCACAATTTATTTCACGTTCTTTTAAATTAGAATATTCTCAAAATATTGTTTAATTTACCTTAAATTACTTTCTTTAGAAAGAAAACACATTTTTCTCTTACTTCAAAACAAAATTTCTTAATCTCCCTTGGGTTCAGACCCCCCTCTCTGGGGTTAACCCAGTAACAGCAGCATGTCTCAGCTGCTTGAACACACCACAAAGCCTCTGCTCTGTTCACACTGCTTTCCTCTAAAACACCATCACCTTTGTGACTGTCGTTTTTTTTAAATGAAAGACCAAACATAAAATCAACAAATTTCCTCTCAAATTCTCAACTCAAATTCTGCTTTATTTTTAAATAAAATTTCTTCAGGATTTTGTTCAGTATAGACTTGTTCTATACTGTCTCTGTAAAACTCAGTTTTATCACCAGGTGCTAAATACAATAAACCAGTTTGTTTTTGTATTTTTCCCATATTAATTTAAATGTAACATAAAACAATTTCATCAATTACTATTTTCATGTTTCCCCTAATTTATCATTCAGATGCCACATAAAGAATTCACCTCACTCAATGTTAAACAGAAACTTAAACATCAAATGTAAAATCAAAATAACGTGTTTCTCTTTATTTATTCAAATTCACCAAAATTGTAATCAGTAATTATCATTACTGTTCATTTAATAAAATGTAACATCTCCATCTCCTTTTTTTCTTTTTCTTTAGGTTACAACGACCTAAAGTTTGATCAAAACCAAAACCAAAACAAAAACTTAACGTCTGTTCAAAAGGACCTTGTGTTAGTCCCTGTACTCAAAAAAATCTAAAATCACTTCAACCAGTGATTAAAACCCAGCGAGCCATTGGCATATGCTCTTAAACTTTAATAATTCACCTTGTTAGTTTAACAATTATCTTTTATTCACTTATTTTTCATTAACTTTAATTTTTCAAATAAAACCTTTAAGATTATTTTAACAGTTTGAACTGTTTTAACATAGATATGTTTTTAATCATCAAAACCAGATTACCAATTTACATTACAGTTTAAATCTTTATTGTATGTATATGACACTATACCTTAATTATAAAGTACCAAAATAAATAATGAGTATTATTTATTTTGAACTATCTTCATTTCAATTCTCCAATTACTTAAACTTTAAGGTTTTCTTCTCCAAAACCATATTAAATCTCATTAATTCAATCGTTTAGTTTACCAAATCATGTTTCATAGATTCAATAAAACTCAAATGTGGACTTTATTCATATCAACAGACCTGTCAGAAGGTCAAACAGTTTTCATAATTAAGTATCATAAACTTTATTTAACACATTAGTTCAGTGCAATCTGTTTCTGTCACTGACATTTCTAACTCAGCATTTTTTCTCAACATTAAAAGTTTGTTTAATGTAAAGGCTCCCACCATGTCTGTGGAGCTAAAAAAAAACAAAAACCCAAACAAAACATTTCTCGCTCTTGGGGGGAAAAAGGAGGGTGCTGTGAAGCCCCTGTTACCTTGACTTACATAGAATGTTATCTTGTGTTTAAACATTCCTCGTGAATCCAAAACAGTGGTTGCTTTGAATCCACTTTCTCCATTTTCACACTTTGTTAGAACCAAACCAGAGAAATACATAAATGTTACTTTTCTTTATTTAGGTTCTGGTAACCTTGTTTTCTTTTAAATGTGAGCTTATGGCCCATAACTATAACGTTATATTATCTTTATAAACTTACTCTGCACAATTCAACTTTAAGACACATATTTAAATTCTTCCAATTACAAAGTAATCATTTTCATTCTTTTATTGGCGTTATACCGTGTGTTTGAACCACACTGGACCTCTATTAGTTCTCGTACCAATAGATACACAAAATTGTTTAGCTAAACATCAATCACTAATTTTATTTTGGATCCAAGTGTTGGATCTTTAACTTCTTTAAACCTTTAATGTTCACATTTCTATGTCACATAAAATACAAAACCAACTCTGTTCTTTAACAGAATACTCATTATTTTCTCTCATAAACCAAAATCACATTCTCCCCTGTAGATGTGTGTCTCATGTGTCTGTGTTTGTTTCTTTATGTGTCTGTATTTACATGTGTTTATGTGTGTCTCATGTGTCTTTATGTGTACCTGACCTGTTAGTTGAAGCGGTCAGTTCATGAGGTCATTCCCTCGTCTCTCGTCTGGACCCAGTTTCGACCTCCTCCTCCTTCTCTCAGTGCCCTCTCGTCTGTCACGCCCACCTCCACCTCGCTCTCAATTGTGTATTTTTCCTCAGAGAAATTAATTTCAAGTTTCATCCAATTTACAAACACACTTTACAAATACCTTTTTGGTCAATCTCAATAGATCAAAATTTAAAACAAATAAACGTTAGTGTGAATTTGTTTATCTTACCGCTTCCGTGTTTGCTGCTGCAGCTTGTTTTTCCTTTTTTCTCAGCCGAAAAGGAGCATGTGGGAGGTGGGGTGCAGAGGAAGAGAGAGGACACTGTTTTCCGGAGCGGAGGAAGGAAGCCGAGACCTAGAGGCTCCCAGAAACATTTAAACAAAATACAAATGATTAGTGTTTTGAAGTACATGTGTGTACTTCTTTAAAATCTCTTCTCTACTTCTCTGTTTTTTTTTTTTTCTCAAACGAGAAAAATAGCTTATGGAAGCTACCTTTCTCTCTCATGTTGTTCAAACTTTCTCTAAACAAAAAACATTACCGTTGTTCTGATTCACATCATTAGACTCATTCTTCATCCAACAATGGCCCATTCATAACACATTTATTCTCTCAAACACACCTTTATCTTTAACTTTTTAGGTCAACAATTCTCAGTATTGCCAACAATTCTCAGTATAAGCCCCGTCACTTTCAGTGGGCTTTTTTTCTCTCACTCACCAGCAGTGAACATTTTTCCGCAAAAGCTCTCGTGGGCTTTTAAAAATCACCGCTTCACATGCAGTGAACACTATACGTAGGCCTACGTCTTCCTATACGTCACGTCCAACGCGACTGGACTCCAATCTCACCATTAACCATAGGTTTCGGCAGGGTCTCGATTAAAAAGTCAGCTCGAGCTTTCCTGTGCGTACAACGCACCATTAAAACCAACAATACTAGCTATGCAAGGCAGTTCGATTGTGGCGTATTACGATATGTGATTATTAATCTAAGACAAATTCTTGTGCTCTCTAGACAAGCTCTTTAGACCTCATACCCCTTCTTGTAATCAGGTGAACTATCTATCTCGTAGATTCCGCACTTGTCACGGCCAATGAACTCCCTGCGCGTTCCGTTTCAAGAAACACCTAAAAACTTACAAAGCATAAGGTATCTATCAAACTAAAATCTAGCAAGACAACAAGCTTTAACACAGATTAACATCAGAATATCCCGTTTACAATCTCACCATAAACCACGCAGGCAGGGTCTCGACTGAAACACATACTTTTTTCCCAGCTTTCAATCTCACCATAAACCACATAGGCAGGGCCTCGACAAAGCGTTATCAGCGTTTAAGAATCTCCTATGCTGGCCAGCCTCATGGAAAAACATCAACTATTGGTGATGTAACTTACATGCAGCCCGCTCAGCACACGCCAGATTTCCAAAACTACTACTTCCGGAAGCTTTGGTATTCAATCATACACACACACACACCAAAAATAAATTAACCAGCTGTTTACCTGAATTTTCAGTCCAATAGTCCAGTTGTTCCGCAGCCAGACTGTCTGTTCTGTCCTCTCGTCTCTCTGCTATTCTCCTTTTTTCCAGTCCAGATCTCGTCATCGTGCTTAACACACAGAGAGGGGATATCTGGCCCTTACTGCTGAACAGCACAGCTTGGGACTTACAAGAAATGCTTTCTTTGTGCATTTCTCCGTGCACGTCAGCTCACCTCTTTGCATGAGAAACAACGAATATTGAGATCCGGGTCACGGCACCAAATGTTATAAGAATTCTATATGTTAAAAGAATTCTATATCCTTATATTACCCAGAGAGACACGGAGACAGATTATATTATAAAAAGCGAAAGGCCAGGTTTTATTCCTTGCAAGGGAAGCAAAGTACACAGATATATACAAAAGGTACATAGTGCGTTTTGCTTACATAAGTAAACAAAACATTACATTTTATATCACTGAGTGGGGGCTGTCAGTGGGAGGCGTATCTTGCATACACACTCCCCTCAAGGCCCCAGCTCCAGGTGCAAAAGTACCATGGCAACCCATGTCTATCTAGTTATGTCTACTCCATGCTTGGACTAGAATGGAGGACATGACATGATTTGACATGACCTGTAGAGAACTATGAGCACCTACTAACTATAAACAATTATAATAATAAAATTATTATAACAGACCCCTTCTGTGTGGACTACCTTCCCTCTCTTTGTCACCATTCGACTACACTTCTCAAGCCCGAATGACATCCCAATGTCAGAGCTGTAGATCCTGGTGGTGTGGATCAGTGAGTCGATGTCCCGCTCACTCTTAGCGTATAGCTTGATGTCATCCATGTAGAGGAGGTGACTGATGGTGGCTCCATTCCTGAGTCGGTATCCATAGCCAGTCTTGTCGATTATTTGGCTGAGGGGGTTCAGGCCTATGCAGAACAGCAGTGGGGATAGAGCATCTCCTTGGTATATGCCACATTTGATGGATACTTGTGCAAGTGGCTTGCCATTGGCCTCAAGGGTGGTTTTCCACAGCCTCATTGAGTTTGCAATGAAGTCTCTTAGAGTCCTGTTGACGTTGTACATCTCCAAGCATTCAGTGATCCATGTGTGTGGCATTGAGTCATATGCTTTCTTGTAATCAATCCAGGCAGTGCACAGGTTGGTGTGTCGGGTTCTGCAGTCTTGGGTGACTGTTCTGTCAAACAGGAGTTGGTGTTTAGCTCCTCTGGTTTCTTTGTCGATGCCCTTCTGTGCTTTGCTCATGTATTGATCCATGTGCCCACTTATCTTAGCCGCAATGATGCCTGACATGAGCTTCCATGTTGTGGGGAGACATGTTATTGGCCGATAGTTGGATGGGACTGTACCCTTTGTGGGATCCTTCAGGATCAGGATTGTACGCCCTTCTGTAAGCCATTCAGGGTGCGTCCCATCCCTTAGCAGCTGGTTCATTTGTGCTGCAAGGCGCTCGTGGAGTGCAGTGAGCTTCTTTAGCCAGTAGGTGTGGATCCTGTCAGGGCCCGGTGCTGTCCAGTTTTTCATACCTGAGAGTCTTTCTTGGATGTCTGCCGCTGTGATGGTAACTGGATTCTGTTCAGGGAGGTTGCTGTGGTCCTCTCTCAGAGCCACCAGCCACTGTGCATCGCTGCTGTGTGATGCCTCCCTCTCCCATATACTTTTCCAGTGTTGTTCAGTTTCCAGCCTTGGAGGGTCTGCTCTGCTGTTATTACCCTGCCATTGAGCGTACACTTTTGCAGGTTGAGGCTTCGTTCTCTCTTGCGTACCTCGTTAGGCGGCTGGCCAAGGCTTGGAGCCTTTGTTTGGCAGTTTCAAGTGCTTCAGGTATGGGCATCTGGTTGTACCTCTTGGGTACCGGTTTTCTCATTGCACCTTTCTTGGCCTCTGTCAGTTGGCTTACTTCTCTACGTGTCTGCTTGATCTTAGCCTCCAGCCTTTGTTTCCATGGTGGGTACTGTTTCTCATGGCTCCCATGGTTGCTCTTATAGCCAAGCATCTCGAGGATCACTGCTGCGGAGGTGTATAGCAGCTCATTGGTTTCAGTGATGGATGTGGTAGGGATCGCACTCAATGCTGCATTCACATCTTCTAGGAGACTTTCTGATGGTACTTCACTTAGCCGTTGTAATTGGCGTCGGGGTTGCCTTGCATTCATTCTCGCCATGATCTTGTCTTTCAGGACAGTCGCTGCCTCGTTCAGCGTTATTTCAATTGTTGGGGCTTCATACCCAATCTCCGGTTGGGGAGCACCTGTTGGCTCCCCTCTGACCTTGCGTCCTGGCTCCCCCTTGCCGTAGCATTTTTTGTGTTGTATCTCGTCAATCTCAAGTTGTGATAGCAGCTGCCGCTTGTGGATGTTGGAACACTAGTAACACTGGAATACTAGTTTCTTCGATGTAAGCATGGATTGTGGGTTTCGTAGTAACCATTCATCCCACATTCTCTTCATGTAACCCCTCTGACTAGGGTTACTGGAGTAGTAGCATTCCAACAGAGCCTTGTTATCGCATCTCGCCCATCTCCGTCTTGTTCCAGTAGCCCATTTGTCATCAAGTTGCTCTGGTTCCCCAACACCTGACGCAGTCCTTGTTTGGCCGGGCGACGTCTGAGCCGGCTTCTCATAGCATTTATTGTCTCTCATCATTATGAGGTAGGCAGTAGCGCGAAGGGTCTTGCCTAAGGACCCACACTGGATAGCACCCCGAGGGGGATTCGAACCTGGGTCCCCCGTGTGAAAGGCCATGTCCTTACCAGCTGAGCTAACTTCTTAAGGGACCAGTTATATACACACGTGGACAAAAATGTTGGTACCCTTCGGTCAATGAAAGAAAAACTCACAATGGTCACAGAAAAAACTTTATTCTGACAAAAGTAATAATAAATTAAAGCCGCAAGCGGCGATAAAGGCCCTCGCCTCCCTTGAGACCGCGGGGACACATATATTCGGAAGATTGCATGTCGTGCTTTAAAGCAAATTTGGAGCTGTTTAGATGAAAACCCTTTAGCACAAAGTGTACGATTTAGGAGGTCATGTATTCCACCCAACATAATAGATTTTCTGTTGAGTTTACGGTATGGCTGTAATAAACTTTTCTGTTTGCCCTAAGGTGTCCTATGGATGTACCAATTTACTTTCATTTTCCATAGAACCAATTATTTTGACTTTTCTAGGGGTCGCCACTGAGTCATTTTTCATATTTTTTTCGGGACTTCAAATAAATAAATTTTTGCCGGGCTTGAAGTCTGGGACCAATAAAAATGACTTTTAGTTGCACGTTTACTGGGTCAAATTGAAAATCATTTTTCAGAAAAATTATAATTAAAAAAATATATACCAAATTATAATAAAAAAAAATATAACTCGAGCAAAAACGACAAGAAAAACGCCTGTCTATTTTACATACATGTGTTTAGCTCATTTTGCCCAAGTTTGGTGTCTGTGGAATGAAGCAGCTATTTTCTGTTGTTTTTTAAAAAAAAGAGGTTGTATTCTAAGTCCGTTCACATTTTCAATTCAAAATGGCCGCCTTCCCGTGTGTGATAGGGTGTGGTCCCCATTGGCTTTTTTGTTCATAAGCCCATACTGGATGTGTGTACCAAGTTTCATTTGCCTACAACAAACTAAAAATTTCACTTCCCATTGACTTTTTCCACATTTCTGGGACGTTGCTATGGCAACACATTTATAGATAGGGGGTGGTTGTCATTGGCTTTTATGCTCGTCATGACATAAGAGATGTGTGTACCAAATTTTATGTCTCTATGACAAACTAAATTCTTGGGTCCCATTATAAGTTTGTAGGGGGCGCTGGAGAGCCATTTCTAAAGATAACCCTTTTATTTACATATTTTTGTGTTCAGGTCATGAATGTGCACAAACGCCTTTTTGGGTCCAACTCGATCCAAGAAGGCGTTTGAGAGATTAAGAGACGTTTATTTTCACAAAATGGCCACCTCGTTACAGGCTTGCCACACCCATACCCGATAAGATATCAACAACAAAGTCACAACTTTGGTTGGCACACGTGTCTAGATGATACTCACCAAATTTGGGGCCATTTAGATTAAAACACAATGATTTGCATCTTTTTGTGCAAGGGGTGCGATTTTAGTGGCCATGCGTTTCACCCCACATGGCGGACTTCCTGTTGAGTTTAGGGTGTGGCTGTCATTGACTTTTCTGTTTGCCCTGAGGTGTCCTATTGATGTACCAAGTTTCATTTTTCTACGTTGGAAAAAAGTTACTTTCACTTTCCATAGGCCCAATGTATTTTGACTTTTCTAGGGGTCGCCACTGAGTCATTTTTCGTTTTTTTTCGGGGACTTCAAATACATAAATTTTTCGCCGGGCTTGAAGTCTGGGACCAATAAAAATGACTTTTAGTTGTTCGTTTACTGGGTCAAATTGAGGATCATTTTGCAGAAAAATTATAATTAAAAAATATATACCGAATTATAATAAAAAAAAATATAACTCGAGCAAAAAAGTCTAGAAAAACACTTGTCTATTTTACATACATGTGTTACGCTCATTTTGCCCAAGTTTGGTGTCTGTGGAATGAAGCAGCTATTTTTTGTTGTTTTTAAAAAAAGAGGTGTATTCTTAGTCGGACCAAATTTTCAATTCAAAATTGCCGCCTTCCCGTGTGTGATAGGGTGTGGTCCCCATTGGCTTTTTTGTTCATAAGCCCATGCTGGATGTGTGTACCAAGTTTCATTTGCCTACGACAAAGTAAAATTTTCACTTCCCATTGACTTTTTCCAAATATTTGGGATGTTGCTATGGCAACACATTTATAGATAGGGGGTGGTTGTCATTGGCTTTTATGCTCGTCATGACATAAGAGATGTGTGTACCAAATTTCATGTCTCTATGACAAACTAAATTCTTAGGTCCCATTATAAGTTTGTAGGGGGCGCTGGAGAGCCATTTCTAAAGATAACCCTTTTATTTACATATTTTTGTGTTCAGGTCATGAATGTGCACAAACGCCTTTTTGGGTCCAACTCGATCCGAGAAGGCGTTTGAGAGTTAAGAGACGTTTTATTTTCACAAAAATGGCCACCTCGTTACAGGCTTGCCACACCCATACCCGATAAGATATCAACAACAAAGTCACAACTTTGGTTGGCACACGTGTCTAGATGATACTCACCAAATTTGGGGCCATTTAGATTAAAACACAATGATTTGCATCTTTCTGCGCAAGGGGTGCGATTTTAGTGGCCGCGCGTTTCACCCCACATGGCGGACTTCCTGTTAAGTTTAGGGTGTGACTGTCATTGACTTTTCTGTTTGCCCTGAGGTGTCCTATGGATGTACCAAGTTTCATTTTTCTACGTTGAAAAAAAGTTACTTTCACTTTCCATAGGCCCAATGTATTTTGATTTTGTAGGGGTCGCCACTGAGTCATTTTTCGTAATTTTTTTTTTCGGCGACTTCAAATACATAAATTTTTCGCCAAGCTTGAAGTCTGGGACCAATAAAAATGACTTTTGGTGCATGTTCACTGGGTCAAATTTAGGATCACAGGTTGACAAGAAAGATAAAAAAATAAATAAATAAATAAAAAATCCGAGCAAAAACAATAGGCCCTCCCGGCCATCACCGGCTCGGGCCTAATAAAAATTCTATGAATGTTAACTAATGAAAGTCAGACATTGCTTTTTAACCATGCTTCAACAGAATTATTTAAAAAAATTAACTCATGGAACAGGCCTGGACAAAATTGATGGTACCCCTAGAAAAGACTGTAAATAATGTGACCAAATGGACATGTTAATCCAAGGTGTGTGCACTAATTAGCATCACAGGTGTGTACAATCTTGTAATGAGTCAGTGGGCCTATTTATAGGGCTTCAGGTAGTCACTGTGTTGTCTGGTGACATGGTGTGTACCACACTCAACATGGACCAGAGGAAGTGAAGGAAAGAGTTGTCGCAGGAGAATAGAAAGAAAATTATAGACAAGCATGATAAAGGTAAAGGCTATAAGACCATCTCCAAGCAGCTAGATGTTCCTGTGACTACAGTTGCACATATTATTCAGAAATTTAAGATCCATGGGACTGTAGCCAACCTCCCTGGACGTGGCCGCAGGAGGAAAATTGATGACAAATCAAAGAGACGGATAATCAGAATGGTAACAAAAGAGCCCAGAAAGACTTCTAAAGAGATCCAAGGTGAACTCCATGCTCAAGGAACATCAGTGTCAGATCGCACCATCCGTCGTTGTTTGAGCCAAAGTGGACTACATGGGAGATGACCAAGGAGGACACCATTGTTGAAAACAAATCATAAAAATGCTAGACTGGAATATGCCAAACTACAGGTTGACAAGCCACAAAGCTTCTGGGAGAATGTCCTATGGACAGATGAGACAAAAATGGAACTTTTTGCCAAGGCACATTAGCTCTATGTTCACAGACGGAAAAATGAAGCATATCAAGAAAAGAACACTGTCCCTACTGTCAAACATGGAGGAGGCTCTGTTATGTTATGGGGCTGCTTTGCTGCATCTGGCACAGGGTGTCTTGAATCTGTGCAGGAACAATGAAATCTGAAGACTATCAAGGGATTCTAGAGAGAAATGTGCTGGCCAGTGTCAGACAGCTTGGTCTCAGTCGCAGGTCATGGGTCTTGCAACAGGACAATGACCCAAAAGACAGCTAAAAACACCCAAGAATGGCTAAGAGGAAAACATTGGACTATTCTAAAGTGGCCTTCTATGAGCCCTGACCTCAATCCTATTGAGCATATTTGGAAGGAGCTGAAACATGCCGTCTGGAAAAGACACCCTTCAAACCGGAAACAACTGGAGCAGTTTGCTCATGAGGAGTGGGCCAAAATACCTGCTGAGAGGTGCAGAAGTCTCATTGACAGTTACAGGAATTGTTTGATTGCAGTGATAGCCTCAAAAGGTTGTGCAACAAAATATTAAGTTAGGGGTACCAACAATTTTGTCCAGGCCGGTTCCATGAGTTTATTTTTTTAAATAATTCTGTTGAAGCATGGTTGAAAAGCAATGTCTGACTTTCATTGGTTAACATTCATAAAATCTTTATTAGGCCCGAGCCGGTGATGACCGGGAGGGCCTATTGTTTTTGCTCGGATTTTTTTTTTTTTTTTTTTATCTTTATTGTGACCAAATGATCCTAAATTTGACCCAGTGAACATGCACAAAAAGTCATTTTTATTGGTCCCAGACTTCAAGCTCGGCGAAAATGTTATGTATTTGAAGTCGCGAAAAAAACGAAAAATGACTCAGTGGCGACCCTACAAAATCAAAATACATTGGGCCTATGGAAAGTGAAAGTAAGTTTTTTTCAACGCAGAAAAATGAAACTTGGTATATCCATAGGACACCTCAGGCAAACAGAAAAGTCAATGACAGTCACACTAAACTTAACAGGAATCATCTAGACACATGTGCCCAACCAAAGTTGTAACTTTGTTGTTGATATCTTATCGGGTATGGGTGTGGCAAGCCTGTAACGAGGTGGCCATTTTTGTGAAAATAAAGCGTCTCTTAACTCTCAAACGCCTTCTCAGATCGAGTTGGACCCAAAAGGCGTTTGTGCACATTCATGACCTGAACAAAAAATATGTAAATAAAGGGTTATCTTTAGAAATGGCTCTCCAGCGCCCCTACAAACTTATAATGGGACCCAAGAATTTAGTTTGTCATAGAGACATAAAATTTGGTACACACATCTCTTATGTCATGACGAGCATAAAAGCCAATGACAACCACCCTATCTATAAATGTGTTGCCATAGCAACGTCCCAAAAATGTAAAAAGTCAATGGGAAGTGAAATTTTTAGTTTGTTGTAGGCAAATGAAACTTGGTACACACATCCACCATGGGCTTATGAACAAAAAGCCAATGGGCACCACACCCTATCACACACGGAAGGCAGCCATTTTGAATTGAAAATGTGAACCGACTTAAAATACACCTCTTTTTTAAAAGTACACAGACAATAGCTGCTTCATTCCACAGACACCAAACTTGGGCAAAATGAGCTAAACACATGTGTGTAAAATAGACAAGCGTTTTTCTAGACTTTTTTGCTCGAGTTATATTTTTATTATAATTCGGTATATTTTTTTTTCATATTTTTTCTGCAAAATGATCCTCAATTTAACCCAGTAAACGTACAACTAAAAGTCATTTTTATTGGTCCCAGATTTCAAACCCAGCGAAAAATTTATGTATTTGAAGTCTCTGAAAAAAAAATACGAAAAATGACTCAGTGGCGACCCCTAGAAAAGTCAAAATACATCGGGCCTAAGGAAAGTGAAAGTAACTTTATTCCAATGTAGAAAAATGA
Organism: Perccottus glenii; assembly: GCA_024416835.2. Lineage (NCBI taxonomy): Eukaryota > Metazoa > Chordata > Actinopteri > Gobiiformes > Odontobutidae > Perccottus > Perccottus glenii. The sequence continues at coordinate 27,078,709 of CM044564.2, read as the reverse complement.
AACTTGATACATCCATAGGACACCTCATGGCAAACAGAAAAGTCAATGACAGCTACACTCTAAACTCAACAGGAAGTCCGCCATGTGGGGTGAAACGCATGGCCACTAAAATCGCACCCCTTGCGCAGAAAGATGCAAATCATTATCTTTTAATCTAAATGGCCCCAAATTTGGTGAGTATCATCTAGACACATGTGCCAACCAAAGTTGTGACTTTGTTGTTGATATCTTATCGGGTATGGGTGTGGCAAGCCTGTAACGAGGTGGCCATTTTTGTGAAAATAAAACGTCTCTTAACTCTCAAATGGCTTCTCGGATCGAGTTGGACCCAAAAAGGCGTTCACATTCATGACCTGAACACAAAAATATGTAAATAAAAGGGTTATCTTTAGAAATGGCTCTCCAGCGCCCCCTACAAACTTATAATGGGACCCAAAAATTTAGTTTGTCATAGAGACATGAAATTTGGTACACACATCTCTTATGTCATGACGAGCATAAAAGCCAATGACAACCACCCCCTATCTATAAATGTGTTGCCATAGCAACGTCCCACGTTTAGTTTGTTGTAGGCGAATGAAACTTGGTACACACATCCACCATGGGTTTATGAACAAAAAAGCCAAAGGGGACCACACCCTATCACACACGGGAAGGCGGCCATTTTGAATTGAAAATGTGAACCGACTTAAAATACACCTGTTTTTTAAAAGAACACAGACAATAGCTGCTTCATTCCACAGACACCAAACTTGGGCAAAATGAGCTAAACACATGTATGTAAAATAGACAAGCATTTTTCTAGACTTTTTTGCTCGAGTTATATTTTATTTTATTATAATTTGGTATATTTTTTTTCTTATAATTTTTCTGCAAAATGATCCTCAATTTGACTCAGTAAACGTGCAACTAAAAGTCATTTTAATTGGTCCCAGACTTCAAGCCCGTCGAAAAATTTATGTATTTGAAGTCGCCGAAAAAAATCTGAAAAATGACTCAGTGGCGACCCTACAAAATCAAAATACATTGGGCCTATGGAAAAAGAAAGTAAGTTTTTTCCAACGTAGAAAAATGAAACTTGGTATATCCATAGGACACCTCAGGGCAAACAGAAAAGTCAATGACAGTCACACCCTAAACTTAACAGGAAGTCCGCCATGTGGGGTGAAACGCGCGGCCACTAAATTTGCACCCCTTGCGCAGAAAGATGCAAATCATTGTGTTTTAATCTAAATGGCCCCAAATTTGGTGAGTATCATCTAGACACATGTGCCAACCAAAGTTGTGACTTTGTTGTTGATATCTTATCGGGTATGGGTGTGGCAAGCCTGTAACGAGGTGGCCATTTTTGTGAAAATAAAGCGTCTCTTAACTCTCAAACGCCTTCTCGGATCGAGTTGGACCCAAAAAGGCGTTTGTGCACATTCATGACCTGAACAAAAAATATGTAAATAAAAGGGTTATCTTTAGAAATGGCTCTCCAGCGCCCCTACAAACTTATAATGGGACCCAAGAATTTAGTTTGTCATAGAGACATAAAATTTGGTACACACATCTCTTATGTCATGACGAGCATAAAAGCCAATGACAACCACCCCTATCTATAAATGTGTTGCCATAGCAACGTCCCAAATATTTGGAAAAAGTCAATGGGAAGTGAAGATTTTAGTTTGTTGTAGGCAAATGAAACTTGGTACACACACATCCAGCATGGGCTTATGAACAAAAAGCCAATGGGGACCACACCCTATCACACACGGGAAGGCGGCCATTTTGAATTGAAAATGTGAACCGACTTAAAATACACCTCTTTTTAAAGAACTCAGAAAATAGCTGCTTCATTCCACAGACACCAAACTTGGGCAAAATGAGCTAAACACATGTATGTAAAATAGACAAGCGTTTTTCTAGACTTTTTGCTCGAGTTATATTTTATTTTATTATAATTTGGTATATTTTTTTATTATAATTTTTCTGCAAAATGATCCTCAATTTGACCCAGTAAACGTGCAACTAAAAGTCATTTTATTGGTCCCAGACTTCAAGCTCGCGAAAAATTTATGTATTTGAAGTCGAAAAAATATGAAAAATGACTCAGTGGCGACCCTACAAAAGTCAAAATACATTGGGCCTATGGAAAGTGAAAGTAACTTTTTCCAACGTAGAAAAATGAAACTTGGTACATCCATAGGACACCTCAGGCGAACAGAAAAATGTATTACAGCCATATCGTAAACTCAACAGAAATCTACTATGTTGGGTGTATGCGTGACCACCTAAATTGCACCCCTTGTGTCTAAAGGCTTTTCATCTAAATAGCTCCAAATTTGGTGAGTATCATCTAGACACGTGTGCAAAAAAAGTTATCAATTTGTTTTTGATAGATTTGTGGCTGTGGTCGTAATGAGTCTGTGAAGAGGCAACTATTGGGAAATAAATGCCATTTCCCAATTGCCAGGATCCTTCTCAACAGAAAATGTTGGGTGGAATACATGACCACCTAAATCGTACACTTTGTGCTAAAGGGTTTTCATCTAAACAGCTCCAAATTTGCTTTAAAGCACGACATGCAATCCTCTGAAAATATGTGTCCCAGGTCTCAAGGGAGGCGAGGGCCTTTATCGCCGCTTGCGGCTTTAATTAGGCCGAGCGGTGATGGCAGGAGGGCCTATTGTTTTTGCTCGGATTTTTTTTTTTTTTTTTTTTATTTTTCTTCCGACCCAATGATCCTAAATTTGACCCAGTGAACATGCACGAAAAGTCATTTTATTGGTCCCAGACTTCAAGCTCGGCGAAAAATTGATGTATTTGAAGTCGCGAAAAAAATACGAAAAATGACTCAGTGGACCCTACAAAATCAAAATACATTGGGCCTATGGAAAGTGAAAGTAACTTTTTCCAACGTAGAAAAATGAAACTTGGTATATCCATAGGACACCTCAGAACAAACAGAAAAGTCAATGACAGTCACACCTAAACTTAACAGGAAGTCCGCCATGTGGGGTGAAAGCGCGGCCACTAAAATCGCACCCCTTGCAGAAAGATGCAAATCATTGTGTTTTAATCTAAATGGCCCCAAATTTGGTGAGTATCATCTAGACACGTGTGCCAACCAAAGTTGTGACTTTGTTTTGATATCTTATCGGGTATGGGTGTGGCAAGCCTGTAACGAGGTGGCCATTTTTGTGAAAATAAAGCGTCTCTTAACTCTCAAACGCCTTCTCGGATCGAGTTGGACCCAAAAAGGCGTTTGTGCACATTCATGACCTGAACAAAAATATGTAAATAAAAGGGTTATCTTTAGAAATGGCTCTCCAGCGCCCCTACAAACTTATAATGGACCCAAGAATTTAGTTTGTCATAGAGACATAAAATTTTGTACACACATCTCTTATGTCATGTGAGCATAAAAGCCAATGACAACCAACCCCTATCTATAAATGTGTTGCCATAGCAAAAAAATGTGAAAAAGTCAATGGGAAGTGAAATTTTTAGTTTGTTGTAGGCAAATTAAACTTGGTACACACATCTACCATGGGCTTATGAACAAAAAGCCAATGGGGACCACACCCTATCACACACAGGAAGGCGGCCATTTTGAATTGAAAATGTGAACCGACTTAAAATACACCTCTTTTAAAAGTACACAGACAATAGCTGCTTCATTCCACAGACACCAAACTTGGGCAAAATAGGCTAAACACATGTATGTAAAAGAGACAAGTGTTTTTCTAGACTTTTTGCTCGAGTTATATTTTTTTATTATAATTCGGTATATATTTTTTTATTATAATTTTTCTGCAAAATGATCCTCAATTTAACCCAGTAAACGAACAACTAAAGTCATTTTATTGGTCCTAGATTTCAAGCCCGGCAAAAATTTATGTATTTGAAGTCCCGAAAAAAATACGAAAAATGACTCAGTGGCGGCCCCTAGAAAAGTCAAAATACATTGGGCCTATGGAAAGTGAAAGTAACTTTTTCCAACGTAGAAAAATGAAACTTGGTATATCCGTAGACACCTCAGGGCAAACAGAAAAGTCAATGACAGTCACACCCTAAACTTAACAGGAAGTCCGCCATGTGGGGGTGAAAGGCGGCCACTAAATTCCGCACTTTGGCAGAAAGATGCAAATCATTGTGTTTTAATCTAAATGGCCCCAAATTTGGTGAGTATCATTTAGACACATGTGCCAACCAAAGTTGTGACTTTGTTGTTGATATCTTATCGGGTATGGGTGTGGCAAGCCTGTAACGAGGTGGCCATTTTGTGAAAATAAAATCGTCTCTTAACTCTCAAACGGCTTCTCGGATCGAGTTGGACCCAAAAAGTCGTTTGTGCACATTCATGACCTAAACACAAAAATATGTAAATAAAGGGTTATCTTTAGAAATGGCTCTCCAGCGCCCCTACAAACTTATAATGGGACCCAAGAATTTAGTTTGTCATAGAGACATAAAATTTGGTACACACATCTCTTATGTCATGACGAGCATAAAAGCCAATGACAACCACCCCTATCTGTAAATGTGTTGCCATAGCAACGTCCCAAAAATGTGAAAAAGTCAATGGGAAGTGAAAATTTTAGTTTGTTGTAGGCAAATGAAACTTGGTACACACATCCACCATGGGCTTATGAACAAAAAGCCAATGGGGACCCCACCCTATCACACACGGGAAGGCGGCCATTTTGAATTGAAAATGTGAACCGACTTAAAATACACCTCTTTTTAAAAGTACACAGACAATAGCTGCTTCATTCCACAGACACCAAACTTGGGCAAAATGAGCTAAACATATGTATGTAAAGAGACAAGCGTTTTTCTAGACTTTTTGCTCGAGTTATATTTTTTTAAATTATAATTGGTATATATATTTTATCATATTTTTCTGCAAAATGATCCTCAATTTAACCCAGGAAACGTGCAACTAAAAGTCATTTTTATTGGTCCCAGATTTCAAGCCCAGCAAAAATTTATGTATTTGAAGTCCCCGAAAAAAATACAAAAATGACTCAGTGGCGACCCCTAGAAAAGTCAAAATACATTGGGCTTATGGAAAATGAAAGTAAATTTTTCCAATGTAGAAATACAAAACTTGCTACATCCATAGGACACCTCAGGTCAAACAGAAAAGTTTATTACAGCCATACCGTAAACTCAACAGAAATCTACTATGTTGGGTGGAATGCGTGACCACCTAAATTGCACCCCTTGTGTCTAAAGGCTTTTCATCTAAACAGCTCCAAATTTAGCAGTATCATCTAGAGATGTGTGCCAAAAAAGTTATCAATTTGTTTTTTGATACATTTGTGGCTGTGGTCGTTATGAGTCTGTGAAGAGGCAGCCATTTCTTTGGGAAATAAATGCCATTTCCCAATTGCCAGGATCCTTCCTTTAGAGGAGGCCCCTCCAGAGCCATGGCTAGAGTCTTAGAAAACTCCTCAGAATCCTTTGGAACTTGTAACCTTGTACTTTTAGACAAGTAATATTTACATTTTGCCTTTTTAAACATGGGGTGCAGCGATTCCTGAGTCATCTCAAATCTCAGCCAGTACTTTGTTTTTCGCCTTAGCCCAAGCATAATCTATTATTTCCAAAGGTTCAGACAGCTCCCAGGAAAACCAGAGATTGTGGAGACCTTTAACTCTAAAGTTAGGTTACAAGGTGGTGTAGCAGGCCCCAGCAGTAGCACAGGCCCGGTTATTTGACATTACCGTGAAGTTTACGATTTAAAACACGAAATGCAATCCTCCAGTGCATGTGTCCCCTTGATCTCAAGGGAGGCGAGGGCCTTTATCGCCGCTTGCGGCTTTAATTTATTATTACTTTTGTCAGAATAAAGTTTTTTCTGTGACCATTGTGAGTTTTTCTTTCATTGACCGAAGGGTACCAACATTTTTGTCCACGTGTGTATATATATATATCTATATATATCTATATATATATATATATATACTAACTACCAACCACAGGACGGTCCTCACAGACAGAGCCACAGCCTATATATATATATATAGATAGATATAGATATAGATATATATATATATATATATATATATATATAGATAGATAGATAGATAGATAGATAGATAGATAGATAGATAGATATAACTGGTCCCTTAAGAAGTGGGAGGCACATATACAAACTGTTGTAATTCCTACATCGTTCACCTGATTTAGATGTAAATACCCTCAAATTTAAGCTAAAAGTCTGCAGTTAAAGCACATCTTGTTTGTTTCATTTCAAATCCATTGTGGTGGTGTTTAGAGCCAAAAAGATTAGGATTGTGTCAATGTCCCAATATTTATGGACCTGACTGTATATTGTGTGTGTGTATATCTTTTTTTGAGTCAGTATAAAGAGACAAGAAACCGGCTGGGAGAAAGAAATGATAATGGACACTAAAGTGTCCCAAGAGTCCTGCAAATTAATTGGCACTTTTCTAGTGTTAGCATAATCAGCTAGCACACATAGTGATGATCACAACAAGGAACACTGACCTTTTCAAAACATTAACAATAAAAAAAAATTTATTTATTTAAAAAAAAATTTAGGTAAGAAGTGTACTTATGGTGTCAAATGCAAGTTCTACCATCCGGAGCGCACCAGCCAATCCCAGATGTCAGTGGCTGACGAACTCCGAGCCAGGACCTTCTCCCCAAATCAAAGTCTTCAGGACCTACAGTGGGGCTCTGTGTACCAGCGTGAGCTGCCCCCTCTCTTCAGTGCAGATGCCCCACCACTCCCCTGCCCCAGCCTGGATGTGGACGAGGCCTTCAGCTCTTTGGAAAGCAGCATGTCCTTACTCTGCGTCCAAGATGGCCCGTATAGGAGCTATAGCAGTGGGGTGGCCAGCTACAACTTCTCCCAGTCTGGGCCGTACAGCAGGGGGTACTACTCTGGTCAGCAGAGCGGAGTGCCCCCCCTGCAGCAGCCAGCTTGGAGTTCCTGTCCCGCTCTGCAAGCCCACAGCTCTGCTCACTCAGTCTTTAACTACCAACCACAGGACGGTCCTCACAGACAGAGCCACAGCCTGTCCAGAGGTCCACGCAGGCAGCAGGTCTATCACCCTGGGCAAGGGCTGAGCTGCTGGAACCAGAGTCCAGCCTGCGAGCAGAGAAGGGCCCTGAGAAGCCAGTTGAGCACCTTGTTCCCTCAGAGCACCGTGGAGCAGCTTATGAGTGCCCACCCCGATGTGTCGGACATTTCCCAGCTGATCCCACTCATGCAGAACTACAGGCCCGGCTCTTCAGAAGCAGCTGAATAGCAGCAGTTGCAGCACGCAGGGCACCATTCTCATCCAAACTAAAGTTATTTTTAAAGATGCAGTGTTAGTTCTTAACTTTTTTATTAGTTATTTTCCAGTGACCGAACCTGGTTGGAATTTGGCAAAATACACCAGAACGGGTCTGAACTGATCCAGTGCCCTCTGAAAATCTCTGGACTCTCTGTAATAGCCACCCAAGTACACAGGGCGGGAGGCTGTGATCTGTCCCAGTAGGTGCGACTAAGTCCTACACACTGCATTCTCAAAGTGACTGTGGATTTGAAATTTATTCATAGAGCAGAATTTTTTTTCCCCAAACTTCCATGTGTAAATGTTTTCTCAGAGCATTATTAGAACTCAGTGAGAGGTCTTGAATATGTATCAGACTGAATGCTGTTCCCTTAAGTGTAAAATTGCAGTGCACTGTGTGCCGTTTATATGCTACTTGTTAAGCAGCTTTTTATGTTGCCTCAAAGTGAGGACCTATTGAGTGATGTTTACGATGTAATCTATCTGAAGGCTTTTGCTGACTGTTAAATAATAAATCCTAATATACTAATGAATGTGTATTTTTCTATAACCAAATGATGCCATCACATGATGTGATCTACTTTAAAGGGACCAATAAGGAGCTGGAGAAATGCTTCTGTGTGAGCCACAGGACATGGCAGGCACCGTTCAGCTAATGGCTCTGATACAGGGGAAAAGAGAAAAAAATGGCAGTTCTAATCATTTTTAATAATTATTCCACCTTATTGTTAGCGAATATTTGTCCTGTCCTTGAGATTTTCTGAATGTCTTAGGAAGAAGTTTATTGGCCATTAATACAGGACACAGACAGAGGACACTCAACACAGTAGATTACTGAAAATACAAGCCTGATCGTGCTTCCTTGAATAATATTAAAGCCTCACACTCATTTGAGTTGTTTCTTTGGCATGACATAGTGTAAATAAGCTTCCTCTCTGAGTCTGAGAGTGACCCCCCAAAAAAGACACCGCAAAAACACAAAACTACAAAAGCAACAAGGAAAGGATTTACACCCGTCAAACAGACCCAGGCAGATCCTGTTCATCTGGGGACCCTAAGCGGTACAGGCAGTGCTTAATTTGTGATGATGGAGGAACACAGAGAGAATATTTAGGGAAAGTATTCCCCCAGCATTGAGAAGGAAAAAAAGGTAAAGGAACATATGTTGTTATAAAGACTGCATTATAGCTTTTTGTGTCTTAATGTTGCCATTTAACAAACTAATGGGCAATTTCTACAGGCTCAGACTTAAATTTTTTTTTTAAAACAGGCCACATTAACTTTACATTACAAAATGGTGAAAACTTGCTGAAAAAAGTGAGAAATTGCACCCACTTCTCTAGAAGTAACTAGAAGCGGTCAGATACAAATTGCAAGAGGAGAAGTTTCTAGATATGATTTCCATATTTTAGGAAAATTAGGAGGTAAACTGTCATTTAACACACTAGCCGACAAATCACTATTGAGTTTTTAGCCTGCTGAGATTTGCATCCCTTCTGCTGAATAATGAACCCTATGTATTCACCAATAAAATCCTTTTAGAGTGAGAAAATGTGATTTTATCACCTATTTTACATTGTGGAACTAAAGCACACCCTGGTAAACTGGGTAAACAAAAAATAGGAAGTGTAGCATTTACCATAGAGTTATAATTTATTTCTTATTATATTTCTATATATGGGCTACAAAGTTTAGGGCTATGGTTTTCCTCAACTGTCTAGCACTTTATACAAGGTCCTTTTTGTTACTTCAAATGAGGGGGTATTGTTTCCACTTACTTTTGACAAAGGATGCCATTCTTGGCAGGCACGCAGATCTCTGCATGAAACCGGAGTCAAGCAAATAGGTCCTGGTCCCAATTTAGGAGGTGGGGTAATATATTTACCCGTGTTACCCACGAATTAAGCACTGGAGATAGGTCATGGGGGGCCCTGCCTCACCGTGGATCGTACCTCAGTACAACTCTTATTCATCAAGTCAAAAGTTAGCCCAGTCACTGAAGATTGGAAGTTTATTACAAGTAGTTTTTATTTCCTTTTTGCGGGTGGAAATCCCCCCTCCTCCTTGTGTTGCAAATTGCACCCCTCCGACTTTTGAATCAACATTTCTGCCACTAGGAGCCACGGTGCAGAGAGTGAAGGATGGGTGTTTATATGCTCCCGTCCCCATGGGTGTGTTTTATTTTCTTGTTTCTAGTGTCAAGAAAAATGCCTGTAAGCACATTGACAACCCACAGCGGCATAGGCAAAATGTTTTGTAGTTTTGTATAAGTAAGTGAACCCTTATTTAGTTTTTCTGGAGTCATTCTGTTGTGGACTTGCTCCGGTGTTTTGGGTTGTTGTCCTGTTGCATCACCTTCTACAGTTTCAGCTGACGTACAGACATCCACATTATCTTGAAGAATTGTCTGATTTACTTGGGAATAGTCCCCTCAATGATTGAAGCTGGCCAGGCCCTGATGCAGCAAAGCAGGCCCAAATCATGAGGTCTTCTCCACCAGACTTTACAGTTTGGATGATGTTTTTATGATATGCCGTGCCCTTTCTACTCCAAATGTAGCGCTGTGTGTTTTTTCCAAATAGTTCAATCTTAGTTTCATCAGTCCACAAAACATTTTATGGAGGTGAGGGTTTAGAGGGTAAACTATGTCATTTAACACACTAGCTGTGCTCTTTTGCAAACTTCAGGTGTGCAGCAATGTTCTCTTTATTAAGCAGTGGCTTCCTTCGTGATGTCCTGCTGTGGATACCCTGCTTGTTCAGTGTTTTCTTTTTGGTAGAGTAGCAACAGTCCCAAAGCGTCTCCGTTTGTAGATTGTTTGCCTAACTGTAGCATGGTGGATTAATAAAGTCTTTGAAATAACTTGTAACCCTCTCCTTTTATGTAATGCCCTTTTTGGAAAGTCATGGCTCACATTAGTGTGTTCTTCTTATGCAGAGCAAACTTCCAAACGTATTCTCTTAATGAGACTCAATCAATGTGTGCTAAAACCTGACTCAAATTAGTTTTTTGAGGTCAATAACTCAAGGGTTCAAATATTTTCACAAGTAATATGGGTTTTTTGGTTGTTCTCAATAAAGACATAAATGATCAGAATTTTTATGTGTAATTATTTTTAGACACAGTATGTTTGTCAATATCTTTGACTTAGATGACGATCAGATCACATTTTGACATCTGAATTTAACTACGAATGTTTCTTCGTTATCGACCTGCCCGACTCATGGAAAACCGTGCCTCTAGCGCTCCCACTGTTGATGACGACCTAGGTAATACTGCTCACCATGTTGTTGATCCTAACGCTCATCCTCGTAAGGCCAGAAGACAGGTAGAAACAAAGTTAGAGCAGACGTATGAGACCAAATTCACTGGTGTAAACTACTTGAATGGGAAGGATTTTTTGGGTGGTTCCACTGGAGAGTCTAATCCGTGGGGTTTGGGGTCGTCACATGGCATGTCTCTACATTAATGGGAAATGGGTCAGTGACGGTTAGAATTTTAAAATGGTAAAAAAATATATAAAATAACACATCCGTTTCCTGTGTACACCACATGTATATTTTTTATTTCATTATGTGTCTTAATATGATTAAAATGCATTTTCATGTATTGAAGTTTGCGCACGTCTTGAAAATGTCATGTGGTAAAACATAGCAAATTTCCATTTTATTTTAAATTTGATGTCAATCTAAAATATTGTAAATAATGCAAAATGCAAGAATTTATTAACGAGCAACTATAGCAACTTGCAGAATATTTACACGTTAACTACAAATATTAAACATTTTGCCTTTTATAGGTTTTAATTCTGTGTCATCTAAGATTTGGTCCAAATTTATTTTACTAGAGAGGTAAAATTCTTTGAAATTATATAACACTTATACAACACTATACATTCTATAAGTTTTCCTCATGCATTTCATCTAACCAAATGACATAGTGCAGTTGCCATATGGACTACACAAAACAACTAATAATATATTTATACTAAAATTTGAAATTGATTTGATTGAATATAATTTTGAATAATAAAAAAGACACAAAAATGTCAACCTTTATTGTTTTAAAACATTTTCAAACAACAATAATGTTCAACATCTGGAATTATAAATCGGTTAAATGAACACCATTTCAACTCATGAAATTCAAAATCATAACTCATCACATCCATCTTCTTCCACATACCCAAGGCTGGGTCGAGGGGGGCAGCAGTCTCAGCAGAGACACATACCCAAGGCTGGGTCGAGGGGGGCAGCAGTCTCAGCAGAGACACCCAGATACTTCCTCTTCTGGGGGAATACGGAGGCATTTCCAGACCAGCCGAGAGACACCTCCAGTGTGTCCTAGGAGGCATCCAACATGTACCAGCATTTATTTTTTATTTTTTTATTTATTTATTTTTTTAATTCGTACCAGTATTTTTAATATGTATAGCATTTGTAGTGTGTGTTGAATGTGTATCAGTACTGTATTGTGCACTGAACTTTAACATGCACCAGCACTTTACTGTGCATTGCACTTTAAATGGGTAATTGTAATTGCAATGTACTTCAAGTATTGAAGCTTGATCCTCTTGCACTTTGGTCCCCATCTGGTTGCCAGTTATGTACCCTCTCCTTTGTTGGATGTTTTATGTTTTATGTTGTCTATATGTTTTATGTCTGCCTATGCAGCAGTACCCTGTCTCTAAACCAAATTTCTCCCAAGGGAGACGAATAAATGAACTTGAACTTGAACTTGAACTTGAATCCAGGAGGCTTCTGGAACTGATGCCTGAGCCACCTCAGCTAGTCCCTCTCGATGTGGAGGAGAAGCGGCTCTACTCTGAGCTCCACCTGAGTGACAAAGCTCCTCACCCTATCTCCACTCTGAAGAGGAAACTCATTTTGGTTTTGGTATCCGAGATCTTGTCCTTTCGATCACAAGCCAAAGGAGAAAGTAAGAACGTAGAGCTACCGGTAAATTGAAAACTTCTTCACCACAACAGAGTGGGTAACAAGTCTGATCCATGCTACTGCTCTATGCAGTAATGCCCCCAGTTGAAGTCAGCAGATTCAAGTTTTTCAGGTCTTCAGGCCCAACTCTATTTGTTGGAAAAAGGAATCTAATAAAATGTAAAGATAGATTTAAAATACGTAAACATGTGTTCAAGCCGTAAAATATATTCAGGTTATTTATACAGACTCTATAGACATATAATAAGCTAATAATAGACATAAATAGATAAAATAATCAATAAATAGTCCAATGTCTTACGGACAAACAGTTTTACCATATGACAAATTTTGTATTTTGGGGATACTTTTTACTTTAACTTCACTACATTTCAAAGTCAAATATTTTACTTTTTACTCAATTACATTTTGCAAAATTAGTCATTCCTTTTCATTTATGAGTGGATAGAAAAAAACTGAAGAGGGCAAACACGCTGCAAACCACCAATCTGTTTTGAATTTGGTCTGGTAACTCTGGTTACCGCTTATTTAGTGCGTCAGTGCAACAGCATATCATTCTGAGAGTGCAGATTGTCTTCACTCTTCATTAGAATGGAAGAATCACAAACTCCTGAATCTAAAGTGCCAGTGCCTTATTTGCGGTGTTATTTTGATGTTGTTGAAAATAAAAACGAGTCCTTCATTTTTAACTGCCTTCTTTGCCTGCCTCGGAACTGTAAAATTTCTTCGTACTGGAATTCTCCTTCCAATCTTAGGAAACACATTGAGGTAAGCCATTTTCATTCTGGTGGTCATTTTTTATTGAGTAATCTAACAGTAGCTCGCACCATTGTGTTAAAGTTAACGTTAGTTAGCTGTTTCACCAACGTTTGTAGTATTTATTTTAAACTGAGTGATATTGTGAAATGACAGTCGATTGATGTTAACACTTTTGGTAGAATATAAATTAAATTTTGACTAGTTTTATATGCAGCTTATGATGCTAAACAGTTGAAAGGTGGAGTGGAGTGCTGCTTATAAACCGAGATCGTTCTTTTCAAAAGTACAGCTTCCAAAGACTGTGCTGTACAGAGCCCTGCACATGGCATGCAAGAAAAAAAATATTGTGCACGATTTAACATTACTGTGTTTTCCCCCAGACTGATTTACTAAAACGTGCGCACTATTACTATTACTATCTCACTTCCTCGATTTATAAATTATGTGCATGATTTTGAAACTCGAGGGAATGAATTAGTAAATCGTGCGCACGATTTAGCTTATTTTTTTCCTGCATGTCATGTCTGAGGCTCCGTAGTGATCTACTTTAAGAATAATTTTTAAATATATCACTAGATTTATTGAAATCGATTACATCTATGACATGCAAAAAGCATATTCAATTATTTTAAGCAAAAGACTGACAAAAATTATAAGGGCATTATAGCCATAATAAATGATAATACTTGGATACTTAAGTACATTTGAAGGCAAATACTTTTGTACTTTTACTCAAGTGAAAGCTAAAAGGGAGTACTTTGGATTTTACTGAAGTAATATTTTACCTAGTGTATCTGTACTTTAACTCAAGTACTTGGTTTGTGTACTTCGTCCACCACTGACTGCGCTTGGAAAAGGTGAAATCAACGTAAATTGAGGAGCAACATTTAAACTAACCTCCAACTTGACAGCTCTTCAGGGGTCCTCTGAGTGATGTCATCACACTATGCTTATGTGTGAAAATAGTTCACAATGGCCTCTTATTTTTATTTTAGCAAAGTATGTTTGTTATTAATAATGTTTTTAAAACAGCCATGCAAATACTTTTCTATATAGGAGAAGCAACTTAGCAGCAGAAGCCTACAGAACTGTGTGAATGTATGTTATTCTTGTCATTTTGAGCTTAGTGACGTGTAATTGTTGAGAAACCGCGCAGTGTTTTACTACGACTCTGTCACGGGGTGCATCTAGATGTTGTATCACTGTCAATAACTGCCCCTTCTACTTTCCCAATAGGCTTGTGGAACTGCCAGTCTGCTGTGAACAAAGCTGATTTCATTACAGCTTTTGTTCAACATTCTGATCTTTCACTCTTACAGAAACATGGGTCAAACCAGAGGACTCTGCCACTCCTGCTGCTGAACAACTCATGCCCTCTTACATCTAGACCAGCCCATACATCCTCATTAGTTCTAACCAACCTGCCCGCTGGATACCATCCCCACACATCTCCTTCAGGCCATCTCTCCATCTGTCGTGCCTGCTCTCACCCACATCATCAACTCATCTCTCTCCACTGGGTCATTCCTAGGGATGGGTACCGAAACCCGGTATTAAACTGGCCCCGGAGCTAAATTATGAAAGACCGTAGTATCAATAAGATCTGACGCTATCGGTTGACGCACACAACACAACGAGCGCAGCGCTTGCACACGCACAACAGTACAAAAACCTCCGCTTATTTAATACAAAGAGTGACGATGGCGGAGAGAGCAAAACGTTCCAAAGTGTGGTTACACTTCTCTAGAGTTAATGCAGACAACGCTCGTTGTCATAAGTGCAACAAAATGTTTGCATGTAATCTCCCTGGTTTGTTAACCTTATGTAGAAATTCTGTTGATTTCTTTTGTTTTTAAAATTCCAAATAAAGAAAAATCAGTATGTAAATGTAAACATTTATTTGGCTAACTTAAATGCACAGCACAAACTCACGTTAGTTTAATATATATATATATATATATATATATATATATATATATATATATATATATGTGTGTGTGTGTGTGTGTATAATAGCTATTTGTTTAAACATGGCTGTTTCTTGCACTACAAATAATTGTTTTATTAATTAAAAAAAAAAAAAAGAAATGTTAATTCTGTTCTCAACTTGTTCTTAAAAAAAACACACACACACACACAACACAAAGTACCGATAAGAATACCGTTGAAGTACCGGACCGTTAAGCAGTATCGGTAAGAGTAGTAATACCGATAAAACCTTAACGATACCCATCCCTAGTCATTCCCCACAGATTTCAAAGAGGCCCGCATCACATCACTTTTGAAGAAACCCACTCTTAACCCTACACTGTTAGAAAACTACAGACCGGTTTCCCTCCTTCCCTTTTTTTGACAAAGCTCTGGAGCGAGTTGTGTTTACTCAGCTCTCATCCTTTCTCACACGGAACAACCTCCTGGACCAGAACCAGTCTGGTTTCAAGAGCGGACATTCCACCGAAACTGCCCTACATGACCTCTCGGATAGGTCATTCAGAGTATCCTGGAGAAACAGGGGTCTCTGAGTCCCAACATCTCAATACAGAGGTGCCACAGGGCTCAGTGCTTGGACCGCTACTCTTTTGACATCCCCTGGCTCTGTCATCCAGAAGCATGTTTTTCCTCTCACTGCTGCAGATGACACTCAACTCCACCTGTCATTTCAACCTGACGATCCGACGGTCTCTGCTCGCGTCTCGGCATGTCTGAGTGACATCTCACTTTGGATGAAGGACCATCACCTGCAGCTGAACCTTGCAAAAACAGAACTGCTTGTGATTCCGGCCAAACCAGGGACCTGCCATAACCTCTCCATTCAACTAGGCCCATCAACGATTAGACCGTCCAGCACTGCCAGAAATCTGGGAGTGGTAATTGATGATCAACTAAACTTCACAAGTCATGTCGCCAGCATCATCCTCTACAACATTAGGAAAATTAGACCTTTCCTATCAGAGCACTCTACGCAAATTCTAGTCCAGGCTCTTGTCTTGTCCAAACTGGATTATTGCAATGCTCTACTGGCTGGTCTCCCTGCCTGCACAAACAAACCTCTGCAGCTGATCCAGAATGCAGCGGCAAGAGTGGTCTTTAATGAACCGAAGAGAGCGCACGTAACTCCTCTATTCATTAGGTTACACTGGCTCCTGGTTGACGCCCGCATCAAGTTCAAAGCAATGCTCTTGGCCTTCAAGACTACCACTGGTTCTGCACCCTCATATCTTCACTCACTAATACAGACCTACGTTCCTACCAGATCCCTGCGCTCTGCAAATGAACAACGTCTGGTGGTACCGTCCCAAAAAGGAAAAAAATCCCTGTCACGTACCTTCTCTGGCTCTGTTCCACATTGGTGGAATGATCTACTGCTGCTACAAGATCAGCAGATTCTGTAGCCATCTTTAAAAAACGCCTGAAAACACATCTCTTCCGTCAACACCTGACTGACAAACACTGAGTTCTACTTCCTTTCTATTGATTCCTTCTCTATTTAAAAAAAATAATTCTTTCTTATCCATAGCTTTGTATACTGCGCTGGGTTTAAACTGACTAGTTTTTTGGTGCACTTATGCTTTTTGTACCTTGTGTTGTTAAAATTGCTTCCATTGTTTTTCCTCACTTGTAAGTGGCTTTGGATAAAAGCGTCTGCTAAATGACTAAATGTACGTAAATGTGCTTTTTATATAAGTAATATAAGTAATATAGCAAAAAATAAAAACCTAATGATTTTTAATCACATTTATTATTTTATCAGGAGTTCTTTATTTATTTAAGCAAGTATAACTAACAACTTTGATTCTATAAAAATCAACTAATGTTTTGTTTTTTATATAATTATGAAAATGATCTTGAAAGTTATAGGAGATTATTAAAGAGTTTAAAGATTATTAAACCTTTTTTATTAGAAAACCTAAAATAAATTGCTTATGGACGTAGAAATCTAGACGTCACGTCACATGCCCAAATGTTTCGCTCTAGCATCTGCCCTGATCTCAATGAGATGGGGTTTTCTAACACAGTGTATGTGGTGCAATTCAAGTCCCTTGAACCCTACACTGTATTGTATTGAGGCAAATCGCTTCAATCTGCCTGGATCTGATTTTATTTTATTTTGATTACATTGTGTGAGGATATTGAGTGGCTGGTTAGATCCAGAAGGTGTGGAGACTGGCAGCAACATCTATACCTCTGACGCTTGATGAGTGTCACGTATGGTTCACATTTACATTTTTACATTTACATTTAGTCATTTAGCTGATGCTTTTTTCCAAAGCGACTTACAGCTTCTATTTACCAGTGTTACAGCTGGAACACCACTGGAGGTAAGTTGGGTTAAGTGTCTTTCCCGAGGACAAAATGACGGGGAGAATTGGAATCGAACCACCAACCTTCTGGTTATAGGACAACTACCACTGAGCCACAGCCCGGTTTAAAAATATTTTTTCATTCAGTTAATTAATTGTAAGACGGGCACAGATGGAGCTCCTGTGGATCACTCTCAAGGCGGAATCCCACCACTGTTCATCAAAAGTCAGTCCTAGTTCACGCTCCCAAGCCTCCATTGTTTTAATGGTCGCAAAACTATCATAGGATTGAATGGTGTTATACTTTTTTTAAATAGATTTCTGGGTGTGATTTAACTGTAAAAGTTCATCCCACTCTTTTAGGAGGGAGGTGAGGGAAAGATGGAGGGGACAGGGACTTAGCACAACTTCTCACCTGGAAGTACCTGACTAGCCAACTCTGTAAAGGAACAGAACACTCCGTCTCTATAGAAATCTTTAAAACATTTTAGTCCTTTATCCTGCCATAAGGCAAAGACAGGATCAGTAAGTGCAGGTTTAAAAAGTTTTTCTGCAGTGGAGTTAACAAAGAAACCTGACTATATTTAAAGTGTTTCCTAAACTGGAACCATGTCTTAAGAGTGTTAATAACAACTGGGTTGCGGGTAAGGCCAGAGGGGCTGGCTGTGACTGAATCAGTCAGTAAAGCAAGTAAAGAGGATGATGGACATGACTGTGCTTCCAATTGACACCAGGCCAAATCACTAGACTTTGACCAAAATGTAATTCTATTAATATTCACTGCCCCTTAAACTTACAATTTTGGAGTACTTTTTGACCAATCCTTGGTGTCCTGCCATTCCACAAAAAATGAGAAATGGTCTTGTCTATGGACTTGAAAAAGTTTTTTGGTAAAAAAAAATAGGTAGACATTAAATAAAAACAAATATTTTGGTAGGACATTCATCTTAATCACATTAATTCTCCCTATTAGAGAGAGAGGGAGAGCACTCCATCTCTGAAAATCTGCCTTTACGTCAGTAAGGAGGGTAGAAAAATTTGCAGAGTAGAGGGACTTAAAAGTCTTGGCTATATTGACCCCCAAATACCGAAACCTAGAAGGGCTTAGTTTAAAAGGAATGTCGGATTGTGAGAGCTGTGTTGCTAATTTATTGACAGGGAAGCATTCACATTTTGATACGTTAATCCTGAGAAGAAAGACAGTATAGTGGGACATGAATCTACAGGGTTTGAAATATACATTAATAAGTCATCTGGATATAGTGAAAGTTTGAACTCTGTACACGATCGGAAAATACCTTTTAAAGATAGAAGAGGACCTCAGATAGATAGACAACGGCTCTATCACAAGAGCAAATAAAAGAGGAGGACAGGGGACAATCCTGCCTGCAGCCTCTAGGAAGAAATAATCAGACTTAACATTATTAGTGATTATTAGAATATACTCGTGCATGGTAGTGTATATAGGAGTCAAATCCATGATATAAACCCTGTGCCAAATCCAAATTTTGTCAAAACTGCAAACAGATAATTCCATTCAACTCTGTCAAACGCCTTTTCTGCGTCAATCGATATCACTACCTCACGTGTTATTGTAGTTTCTTTAGAATATATTACATTAAGTAGAGTTCGTATATTATAGAAGAGCTGAAATCCTTTAATAAATCCAGTCTGCTCCTTATAAATAATAGTTGGAAGTGTCAGGAACACAACTTTTCAGGTCTGGCAGGAGGACTCACTGTGCAGACCCCACTAAGACAGGTAGTTCAACAAAGGGTTTATTTAACACTGGCAGAGATACAAAATACAAAATACAAAAGACGAGGTCAAAACAAGGCTAAGGTCGAGAAACACTAGAAGTCAAATTCAGGAAACACTGGAATGCTCACACAGAGGTAGAGCTACAAACTTGAGGATATAATCCAGCAAGGAGTAGGGGAAAACACAGGTTATAAAGGGAACAAAACGAGGGACAGGGAGAGCTTCTATGTGGTCAAAACTGAGTCTAATTCAGTAACTACCGCTGGGCACATACTGGGTAAATCAAGGTCAGCTAAAAAAAGATGCATCTGTTAGAGGCAAACTATTTAAGAGTTTTTACAAAGACGCTGGTCTCCCCTGGTGATGTGAACTCCTTCGTGACGGCTGGGATTTCCCGAAGCTGGCGGCGGATGTCGTTGAAAGCAGCCCGAGCTTTAGCGATTTTTGTTGTCAAGTCAGGGAAAACAGTGATGGACTTGTCTTTGATCTTGACCCGTTGCTGAGTTCTGGCTCGTCTTAGAATGTCCACACAGTCTGTATTGAACTGTAATCTTGCAATAATAGGCCGGGGACGTTCGCCGGGTTTTGGTTTAGGTTGCAGGGAGCGATGTGTGCGGTCCACAACAGGCTCGTAAGCAAGGTCGAAGGCTTCCTTAAGCAGGGCGGAGATCATTAGCTCCATCTTTACATTCAGCAATTCTGATTGTATTTGTCTCATACTCTCAGCCATAGCAAGCTGGAGCACTTTCTTGAAACCGGTCATTTGTTCTTGAAGAGCAGACTGCAATTCAGCCCTAAAATCCACTGGCGACATGCCCGGGAGGCCAGCGGCACTTCCCCGAGGAGAGGGGGTCGCGGAGTCCGAGGACGCAGCCTCAGAAACAGGCCGCGCACGCGTCAGTGCTGAATCATGTGCAGGCTTGGGTTTTGGGGGCATATCAGTGTTTGAATAAGATTAAATAAACTCACAAAAGCAAAATATGTTCACAACAAGTCCGTCCGACACCCTGGGGGTTGTTTTAATAAATTATGCAGGAGCGCCCAAATCCACCCGTCTCACTCCATCGGATGCCAAACCGGAACGGAGGCGTCCTAACAATATATTGTCTGATACGAAAGATGGTCTCATGTGTAGGCCGAAAATCACCAGGTGTAGTAGATTTTAAAAACGAGTGGTGGGTATTCTGTTGACTGGGGATTCAGTATCAGACACGGCACTAGTTTAAAAAATGTAAAGGATTAATTATTGGCACAAGATTTCGTATAAACTTCATGCTAAAGCTGCCAAGCACTTTTCAGGAAATAGGGTTTTAGTTAGTGGCACTGACAAAGAACTTCAGGCTGATCGGGTTGATATGAATAAATATTCCAGAGAAAATTATGTGGTGAGGTAATTATTTATGTGTTGATGTGTTTTCAAACTATGCATGGGCAGTGGTGGAATGTAACGAAGTATTTGTACTTCGTTACTGTACTTAAGTAAATTTTTACGTATCTATACTTTACTTAAGTAAAAAAAATAATGCATACTTATACTTTTAATCAAGTAGATTTTTTAGCAATTATCTGTACTTTGTACTCCACTACATTATTAAAATGCGTGTCGTTAAATCCTTCCGAATCTTGCATAAAAAAAAATTTTGGTCGACTGACGTTTTGGCGTTGCTGGCCAATGCACGTTGAAACAGATCGGAGATCTGATTGGTCAAAGAACTCACGCACAACACAAAGAACTGATGTTAATCGAAGAAAAGGACACGGTGGACACCAAATATCAAACATGGTCGAAGAGCCAACAACGTCGACTGAGCTTGAGCCTGTGCCCTGCAGCTCTGATTCTGAGAGACATCCCTGGCCTTATTTAAGCAAGTTATTTGAATTTAAAGGTTCAAAGAATGACTCCTGGCGTTTTCAATGTGTCAAGTGCCTACCTCAACGCAAAGAACTGGTGGCGTTTAAAAACTCCCCTTCAAATTTGTTTTTAAGTTTCTTATCGTAACATCTGCCTTTATATTGACTTCATTGTTTTTCACATAGGTTCTGTTTTTTTTGTCCTGTTAATGTTAGGTTGATCAGAGTTCTAAATAGCAATATTGCTTGCATGTTTTAAGAGAAGCACTCACCCTTGTCAAATTTTTTTTCACTCTAAGTGTTATACATTATTAGCCTAATGCTTTTGGATTTTCTGTAATCAATGGAGTATAAGCCTCAAATGCAGTTTTAGCTACGTTTTTCCCATGCAGGCCTAGGTAAGTGTTCAGAATAACACTCACCTGTGTACTTTTGAGTTTTTTTTACTGCTCTTAATAGTATAGTAAAAATAAAATAAATTGTATGTCATAATTGGCTTAGCCTAATTATTATTTAATGAGTAATAAGTAAATAACCAGATTTTTACAGTGTCAGTATTGCACAACAACTCTTTCCAGTACACAATAGATATTGTTTGTGATTGTTACAATTGAACAGCCCAGACATTGATACAACTGATTGTACTTTTACTTAAAAAAATACTTTAAAGTAAATTTAAAAGTATGTACTTATGACTTTTACTTAAGTAAGATGTTGATGTAGTAATTATACTTTTACTTAAGTATATATTTTGCAGGGTAGTTGTACTTTTACTTAAGTACAAAACTTAAGTACTTCCTCCACCACTGCGCATGGGTTATACAGTATTGTTTAAAATAATTACACTACAATGTGACTAACCAGAATAATCCAGGTTTTTAGTATATTTTTTATTGCTAAAAAAAAAAAAAATGAGGAGAAACGCCCCCCTGGATCTGAACCCGAGCGGTGTTCTGTTATTGGACTTCTGTGCTAGTCACAGTTTGTCCATAACGAACACCATGTTCAAGCATAAGGGTGTCCATCAGTGCACGTGGCACCAGGGCACCCTAGACCGGAGATTGATGATCAACTTTGTAGTTGTTTCATCTGACCTCCGTATGTCTTGGACACTCGGGTGAAGAGAGGAGCGGAGCTGTCAACTGATCACCACCTGGTGGTGAGTTGGATCCGATGGCGGGGGAGAAAGCTGGACAGACTCGGCAGGCCCAAACGTACTGTGATCATTGTCATGAATGGAACAATGTTGAGTGCGATGTGTCCACATTTGACTTCAATTTCTCTCCATTTAGCTTGTAAAGTCACAGTCATCCACTCAATAACATTTCTGTTAGTGTAGCTTTTTGAGCTTGATCACATGACTGAATGGTATGTAATGTGTACAGAAATCTATAGTCTTTTAGATCCAGTCATGGCCCTGTCTAGTGTGACCTCATCATTCTACTGTCCTGTAAACAGGACAGCCTGTCCAACAATTAGGTTAACTTCACCACTAAGTGAAATTAGCTCTTAGCAGGAGCTCTTGCCCCGTGTTACGTCCCGTCTTTGATTTTTGATTGTTGTGTAGGCTGTGTTTGTCTGTGATGAATGACTGTTTTGTCTGTCGCGCTTCTGTTGTATATATTGTGTAACCAGACTTCACCGAGGAGATGAGAAGAATTTTTGATCATCTTATTAGAGGCCAAGAGGCAGCTAAACATTTGCTAACACTAAGTCAGAGCTCTTCACTTGTTATTCTTGTTGATTCTGGGGCAGATGACAAGTTTTATTCTGGTAAAACTGGCTAAGACTCCCACTGAGCCCCTTGCATCTTGTAGAGATGTTAATGCTTTGAACAGAGAGCCTTTGGGCAGGATAACGCATCACACTGTCCCCATTTCACTTCCTTTACAAAGTAATCACATCCCTCACATCCCTGCCTTTGGTCTGCTATCACCCCGATAATCCCACCAAACCTCCCCCATGCTCTCCTAAAAGTATGTCTCCCCAAAGTATACCATGACCTAGCTGAAGTTTTTAGTAAACAGAAGGTTCTCTCTCTCTCTCCCTACACCATCATGTTACAATGGCGCCCCCCAAGGCAGACGTGTTTGCTCGCTCCGCTCGCAAATGTCGGATTTTTCTTTTTTGTTTTTTCTGCAGTGCAAAAATGCCCTGCACTGCTAATATATAACAGACAGGCATTACTATACATCGCTAACGTGCAAAGACATACTGACTTTACTAGTTTTATTTTGCCGGAATTACAACTTATTGTTTGCTCCCAGAGTCACCACCAAAACCGCCCCCGGGGCCACAAAGCACCAGGCTCGATTGAGTTAGTTGATCCAAGGAGAGCGCTTCGGAGACAGCAACGCAAGCGAGGCAAGAGCAGAGGGCTTCATGCTAGGCTAAAAGCTCGCAGCTAGCCGACCACCACTACCTAGCTTCCTGTTAGCGAATGTGTGGTCTCTGGAAAAAAAACTGGACGAGCTACGAGCCAGGACCACAACTCAACAGAAAATCTGAGAGTAGAGAGAGAGGACGCCATTTCAGCTACAGACACACTCAAGTTCACCAAAGTGACTGAACTGCAGCGTCTGGTAAGGTAAGGCTAAAGGGGGAGGTGTGTGTGTGTTTGTCAACGACTCGTGGTGTGGAGATTTATAGATGGTTGATGAACAATGTTTGCTAGATGTGGAGTTTTTACTGCTGAAGTGCCATATCTACCGAGGGAATTTACCGCTGTAATTTCGGCCGTTGTTTAAATCCCCCCGCTAGCTCACTCCACTGAAGCATTCAGCAAACTCCATGACATTTACATTTAGTCATTTAGCAGACGCTTTTATCCAAAGCAACTTACAAGCTAGGAAAACAATGGAAGCAATTTTAACAACACAAGGTACAAAAAGCATAAGTGAACCAAAAACTAGTCAGTTAAAATCCAGCAAAGTATACAAAGCTAAGGATGAATTTTTTTTTTTTTTTTGAAGAAAGGAATCGATAGAAAGGAAGTAGAATTCAGTGTTTGTCAGTCAGGTGTTGACGGAAGAGATGTGTTTTTCAGGCGTTTTTTAAAGATGGCTACAGAATCTGCTGATCTTGTAGCAGCAGTAGATCATTCCACCAATGTGGAACAGATCCAGAAAAGGTATGTGAGAGTGATTTTTTACCTTTTTGGGACGGTACCACCAGACGTTGTTCATTTGCAGAGCGCAGGGATCTGGTAGGAACGTAGGTCTGTATTAGTGAGTGAAGATATGAGGGTGCAGAACCAGTGGTAGTCTTGTAAGCCTCTGCATGAGAAGAAGAGAACCAATCAGAGACTGACTTATTTGACTGAGCTCCCGGGAAGACGGCATTCAAAGAGCGACAAAATGTCACAGGTGACCTAACCAGGGGAAAGCGTAACAGAGCAAAAGTCACTTTAGCACGAAGTGCTTTCTTGAAAATGAATAGAGGTAAATAAGTGTTACTATTCTGTGGTTGAATTGCCAGCATTGTGGTAGCAAGAAGAAAATGTCGTTCAGTGCACTTTAGATTCAAAATTAAAAATGTTTGCACTTATTGTTCAGCTCAGCTGTAAGCTTTAAGGTCCTGGACCTAACTTTATTTTTCTTTTATTGATGGTGAATTGGCAGCTAGTTATTGTTTACATTACCATGACAGTGTTTGTTGCTGCATAAAAGCTTTTGAATTGAGATAAAGACACCGTTGTGTTGACATAAAGTTGAATTTGTGTTTTATATATTTTGGTTAAGTTTATTTTCTATACCAAACTTAAAAAATATTGTAAAAAATTGTCTAGTAAATCTGTTATTGATTTTAGTCTTATTTTAGTTGACTAAAATAACAAGCAATTAAAAACTAAAATTAAAACAAATCAGATGACTAAAACTAAGACTAAAACTAAATTAAAATGTTGTGTCAAAATTAACACTGTAGAGGAGTTACGTGCGCCCTCTTCGGTTCATTAAAGACCACTCTTGCCGCTGCATTCTGGATCAGCTGCAGAGGTTTGGTTGTGCAGACAGGGAGTCCAGCCAGTAGAGCATTGCAATAATCCAGTTTGGACAAGACAAGAGCCTGGACTAGTAGAGTGCTCTGATAGGAAAGGTCTAATTTTACTAATGTTTTAGAGGATGAATCTACAGGACCGGGTGGCGCTGGCAACATGACTTGTGAAGTTTAGTTGATCATCAATAACCACTCCCAGATTTCTGGCAGTGCTGGACGGTGTAATCGTTGATGGGCCTAGTTGAATGGAGAGGTTATGGCAGGTCCCGGGGTTGGCCGGAATCACAAGCAGTTCTGTTTTTGCAAGGTTCAGCTGCAGGTGATGGTCCTTCATCCAAAGTGAGATGTCACTCAGACATGCCGAGACGCGAGCAGAGACCGTCGGATCGTCAGGTTGAAATGACAGGTGGAGTTGAGTGTCATCTGCAGTAGTGATAGGAAAAGCCATGCTTCTGGATGACAGAGCCAAGGGATGTCATGTATATGGAAAAGAGTAGCAGTGAGCCCTGTGGCACCCCTGTATTGAGATGTTGGGACTCAGAGACTTCGTTACTCCAGGATTCTTTGAATGACCGATCCGAGAGGTAAGACTTGAACAATTGCAACGCCATTCCATAGACACCCATCGCCCTGAGAGAGGACAGGAGGATGTGATGATTAACAGTGTCAAAAGCAGTAGACAGATCCAGTAAGATGAGTACAGATGATTTGGATGTTGCCTTTGCCAGTCTCAGAGCTTCGATGACTGAGAGCAGGGCAGTTTCGGTGGAATGTCCGCTCTTGAAACCAGACTGGTTCTGGTCCAGGAGGTTGTTCCGTGTGAGAAAGGATGAGAGCTGAGTAAACACAACTCGCTACAGAGTTTTGTCAAAAAAAGGGAAGGAGGGAAACCGGTCTGTAGTTTTCTAGCAGTGTAGGGTTAAGAGTGGGTTTCTTCAGTAGTGGTGTGATGCGGGCCTCTTTGAAAGCTGCGGGGAATGACCCAGTGGAGAGAGATGAGTTGATGATGTGGGTGAGAGCAGGCACGACAGATGGAGAGATGGCCTGAAGGAGATGTGTGGGGATGGGATCCAGCGGGCAGGTAGTAGGGTGGTTAGAACTAATGACCTTGGAAACATCTGCTTCAGTTAGAGGAGAAAAAGAAGGGAGCAAACACATATTAGGGGTCTGAATGAGCTCGACCGGTGGTGTCGCAGAAAAGGTTTTAAAGAGAGTGCGCGGGTCAGGTGAGTTGATTAACCTAGAATGGTAGTAGACAGTTTTTGCAGAGGTGACGTCAGCGGAGAAAATAGAGAGGAGAGACTGGTAGGTACAAAGGTTAGTAGGATCTTTTGACTTGCGCCATTTTCTCTCAGCTGACCGGAGGCTGGCACGATGCTTGCGTAGAACATTGGATAACCAGGGGGCAGACGAGGATGTACGGGCTGGTCTAGATGTAAGAGGGCATAAGTTGTCCAAGCAGGATGTAAGCATGGAGCACAGAGTGTCGGTGGCGTTGTTTGTGTTTAAAAGAGAGAGCTCCCCAGAAGAGGGGAGTGCAGAAGAGACGGCAGAGGAAAAACGGGAGGGACTGAGTGTACGCAGGTTGCGTCGGAAAGTGACCAGCGGTAAAACAATTGCAGTGTCTGGTGAAGTTAGGTCAAGGTCGAGAGTTATGAAGAAATGATCGGAAGTGTGCAGTGGCGTGACCTGAGTGTGCCGAGTGGAGCAGTATCTTATGTAGATAAGATCTAGTTGATTACCAGACTTGTGGGTTGCTGATGTGGAAACCCGCTTGAGGTCAAATGATGCAGTCAGGTTATTGAAGTTAGCAGCCTGTGGCTTTTCAAGGTGGATGTTGAAGTCTCCTAATACCACCAGAGGAGTACCATCCTCAGGGAAGGATGAAAGAAGTGCATCCAACTCCTCCAAGAAATGTCCAAGCTGACCTGGGGGCCGCTAGATAACTACAAAATGACTTTTAACAGGGTGGGTGATGGTAACAGCATGGAACTCGAAGGAGCTGTTGTCACACAAGGGTGCTAGCTGTTTAAACTTCCAGTCGGTAGGAATAAGTAGTACGGTCCCTCCACCCCTTCCTGCTGAGACGCGAGGACTGTGGGAGAAAGTGTGATTATGGGAGAGGGCAGAATCCATGTTTCTGTAAGTGCAACAACTGAAAGACCAGAATGTTGAACAAAAGCTGTAATGAAATCAGCTTTGTTCTCAGCAGACTGGCAGTTCCACAAGCCTATTAGGAAAGTAGAAGGGGCAGTTATTGACAGTGATACAACATGCAGATTATTATGGTTGCATCGCCTTTTTCGTGAAACAGATGATAATTTCCGTATTGAAATGACAAAAGGAATTTGAAAACACATTGAAGAGCTGAAAAGGAAATATGCTAGAAGAAATTGAAAGTAGAAAAAATAAATTATAAGTGCAAACAATTAGTACTAAAAAAAGTCCAATACTCAGATGCCCTGTGGGTGTGTCCCTGCTCGGTGGACAGTGTTGGGAAAGTTCACTTTCTACAAGAACTAGTTCAAAGTTCAGTTCACAAATTTTAAAATGAACTAGTTCAGTTCATAGTTCAAACTTCAAAATTTTGAACTAAGTTCACAGTTCCAAAAATGAACTAGTTCATAGTTCTTTTTTTCCATATGTTGCTGCGAGCTATTATTTTTCAAAATTATTGCCACAGCCCATATACAGTAGAATCACAGACAGCAATTGTTTTATCAGTTTTAACAATGAAGCTATGCGTCAGATTTCATCTTCATATCCAATTTTGAATCCTTATCCAACCTGGGTTTACATTAGCATTGAGGGGACATTGTTGCTTTAATGCTTTGTTGCTGTCCATTCACTCCACACTAGTAGCAGCTGCAGCTTTCAACCCTACAGTACATTCTCAGGAACATGAGGACAAACGTGCTGCTTGAATGGTCTTTTTTAATGAGGAATTATTCAAAGAAAAACAGGACAGTAATCATTAAGGAGAAAACGTTTTTAAATTTTAATAATTTTCCATTGTCCACATGCTAAAACAGAATATTGGAATCCTGGGAAAACAGACCAGGCAGGTTCAACAAACAAGTTACATGAATGAATTTAAATGATCATACGCCTTACTACATGCTGCTGTCGCCTCCGTGCTTTCTTTCTTTTTTTTTTTTTTTTGATGACGCGTCAC
This sequence comes from Perccottus glenii, assembly GCA_024416835.2. NCBI lineage: Eukaryota > Metazoa > Chordata > Actinopteri > Gobiiformes > Odontobutidae > Perccottus > Perccottus glenii. Next base: position 27,050,610 of record CM044564.2, on the reverse strand, counting down.
GCATGCGGCGGACAGCGGTGTGAAACAGATGGCTGGTGTTGCCAGGTTTGGTGTTTTTCCGCTACATATTAAGACCCGTTTGCGGTGTGTTTTAGCCGGGTTTTCGCCTGGAAGGCACTATAGATATCTGGCACCCTATTGAACGAAGTTAACCTGAGAGAGCGTGCCGTTCACAGACACCAGAATGAACGAGTTCACAGTAACGTTCGTCAGGCAGTAATACAGCCCGTTCAGTTCACGTTCGCCCAAAATATGAACGAGTTCATGAACTATCGTTCAATGAACGCGTTCAGGCATAACACTGTCGGTGGAGTTGCGTGTAACTCGATGGTCTTTACTCTCTTCGGTCTTCACGCGATGACAGCTGCCATGGTGGTTACTCCCACTTAAATACCCGTCTAATCAATTAATTGAATTCAGCAGGACATGCTTCCAGATGGCCGCAAACAACTCAAACGAAACCAGCCCACAAGCAGGTGAGAATAGACGCCGGTGCACCACGTGACAGAGTCGTAATAACACACTGCGCGGTTTCTCAGCAATAACACGGCACTAAGCTCAAAAAGACCAGAATCACATACACTCACACAGTGCCATTCCTTATTCCTTCTCAGCTGGAAAATAAGGACTCATACCTCATGTAGTGACCATTTGCAGGTCACTGGGACCAGGACACAGACAGCCATAAACTGTATTCCCTTCACAGTTCAACGGGAGGTTTACAGCGCATAGATGTCAAAGCCCTGACAATTTATGCCGCCAAATCCTCTACCAGACACGAGAAAGTGTTTACTTTGCCCCAAACCAACGTTTAACAGCTCTTTGCTAATGATCCCCAGATGTTCTCTTTGTTTTTCAAGGACGTAAAACTCAGAGATAACCCACTCAATGACAATAACCTTCTTCATCTTAGAGCAGGATCAAAGGCGTTAGCAGACTGGCCGGAGCCAGAAATGACGCCTCCGCAGCTCTGGATTACGACTTGTGTATTGGAAGGGCGAAGGCCTGAGACAGTATGAACGTTACAACACTGCCCCCTAGCGACAGCAGAGAGGAACTCTGCTGAATTCTTTTTCAATCAAAACTGACTTTTCTAACTTCTTTGTAAACGAAAAGTTTACACGGACTCGGACATTTCAGGAGTAAAACATTTGTGTAATAAAAAGGAAATGTTTAAATGTTGAATGAATGCTTTCCCCACAGGATTCAGAACCAAACGGACAGATGCTGTCCCCACCTCAGTTTACAAGTTACAGTCAAGTAAAATGATTGAATGAATTTATATGTGTTATAACATGTTACAATGTATTCTATCGATACTACTTGGTGCTATCGAATTTAAATGTATGTGTATGCTTATGACTGTGTAAAGGCTAACGATTCATTTAATCTTGTGGAGGAATAGTGTTGAATTAAAACTCTAGGCGTTTCCCCCCAACAACAGGAACGCCCCAGAGACACACCCCCTCTCTAGCAGAACAAAACTTCCGAGCACGCAGGAAGAACCCTCTTGAGCTCCCCCTTTTTGCAACTCTGTAGAAGCAATTTTCCGCTTCTGAAGCTTTCTCTTCTTTTAGGCCTACAGCCTAATCCTTCCTTTGTTCCACGCAATTTTTGGCGGCGTGCGGACTCTCCTCTCTATAGACGCCTCTCGTCTTCAAGTTTGGACCGTTTTAACCGGCCGGTTAAAACGTGATTTTATTTTTTAAGCTGCACATTGCCTTTGTTTGACGTCATCTCCGGAGACGCACGTGAAGTTGTAGTTTGTAGAGAACTACAGATCTACGCCAAAACCCTCACCGTCGTTTTAAGCCAGAGAAAACGACTCCCGAGAGAACTTTTTCCAGTGAATCCAGTTGATATTTTTCAAAGACTCTGAGCTGATTCTTGCCTGATGCCAACGGCAAGGAAAGAGACTTTCACGGCATATACAGTGACGCCTTCCACAACTCCAGCCCTTAGTCCGTGACGCGACTTGGACCAGCGGCATTCCCCTGTTTCGACGGCCCGCTTCAGGACTGAAGCAAACCTTTGGACCTGCTACGGACCCTCCGGAACCGTTGCCGCGACACTCAGTAAGCCGCACAGACATACAAGAGTTTGGCGTTAAACTGTATTTAATAAGCTCAAATCAATTCATCAACCCTTATTCAAAGCCCTTTTATTAATAACTCAGCCGAGTTTTTAATCAAACAAAATATTATCCTCCACAAGTCTAGTCAATAATTTTGTTGTTTCTTCTTTTGTTAATAATTATTCTCATTATATGTCAATAATTCCTCCTTTGTGTCCTTTCCAATCCATCATTTTAATTTTGTATAATTTTTAATAAAACCCCATAAAATGTTAAAGATTTGATTTGGTTTTCTTTTGATTATTTCAGAATTATATTCGAAAACAGGTTTAGAATTCTGAGACTTAATCAATATAATCAGTTTTCCAGAATCATCTGGTGGTGCCCCCTTTTAACGAGACAAATTTGATAATAAAATATTAATTAATAATTTACCCAAATTAATAAATTAATATTTCTTATCACATTATATTATAGCTCATACACTACACTCAGGATTCTTTTCATTGACTACAGCTCCGCCTTCAACACGGTCATCCCCCACGAACTCACCCACAAACTGTCTACACTTGTTCTGCACCCCACCCTCTGTGACTGGTTCCTAGACTTTCTGACTAGCAGGCCTCAGTCTGTCAGGATTGGTAATAGGACTTCAATCAGTATCATCACTCCACAGGGTTGTGTACTCAGCCCCATCCTCTACACCCTGTTCACCTACGACTGTGTCGCTTCCCACAAGGACAACATTATCCTGAAGTTCTCGGACGACACCGTAGTGATAGGACGCATCACTGGCAAGGCAAGGCAGCCTACAGGATGGAGGTGGCCAGTCTGATGTCATGGTGTGGAGACAACAACCTGACCCTCAACACGGACAAGACAAAGGAGATGATAGTGGACATGAGAAAGAAGAGGAGATAGCCTCAGCCACTGTTCATCCGGGAGCTTGAAGTGGAGAGGGTGAGCAACTTTAAATACCTGCGTGTCCACATCAGTGAAGACCTCACTTGGACACCTCACATCACGCAGCTGGTCAAGAAGACCCAACAGCGGTTGTATTTTCTGAGGAGGCTGAGGAAGTTTGGCATGTCACATAAAATCTTCAGCAACTTCTACAGCTGCGTGATTGTTTGGACCAACTGCATCACTGTCAAGGACCGTAAACGCCTGCAGGGAATGGTGAAGACTGCACAGAAGATTACCAGGACTCCACTGCAGAGCATCTACCACTGCAGAGACCACAGGAGAACTGCTTCCATCCTCAAAGACCCCTCCCACCCCCAGCACAGACTGTTCACACTTCTACCCTCAGGTCAGAGGTACAAAAGTGTGAAATGACTTCAAGACTGAAAACCTCTTTCTTCCCCTCTGCCATCAGACTCCTAAACAGCTGACAGTTGCAATCATGGACATAACTGTTTACACGGACATAACTGTTTACACGGACATAACTGTTTACATGGATTTACACTTTTGATTTTGCACATTATTTTCAGAACTTCACTACTTCACTTTTTTTAATTGTCTTTGCTGCATTTGCAACACTTTGAATCTTGAATCCGAAGACTGTGTATAGATTTGCTTCCTGGAGCCGCCCTGCCTTCTAGCCATCACTACAAGCTAAACCGTCCAGAAAGAGAAGCTATGTAGCTTTACATTAAGGAGTCACTAGCTGCGGGGCTCATTTTTTTTCTCCTCATTTGTCCTTTTTTTTTGCCTAACAGACAAACCTTTAAAACAACACAGATGCAGGAGGCAAATTTAGTGTGCAATTGGTACACTGGATCTCCTACAAAGACAAAATAAAATAAGTACTCTTAATTCTTTTACAGGCTAACACAAATAAAATCTTAAATTTGCTAACACACTTTCAACCTCAAATTAGTATTTTTAACATTAGTTGAGTACTAAGTGGACTCTAACAAGTGTTAGCTTGAATTTTGAGGAGATACGAGGAGCACAGCTTACCAGCATGCAGGCTGCTCTGTTCTGTGAGAGATAGAGGCAGCCGCTCACATGTAAAAGGGGCGTGTCACACTAATTACGGACCCTGCGAAATGAGTGCCAGGTGGAACTATAGTAGTGAATAATAACAGTATTGTCACTAATATAAAAATAATATTACATAGTCCTTCAAAACAAAAAATACAGCAAAATTAAATGTATCACTGTACTGTTTTGAGAATGTTCACAAAAAATAATTTTGCTACATCAGCAGTCACCTCAATTCTCTTTCTCTAAAATCTAAAAATCATTTTAGAAATCTAGGGGTCATCATGGACTCAGACTTGAATTTCCACAGTCGCATTAAGTCAATAACATCATCTGTATTTTATCATCTTAAAAACATTTCCAAAGTCAAAGGGATGATGTCTCAACCAGACTTAGAGAAACTTATCCATGCTTTTATCTCCAGCAGGTTAGATTACTGTAACGGCCTGCTCACTGGTCTCTCAAAACGAGGGTTAAGACAGCTGCAGCTTATTCAGAACGTGGCTGCTCAGGTTCTAACCAAAACCAGGAAGTACAACCACATCACGTTTTAAAATCTTTGCAATGGCTTCCTGTTGCTCCGAGAATAGACTTTAAAACAGCACTGCTGGTTTACAAGTCTCTTAATGGTTTAGCACCAGAGTATATTTCTGACATGCTAGTTGCTTATGAACCTCCTCGGACTCTGAGAACATCTGGGCTCGTGCCCAGAGTTAGAACTAAACCTGGTGAAGCAGCGTTTAAGTTTCATGCAGCAAATATCTGGAACAGCCTCAACTTTAACAATGTTCAAGAAGAGGTTAAACACCTTCCTCTTTAGCTCCGCCTACATTGTATTACAAGTGTTTTTTTATCTGCACTCTTCTTTTAAAATGTTTTTAATTAGGCCCGAGCCGGTGATGACCGGGAGGGCCTATTGTTTTTGCTCGGATTTTTTTTTTTTTTCTTCCGACCCAATGATCCTAAATTTGACCCAGTGAACATGCACGAAAAGTCATTTTATTGGTCCCAGACTTCAAGCTCGGCGAAAAATTTATGTATTTGAAGTCGCGAAAAAAATACGAAAAATGACTCAGTGGCGACCCTACAAAATCAAAATACATTGGGCCTATGGAAAGTGAAAGTAACTTTTTCCAACGTAGAAAAATGAAACTTGGTATATCCATAGGACACCTCAGGGCAAACAGAAAAGTCAATGACAGTCACACCCTAAACTTAACAGGAAGTCCGCCATGTGGGGTGAAACGCTGGCCACTAAAATCGCACCTTGCGCAGAAAGATGCAAATCATTGTGTTTTAATCTAAATGGCCCCAAATTTGGTGAGTATCATCTAGACACGTGTGCCAACCAAAGTTGTGACTTTGTTTTTGATATCTTATCGGGTATGGGTGTGGCAAGCCTGTAACGAGGTGGCCATTTTTGTGAAAATAAAACGTCTCTTAACTCTCAAACGCCTTCTCGGATCGAGTTGGACCCAAAAAGGCGTTTGTGCACATTCATGACCTGAACAAAAAATATGTAAATAAAAGGGTTATCTTTAGAAATGGCTCTCCAGCGCCCCTACAAACTTATAATGGACCCAAGAATTTAGTTTGTCATAGAGACATAAAATTTGGTACACACATCTCTTATGTCATGACGAGCATAAAAGCCAATGACAACCACCCCTATCTATAAATGTGTTGCCATAGCAACGTCCCAAAAATGTGAAAAAGTCAATGGGAAGTGAAATTTTTAGGTTGTTGTAGGCAAATAAAACTTGGTACACACATCCACCATGGGCTTATGAACAAAAAGCCAATTGGGACCACACCCTATCACACACAGGAAGGCGGCCATTTTGAATTGAAAATGTGAACCGACTTAAAATACACCTCTTTTTAAAAGTACACAGAAAAAGCTGCTTCATTCCACAGACACCAAACTTGGGCAAAATGAGCTAAACACATGTATGTAAAAGAGACAAGTGTTTTTCTAGACTTTTTGCTCGAGTTATATTTTTTTATTATAATTCATATATTTTTTTATTATAATTTTTCTGCAAAATGATCCTCAATTTAACCCAGTAAACGAACAACTAAAAGTCATTTTTATTGGTCCCAGACTTCAAGCCCGGCAAAAAATTTATGTATTTGAAGTCCCCAAAAAAAAAAATACGAAAAATGACTCAGTGGCGGCCCCTAGAAAAGTCAAAATACATTGGGCCTATGGAAAGTGAAAGTAACTTTTTTCCAACGTAGAAAAATGAAACTTGGTATATCCATAGGACACCTCAGGGCAAACAGAAAAGTCAATGACAGTCACACCCTAAACTTAACAGGAAGTCCGCCATGTGGGGTGAAAGGCGCCCACTAAATTCGCACTTGCGCAGAAAGATGCAAATCATTGTGTTTTAATCTAAATGGCCCCAAATTTGGTGAGTATCATCTAGACACATGTGCCAACCAAAGTTGTGACTTTGTTGTTGATATCTTATCGGGTATGGGTGTGGCAAGCCTGTAACGAGGTGGCCATTTTTGTGAAAATAAAACGTCTCTTAACTCTCAAATGGCTTCTCGGATCGAGTTGGACCCAAAAAGGCGTTCACATTCATGACCTGAACACAAAAATATGTAAATAAAAGGGTTATCTTTAGAAATGGCTCTCCAGCGCCCCCTACAAACTTATAATGGGACCCAAGAATTTAGTTTGTCATAGAGACATGAAATTTGGTACACACATCTCCTATGTCATGAGGAGCATAAAAGCCAATGACAACCACCCCCTATCTATAAATGTGTTGCCAAAATACATTGGTTCTATGGAAAATGAAAGTAAATTTTTCCAATGTAGAAATACAAAACTTGGTACATCCATAGGACACCTTAGGGCAAACAGAAAAGTTTATTACAGCCATACCGTAAACTCAACAGAAAATCTACTATGTTGGGTGGAATACATGACCACCTAAATCGTACACTTTGTGCTAAAGGGTTTTCATCTAAACAGCTCCAAATTTGCTTTAAAGCACGACATGCAATCCTTCGAATATATGTGTCCCCGCGGTCTCAAGGGAGGCGAGGGCCTTTATCGCCGCTTGCGGCTTTAATTTTTCTTATGTTTCTTAATCTAAATCTTCTGTCTTTTAATCTGTCTTTTATTCCTGTAAAGCACTTTGAGTTACCCAGTGTATGAATTGTTCTATAGAAATAAAAATTGCCTTGCCTTTTATAAGATCTGTGCATGTCCTCCACAAACCACAGACGCTCTGGTCTGTTCAGAGCATCCTTTGGGACTCAGGTGGCTGAAGATCTGAATCATTATGCTATTAATTAAGGTGAACTTCACCTGTATGTGTATGTTTAATAGTTTGACAGATCACAGAGAGAGGAAAATATATATATTAATATAATATATATTTACCACTTTAGAATTCCATTTAAGGACTACATTTACATGTACTTTTACATCTAAAATGTAGTAGAGTAAAAGAACCACCTTATAAATCTACTTAAGTTGAAGGTTGTATGTTTATTAGGATAATTGATACAAGTGCTTATAACATAATAACAGCATATTTGACTCCCCCCAAAAAGGAAAGAGAATATATATGTATTTATGCAAACGTGTTCAAATTATATCATATCATATCATATCATTATAAATAAATATAAATGTATATAAAAAAAACTTGCTATGAGGCAGGAGTGCTAACCACTCTGCCACGTGCACCCTCTCACAACCTTCTTGCTCAGCAAAAGCAGTTCAAAACCCGGCCGACTCAAACATTCTCGGCCGACTCCGGTCTTTCTGTGAGGAGTCTGAAAGTCCTCCACATGTTACTGTGGGTTCTCTCCGGGTACTCCGGCTTCCTCCCACCGTCCAAAGACATGCATGTATAGGTTAATTGACAACTCTAAAGTGTCCCTAGTGAATGAATGTGAGAGTGAATGGTTGTCTGTCACTGTCTGTCTCTAAATGTTAGCCCTGCGACTAACTGGCCACTGTCCAGGGTGTACCCCGCCTCAGGCCCAAAGCTGCTGGGACAGGCTCCAGTCACCCGCGACCCCTAACGGGATTAAGCGGTAGAAAATGAATGAATGAATAAAAAAAACTTTGACTTTGGAGCTCGGGTCCTCTCCCAGAGGCCTGGGAGCTTGAGGGTTCTGCACAGTATCTTAGCTGTTCCTAGTACTGCACTTTTCTGGACCGAGATGTGTGGTGTTCTTCCAGGGATCTGCTGTAGCCACTCCTCCAATTTGGGGGTCACTGCCACGGATACAGGGGGCCAAAATGAGATTGCTACGCAGAGTCGCGGGGCGCTCCCTTAGAGATAAGGTGAGGAGCTCGGTCACTTGGGAGGAGCTCAAAGGAGAGCCGCTGCTCCTCCACATCAAGAGGAGCCAGCTGAGGTGGCTCGGGCATCTGTTTTGAATGCCTTCGGTACGCCTCCCTAGGGAGGTGTTCCGAAGAGAGAGAGAGAGCTTGGCCTACCCATCAGCTGCCTCAGGAGTCCCACAGGCTAACCAGGCTCAATAGGTCTCCTTCTTCAGCTTGACGACATCCCTTACTTCCGGTGTCCACCACCGGGTGCGGGAGTTGCCGCCACGATAGGCACCGGAGACTTTACGGCCACAGCTCCGAGTGGCTGCGTCGACAATGGAGGTGGAGAACATGGTCCACTCGGACTCAATGTCTCCAACCTCCCCCGGGATATGGTCGAAGCTCTGCCAGAGGTGGGAGTTGAAGAACTCGGCCAAATGTTCCCAAAAGACCCTCACAGTACATTTCGGTCTGCCAAGTCTGTCCAGCTTTCTCCCCCGCCATCAAATTGGTGCCACGTGCACTGGTGGACACCCTTATGCTTGAACATGGTGTTCGTTACAGACAAACTATAAATAGCACAGTCCAATAACAGAACACCGCTCGGGTTCAAATCCGGGGGGGCGTTTCTCCAAATCATATCCCTCCAGGTGTCACTGTCGATGCCCATGTGAGCGTTAAGTCCCCCAGTAGAACGACGAAGACTCCGGCCGGAGCACTTTCCAGCACCCCTCCCAGAGACTCCAAGAAGGCCGGGTACTCTGCACTGCCATTTGGCCCGTAAACACAAACAACAGTGAGAGACCTATCCCCGACCCGAAGGCGCAGGGAAGCGACCCTCTCGTTCACCGGGGTGAACTCCAACACATGGCGGCTGAGCCGGGGGGCAATGAGCAAGCCCACACCAGCCCGCTGCCTCTCACCGCAGACAACTCCAGAGTAGTGGAGAGTTCAGCCTCTCTCGAGGAGTTGGGTTCCAGAGCCCAAGCTGTGCGTGGAGGTGAGCCTCACTATCTCTAGTTGCTCACACACACACACACACACACACACACACACACACACACACACACACACACACACACACACACACACACACACACACACACACACACACACACACACACACACACACACACACACACACACACACACAAACATACACGCACACACACACATGTAATATACAGATGTCTCTAACTATAAACAGAATTTTACAGGTAGGTGTATACAATTGTATGTTAGCTTAAGGTAAGCAGTAGATTTAAGGTAGTGCAAACAGTGAAATGTAAACAGTTGGTACTGTATGAACAGTTGGTAGCAAAGGTGCAGTAGTGCAAGGGATGGTGGGATGGTGGGGGATGAGAGGAGAGTCTGTGAGGGAGTGGGATGGTGGGGGGGTAGAAGAGTCTATGAGGGTAGTGGGATGGTGGGGGGTGAGAGGAGAGTCTGTGAGGAGTGGCATGGTGGGGGTGAGAGAGGAGTCTGTGAGAGGTGTGGGGTCAGCAAGGGTTAGAGTTCAGTAAAGAGACAGCTCTGGGGAAGAAACTGTTCTTTAGTCTGCTGGTTCTAGTCCGGAGGCACCTGAAATGCCTGCCGGAGGGGAGGAGGGAGAACAGTCTGTGGGCTGGGTGAGAGGAGTCCTTAAGGATGCTGCGAGCTCGTTTCCTCTGGATGTTTTCGATGGCAGGAAGTGGAGTCCCTGTGATGCGTTGGGCAGTTTTCACCACCCGCTGCAATGCCTTGCGCTCCGCGACAGAGCAGCACCCATACCACACTGTGACACAGTTCGTCAGGATGCTTTCTATCGCGCAGCGGTAGAAGTTCACCAGGATGGCCGAGGAGAGCTGGTTCTTCCTCAGTGTCCTCAGGAAGAAGAGGCGCTGGTGAGCCTTCTTGACCAGGATGGAGGTGTTGGTTGTCCAGGTCATGTCAGCCGAGATGTGGGTCCCCAGGAACTTGAAGCTGGAGACACGCTCAACGCGTCCATTCCATTGATGTGGATGGTGTCGTGTGTGCCTCTAGACTCTTTCCTGAAGTCCACGATGAGCTCCTTCGTTTTGGTGGTGTTGAGGAGCAGGTTATTTTCGTTGCACCATGTGGACAGGTGCTGGATCTCTTCCCTGTAGGCAGTCTCATCGTTGTGGCTGATGAGACCAATCACTGTAGTGTCGTCTGCAAACTTGACGATGGCATTAGATCCAAACACAGGCTTGCAGTCGGAGGTGAAGAGGGAGTAGAGAAATGGGCTTAGCACACAGCCCTGTGGTACACCAGTGTTAAGTGTGATGGATGTGGAGCAGGTGGATCCAGATCGGACATTCTGGGGTCTGTTGGTCAGGAAGTCCAGAATCCAGTTGCAGAGTGAGGTATTGATGCCTAAGTCTTCAAGTTTGGCTATTAACTTGGTCGGGATGATAGTGTTGAATACTGAGCTGAAGTCAACAAACAGCATACGTGCATAAGAGTTCTTATTGTCCAGGTGGGTGAGCACAGAGTGCAGTGCCATATCAACTGCATCCTCTTTGCTCCTATTGCTGCGGTAAGCAAACTGATGCGGGTCCAATGTGGGTGGTATGGAGTCTTTTAGGTGTTCCAGGATCAGCCGCTCAAAGCACTTCATGATGATGGGTGTGAGTGCTACAGGGCGGTAGTCGTTGGGGCACCTTGGACTAGAGTGTTTTGGCACTGGCACAATGGAAGTGCATTTGAAGCATGTTGGTACAGCTGCTTGGGCAAGAGACAGGTTGAAAATGTCTGTAAAAACCCCAGCGAGCTGCTCCGCACATGCCCTGAGAACACGACCAGGGATGTTGTCTGGTCCAGCAGCCTTGTGTGTGCTGATCCGGCTCAGTGCCTTGCAGACATCAGTGGGTGAGAGTGTGAATGGAGGGTGGTCAAATTTCACCCCAGCAAGCCAATTGGAGTCATGTTGGGGAAATAGAGGGATGCCCACACAGAGAGGTAGATATGGAGAAAGGCAGGCCTATGCTCCTGTAAATACTGACCTTACTTCAGCCGGCTGGCCATTAATCTCAGGACTAAGGCAGATGCCTGAAGGGTGCTGGACTTGTGGTCAGAAGGGACACATTCAATGGGAGTGTTCAAACGGCCCAATGACGAGGAAAGGGAGAAATTACTAGTGGTGCCCAGAGAATAAGTGAGAGGAGAAAATTATCCTAGTTGTATCTACTCAATTGCAAGATGAGCAGATAATTATAGTAAAAATACAAGACAATGACTATCAATTTATGGTTTATACAGGAGCAGCCTATTCTTGTATTGGAAAAGAAGGAAGAGATATACCATTATCGGATACAAATGTAAAAACAGTGGGATTCTCTTTTTCCTCTCACAAAAAAGTGCAACTGACTGTAGCAGGAAGGACATTAAGAACGTCATTATTATATTCCAAAACCACTCCCATTAATATTCTAGGGAGAGATGTCCTGTGTGTGCTAAACGTTAGTATCACATACACACAAAGAGGTCTCAAGGTGAATTTTCCAGATAACACGGAATGTAAAATGATGTCCCCCGCGGCAGTGTTGGACACAAAAATGATAATGCAACCAATACAAATACGCATTAAATCTGGGAGTATACTGCCAAATGAAAGACAATACTCTCTAAGTCAACAAGCTGTAGAAGGAATAAGACCAACAATTGAAAGGTTACTAGACACAGGAGAATTAGTAGAATTAAAGGGTTCTTGTAATACACCAATCTTTCCAATAAAGAAACCAAATACAAATGATTATACGTTGGTACATGATTTAAGAGCAATTAATGCAATTATTGAGGATGAAATTCCTATTGTTCCTGATCCTTGTCTGATATTGACCAATATTTCATCTGAGTCGGAGTGGTTTACAGTTATTGATGACATTCTTAGGAATGTCTCCTTTAAGAAGTCTAATGAAATCTGTAGGTCTAAGTGATAAAAATGCAGAATTAAATTGGAACGAGGAGGCTGACAGAGTATTCTCTGCGCTAAAAGAAAGTGTGCGAACAGCTCCAGCACTAGGAAATTCTGATTATAAAAAAATGTTCCATCTATAGCGGAGAGAGATGGCTATTCAACGGCAGTGCTGATGCAAGATACTGCAGTTGGAAAACAAGCAATAGCTTTTTACAGCTCAAAATTAGACACTGTCGAAGAAGGCTTAGCGCCATGTTACAAATAATTTGCTTCAGCTGTTACACGCATTACTGACAAGTCCTAAATTTGTCTTAATACAAGCTAGGAGAACGGGATATGAAATAATACTTTCTGTTCCTGAATTAAATAATACAACAAAGTAATAAATTTAATCCAGCTACAAAATTGATTACGTCTTTAGAAGGAAAGCCGCATGACTGTTTAAAATCAACCGATAATTTTCTAAAGCCGCAAGAAGAAATGTGTAAACCATTAAAGCAGATTTAACAATATTTGTAGATGGATTGTGTCTTCGAGATGATAAATGAATGCTTGCAGGCTATGGCATTGTAAAACTGAATGCAGATAAAACGTTTACAACAGTACTGCCAGCAAAACAGCTTAAAGAACTGTGGCCCTATATGGGGCAAAATATGTTAAACATTATAAACTTGTCCCTGTCTACTGGCACCGTTCCTTCCCTCTTCAAACAGGCTGTGGTCAAACCCCTGCTCAAAAAACCTGCTCTGGATCCTGGATAGCTAAATTCATTTTCGTCCTGTCTCCAATTTATCTTTTTTATCTATAAAGTCCCTAAAAAAAGTTGTGTTAAAACAACTTACTCTATATCTATTGGAAAATGACCTCCTCGAGCAGTTTCAGTCTGCATTTAGGGCCTCTTATTCCACTGAAACAGCTTTAGGTAAAGTGACTCCTCAGCTGTACTGTTATTGCTTGATCATGCAGTGCTAATCAACAGACTTAAAGACGTTTTTGGCATCTGTGTTAGAATCCTATCTGTGTGATAGGTCTCTTGTTTAATAATTCCTTCTCCTCCACGGCACCAGTAAAATTCAGTATGCCACAACATTTCCATTTCCATTTCCAAAACAATGAAAGCGCACCAAAAACTAGTCAGTTAGAACCCAGCACAGTATACATTCCTTCTCTTTTTTAAATAGAGAAGGAATCAATAGGAAGGAAATAGAATTCAGTGTTGGTCAGTCAGGTGTTGATGGAAGAGATGTGTTTTTCAGGTGTTTTTTAAAGATGGCTACAGAATCTGCTGATCTTGTAGCAGCAGTAGATCATTCCACCAAAGTGGAACAGAGCCAGAGAAGGTACGTGAGAGGGATTTTTTTCCTTTTTGGGGCGGTACAACCAGATGTTGTTCATTTGCAGAGCACAGGGATCTGGTAGGAACGTAGGTCTGTATTAGTGAGTGAAGATATGAGGGGGCGGAGCCAGTGGTGGTCTTGTAGGCCAAGAGCATAGCTTTGAACTTAATGCGGGCGTCAACCAGGAGCCAGTGTAACCTAATGAATAGAGGAGTTACGTGCGCTCTCTTCGGTTCATTAAAGACCACTCTTGCCTTTGCATTCTGGATCATCTGCAGAGGTTTGGTTGTGCAGCAGGGAGTCCAGCCAGTAGAGCATCGCAATAATCCAGTTTGGACAAGACAAAAGCCTGGACTAGGATTTGTGTAGAGTGCTCTGATAGGAAAGGTCTAAATTTCCTAATGTTTTAGAGGATGAATCTACAGGACCGGGTGGAGCTGGCAACATGACTTGTGAAGTTTAGTTGATCATCAATTACCACTCCCAGATTTCTGGCAGTGCTGGACGGTGTAATGGTTGATGGGCCTAGTTGAATGGAGAGGTTGTGGTGGGTCTTTGGATGGGCCGGAATCACAAGCAGTTCTGTTTTTGCGAGGTTCAGCTGCATGTGATGGTCCTTCATCCAAAGTGAGATGTCACTCAGACATGCCGACGCGAGCAGAGACCGTCAGATCGTCAGGTTGAAATGACAGGTGGAGTTGAGTGTCATCTGCAGCAGTGATAGGAAAAGCCATGCTTCTGAATGACAGAGCCAAGGGATGTCATGTACATGGAAAAGAGTAGCGGTCCAAGCACTAAGCCCTGTGGCACCCCTGTATTGTTGGGACTCAGAGACCTCGTTCCTCCAGGATACTCTGAATGATCTATCCGAGCGGGAAGAGTTTAACCATTGCAACGCCATTCCAGAGACACCCATCGCCCTGAGAGAAGACAGGAGGATGTGATGATTAACAAAAGCAGCAGACAGATCCAGTAAGATGAGTACAGATGACTTGGATGTTGCCTTTGCCAGTCTCAGAGCTTCGATGACTGAGAGCAGTGCAGTTTCGGTGGAATGTCCGACAGATGGAGAGATGGCCTGAAGGAGATGTGTGGGGATGGGATCCAGTGGGCAGGTAGTAGGGTGGTTAGAACTAATGACCTTGGAAATGTTAGAGGAGCCAAGCAAGGGTCTGTGCTTGGTCCCATACTTTTTTCACTATATGTTACACCAGACGTTTTTATGGAGTGGGCTCGATTGAAGTGGAGAGCTGACTCTGTTAAGGTTTTCAAAAGCAAACTCAAAACATACTTATATTCACCAAACGTATTGAGAATGATTCATAGGTATAAGTTTACACTGGTTGTAGCTGTAGGTATACGTTTACACTGACTGTATATACACACTCAACTTCTATACTATTATTACACATGCCTATTTTTGCAGTAGTATTTAGCACTTTTTTTTTCTTTTCTACCTCCTCCTAGGGTGGACGCAAACCTCTGACCTGCCCCCCCGGACTCTGCTCCAGTGTGAGGACCCCCAGCCCATCTGTCATCTACCTGCGGTCCCATCCACCCTTACAGACACACACTCAGAGTGGACACTGCCAATATAAATGTTTTTATTTGTGAATATGTTTGTGTATTTCTATGTATTTTTCAATTGTCCTGGACACATTCCTGCACGGCCTGTCCGTCCTGCGAGTGGATCCCTTCTTCTTTGGTTCTCCCTGAGGTTTCTCTTTTTTTTTCTACAGCCTTGTTCAGCCCATGTTGGCTGAAATAAAGGCACGGACTGAGGCATGTAAACTAGCTAAAGGCTTAAGAGTTAACATTTATATAGATTCACAGTAAGGATTTGGGGGTCATACATCTGCATGCAAAAACGTGGGAACATCAAGGTTATCAGAAGGCTGA
The DNA here is from genome assembly GCA_024416835.2 of Perccottus glenii. NCBI lineage: Eukaryota > Metazoa > Chordata > Actinopteri > Gobiiformes > Odontobutidae > Perccottus > Perccottus glenii. The sequence goes on along the minus strand of CM044564.2, from coordinate 27,035,086 downwards.
TGGGACACCAGTGATAGACAGGGAGGCAATAGCGTATGTATTGGCGGCAATAAATTTACCAGCAGCTCAGCTTGTTTTCATGAAATGTGCCGTTCACCAAAGAGTTAAAAATCTACAAAGTGAAGGCAATAATTCAGTAGATAAGAGAGCTAAAGAAGCGGCATCTGGAGTATATCATGTTCCAGTGTTGATGACAGGGGATTATGAGTCCTTAAATAACATAGACGGTATAATCTGCACACTTTTGGAGTGTGGGGGTCATTTAGTGTTACCAAATTCCTTAGCAAAAACGGTTTTAGAACAGGCTCATGGGGCTTCCGGTGACGTCATGGTCAGAACAACAGGTTAGAGACGAGACTCCGTCAGAAAACAGTGACAAACTCAGATAAATAGAACTTTCAGGGTGGAAAATAGCCAGTGAACAAGATGACTACCACATTGAAAACGAGGGGACAAGGAAAACCAGGACATTTGAAAGAAACCGACAACAAACCACCATGCACGAATAGCGCTAGCATAGATGCGACTAGCCGCGAAGAACAGACAGCACGTGAGGAGGAAACGTCTTTGATACAAGAAATGAGAAAACCTTGCGAAGAAAATAGTCAGGGACATAAACGAACAACAAAGACCCTTGAACGCTTGGAAAAGACTGTAACAGATATTAAGGAGCAGCTCGGCGACCACCAGCAGAGGATAGGTGAGCTGGAGGGGAGAGTGAGCGACGTGGAAGAGGCAGAGGCAAGACAGCACCGTGTGATACGGTACCTGTTTCAACGCGAAAAACAACTCACAGATGTTTGTGATGATTTACAAAACAGGCTTAGAAGAAACAACCTTTGAATATTTCAAATACCAGAGGAGATTGAGCATGGGGACGCGGTTGCGTTTGTGAAAGGCCTACTTCCCAAAGTACCATTTTTTGCTGCCAAAAAAAGGACGCACAACAAATTAAAAACTGTGTTATTGAACCAATAACCATCTCAGATCATAGCCCAGTACAAATGACACTTGATTTGGGACTGGAGCCGTGTTTGAAGTATTGGAGAATTAATGTTTTATTATTGACAGATGTTAATGTAAGAGAGGAAATAAGATCAGCGATGAGGGAATATTTTGTCTTGAACAACAATGGAATGGTCTCACCTACCGTTTTATGGGATGCAGGAAAAGCCACAATAAGGGGGAAAATAATATCTATAGGATCAAGGCAAAAAAAAAAAAAAAAAAGACAGACTTATAAAACAAGAAGAATTAGAAATTGAAATCAAGAGATTAGAAAATGAACATAAACAAAGTGGAAAGCAAGAAGTATTTAATAAACTCAAAGAGAATAGAGCCAAGTTAGATGAGATTCTGACTTATAAGGCAGAGGGTCCCTTAGATTTAAAACAAGGCTAGCAGGTTACTAATATTTCAATTAAAGAAAGCACAAGCTAGAGCTCGAGCCATCCCTAAAATTAAATAACCTCAGTCCATCGACTTCGAAACTAGCCTAAAAGCAATAGCAAATACCTTTGCCAAATATTATGAACAACTATATAAGGGTCAACATCAGGAATTGAAAGAAGAAAAAATGCAAGATTTCTTTAAACATCTTAAATTAGACAAGGCGGATGAAGCATCTGCATTAGTAGAGCCAATCAAAGAAAAAGAGGTGAAAGACAATTATAAAATAAAAAAATAACAAAACGCCAGGAATAGACGGGTTTGCAGGAGAATATTATAAAGTGTTTGTTGACGACCTAACTCCGGTATTATGTAAGTTATAATACCGGAGTATTAAATTCAGGGAACCCTCCAGAATCATGGTCTGAGGCTATCATCACAGTCCTACACAAGGAAGGAAAAGATCCATTACAGTGCTCAAGTTATCGTCCTATTAGTCTACTGTGCGTGGACTATAAAATATTAACATCAATTTTAGCAACTAGAATACAAAAATACATTAAGAAATTAATAAAACCAGACCAAACGGGGTTCATTTTAGGTTGCCAAGGGACAAATAATATAAGGAGAGCTCTAAACTTGCAGTCACTCATGGCAAAGGGTACTCAAACATCAAGGTTTCTCAGCTTAGATGCTGAGAAAGCATTTGATCGGGTAGATTGGAAATTTTTAGAACAAACAATGACTGAGATGGGCTTCAGTGAAAAATGTATCTTTTGGATTCGACTGTTGTACAAGAATCCCAAATCAAAGATTAGAGTTAACGGACATTGCTCTGACTTTTTTGATAAAGAGAGAGGTGTAAGAATCGCAGTGGCTCAGTGGTAGAGCAGACTGTGTCAGCAGTGATTCGTCAGGCAATGAAAAAGCTTGGGATCAGGCCAAAGTTTGGCTATTAGCAGATATTCAAGATTAATTGATGCATTACCGTTAGCGCTGATGTGTATGAGATTGCAAGCCAATAGAATAACACATCTAAAGCCCCATGAGGTGTTGACGGGGAGGCCATTCCCAGTTTCGAACTATAATGGTTCTGGTGAGAACTCATCTTTGAAACAATGTGAGCAAGGACTTATGAGTTATCTACAACATTTAACAGAAATCCATAAGGTCATATTTCAACAGGTTAAAGCAGCTGGAGAAAACACTGCTGAGATAGCATCATTAGCAGCAGGTCAAGCCTAAAAGTGTTCAAACGGAAGTGTGCGGAGCCTAGACGAGGAGCACAACAGTAATCAGATAAATGCAGAAGAGCCAGTGATAAGAAGACGTTCCCAGAAATTGAAAGAGAAGCAGAAAAACTGCCTTGTATAATTGAATGGGAATTGAAAGTACAAGAGAAGAAACAATAAAATTAGTGAAAATTTAAATAGAGCATAGGGAGAAAAGAGAGGTTAAGCTATTACGTCAGACTAAAAATAGGAAAAAAGTTGGCCAGTACAATAATCATTTATTCTATCAATGGATGAAATTTTCAGCCAGACATGTCACACAAAAAGATTGTATTACATGTTATAATTCTAAAAGATTGCCAAAAACACCTACAACCTAATTCCAGGAGTTAATACAGATGCTTGCGAATCAAAAGGAACTTGTTTTGCCATGTGTACTGTAGAATTAGCGGAGTTAGGGGAAGTTGGACAGATGATATGGTTAATGGTAAATGGTGTGCATTTATATATTTAGAGAGGGGGATGCCATACACATACATTTTTTTTTAAATAAATTTTATTTTTATATAGCGCTTTTCCACCTACTGTAGTAGGTACTCAAAGCGCTTTACATACATTAAGCTATTTACCAGTGTTACATAAGTTCAAGATTTCAAGATTTTATTTGTCACATACATAGTTATATACAGAATATACAACCGGCAGTGAAATGTAGACGCAGTGCAACATATTACATTTATACATAGATAGACAAAGATTGCAACTACACCAATGCAGCCATTTCTTCAGGCGCAAAGATCTTCCGGAAAATGAAATAAGGCCTTGTACAGACATAGCAGACATCAGACATCAAACAACAAACATAACTACAGTTGCAGGTATAGGATGGGGATGACAAAAAGATTGTCAAATTAGCCGCCGGTTGAAGGCTGTTGCTGTTAGGATAGTAAGCCAAGGCCTCTGTGGGGGGGCGATGAATAGGCAGTCTGTTGGAGTGAGATGTGTTAAAATAATTGTTAGGTTCGGATCACAAACAAGACAACGGAGACCGTACATGGAAAATTTAGGAATGAAAGACCGCTTTAATTCTTGCAAGAATGAAACAAATCAGACACATGCAAGAATGGTACACGGTGATTTGCTTAACATGTTTACAACACATGAAGTTTTTATAGATGTACATTATGCCCCTCTCAGCTCCAGGGTCGTGGATGGACATGTATTGAGTTGACGTGTCAGTCATAGATGTGAATAAGTTTACGTGTACATGTCACTAAGTGTACAGGACAGAGTGTCCCTGAACAGTGATTAGATGTAGGACAAAGTGATGTCTTTGTCTTGTTTGGATTAGCCTGGAGCCAATAGGAGATATTGTGGTGTAATATTTTATATGTTATGTGTTTTAAACTATGTAAACCCAGTTAGTTATTCATTTAAACATATTAATATAAAAAACAAAACCTAATGTCAGACACACACACAGGAAGGACCAGATAAAGACGCAGGTGTCTGTTATCGAAAGTGACAGAGCCAGACAAGGAGTAGCTCAAGGCCAGACAGAAATGACATCAGGCCCAGAGCCTTGCACAATGATATCAGAAAGAGTTATTACTTTACTGACATCAAAACTGTATAAAAGCTTATGTCTACTGTTCAAATGTTAGTAGAACTTGGGCAAAGTCTACTCGGGTCATTATTGTGTTGGCTGTGACAATAAAGACTCTATGGCATGGAAATCTGGTGTTGCGTTCACAACTTATTCCATACAAATAGTGCCAAAGACTGAGGAGTCAGTTTTGACACTACAATTGGCGAGCCAGCATCCAGGAGAGGACCTGTGGAGGAGTGACTCTCTTTCTGCCTGACCGCCCGGAGAAAGCATCCCAGGCGCTGAGACCATCGAGGGTGAGACATTTTTACTTTTTGAACGGTTAGGTGTCTGTGGTGCGGCCTGGGGGGGCAACAGGTAGAAAGAGACCACTCTAAAAACCTCACCTCAAAAGAACCTAGAGTAGGGGCATAGAGGACTGTATTAGGGATTATTTATAAATCATTTCTGTCCATTGAATGCAGGCTAAGAACAACACCGGTTGTGTCTTCGGGAAGAATTTAGAGATTTTATCTAGAAGTACAATCTAAATAGGGTGTAGTCTGTACGTCAGGGAAGAAATCGATTAAAGGGAGTATTTCTATCTTTGGGTATAATCTAAATAAGGTGTACGTAGAAATAACTCTGAGGAAGAAGTTGGCACGCAAGCGTAAAAATTGTGAGGCTAATTCTATCTGCAGATTATACGCGTTAGAACACCGTTTATATCCCGGAGAAGAAATTGTTAAGAGACGGTCTAAATTCTTTGCGCAAAAGAATATAGAGACGTCTAAAGTGAACAGAGCCTGGCAAAGCGCGCAGGGGTCTGAAAGGGAACGAGGCCTGAGAGGAGACAGAGGTCTCCATAAGAGTAAGCACCTAAATTCATGCGATTTTCCAGCTGAGTTTAAGTATAGTTGAAGAAAATTCAAAAAAAGGAGTAACAGACAAAATACCCAATATAAAAAGGAGAAAAATTTTGTTTAGAGGCCTGCTTTAATAAGGGGTAACACGCTGTCCAAGTCGACTGGACTAAATATAGCGCTGTTGACCACCAGAAACAGAAGTTTAAAGTACCTTAGTGGGAAGGAAAAATAGTTAGCGTCCCTTTTCTATCTTAAAAGTTCAGCTTGGGGCTGAAATTGAGACAGAAGACATACGACTGAGCGACACAAACCCACTGATGTGTTCAGTCAAGACTCTGGATAAGAGAGGCTGAACAGAGTTGCCGCGGCGTGTGGACTAGTCAGGAGTGTGTGGGAGTGTGTGTGTGTGTGTACGGAAGCCCTAGGAAGAAGTAAATACAGACGTTGATAAGACTTAGAGCTTTAAAAGTGAAGGAAAATAGGTTAAACAATTGAAATAATATTGTTAAAAGGAGATTTAAAAGAGGTGTAGAAGAAATTAAGAGTAATAATAATAGAAAGTTAACAAAAGAGCGCTGAGGAAAATTAATAGGGATATAGTTAATTAAAATTGAATAAAGTCACTAAAAGGAGGTAATAAAATTATAAGAACCAGGAAAAAGGTTAGAGCCTAAACACTAATAATAAATTAGAGGAAAAATAGCCGACAACAAATCAGAATAAATTAGTTAGAGCTGTGCTTTAAATCTAACAATAAAGGAACAATAAAAGTACTACAAATTAATCTGGCTAAAGAAATAATTAGTGAAAAGTAAAAAAGTAAAGTAAAGTAAGTAATTAGAGGTTTACGCTAAAACAGGAATAGATAAAAGCACGAGTTAAATTAGCCGTAAATATAACTCAATTTAAAAACGCCGTGCGGAGAATTAGAAATATAAAGGGACGGTGGTCTCAAGAAAGTCTGAATTAATCTTAAAGTAAGTCTAGTTGTGGTGTGTTCTAGAAGCATTTCAATTATTCTATTAGAGAGACAGTTAGAATTTCTAGCGACATCACAAATCCACAGCTGCCATCGCCGCTGTCAGAAAAATTACTGTGGAAGAGACGGGAGACCTGTGCTTAATTAACAGGTCTCAAGAGAATTAAAACATGAAGAAAAATATTCTTAACATCCGACAGAAACCAGCAAAACCAGAACCTACCGAGACCCTATACTAATAGAATTAATTTAGAAGGGTCAAAGTAATATATTATCCAAAGCGGTGTCAGGATGGGGGCGAAGAGCACGAAGGATACAACCACTCTGACTCCATTGGAAATAATCATTAGACAAAAACCCCAACATGAAAAACGAATTAGAGAATATATGAGAAAGTGGCACCAAAGAACACTGAACACTTTACAGTGGCCCCTTACGGGAAGTTTTGATCTAACTCGCTGTAATGAAATGGAAACTAACATAAGACATTACAAGGCAAATGATGACAGTGATAAACGAGAAGGGAAACGAACTAAGGAGCGAGAAACATTGGCATGGTTTAGAATAGAGGCAAAGAAAAAAATACTTCAGGAAAGGTCCGCACAAATAGCTGAAACGGGGTCTAAACTTGTTGTTAAGCCTTGTACCGAGCCTACAGCTCCTCCACTTTATGCCAAAATTGCTGGGCAATACCCAATAAAAGAAATATCTGAGAAAATGGACGGTGAAATAACTGGTAAATTTAAACTAGCTTTAACTAAATCAAGACGGGGAATTCTAGGCAGAGGCCATGACAGTGACTCCGACAGCGCTTCTCATTCAGATAGCACCTCCGAGCAGAGTGATGAGGAGGAAGAATATGCAAGAGCGCGCTCACATCATAAAAAGCCAAGAGACACCCGTGACACTAAGAGAATTAAAAGAAAGGAATATGAAAAATTAAATGAACAAAAGGGAAGTCAGTCCCGACAAGACAGACATGACTACAAGCAACTAACAGAGAGAGATTTCTAAACCAAAAAAATAAGAGTGAGGAGGAAAATTCCTCTGAAGATGGCCACTCTTTAAGACAAAACACGAAAGTTTCATTCTATGAATCAAACCAGACTTCACATAGTCCAGAGGATTATAGAAGCATACTCAAAGGAAAAGGAGAAGATTATGGAATTAAACAATTATCAGAGAAAGAACAGAGTTTAAGAGAGAGACTGAAGGCAAGCTTATCTGAAGAATTTACAACCTTAAGCGTCAAATCACCTGTCGTAAAACCTAAAAAAAGCAAGGGAGCGGCGGAAGAGGAGGCAGACCAGCTGCAGAGACGAGCCGAAAAGAGAATAAATCTGCTTGAAAAAACACTATCAGAAATAGAGCATGATCCTAGCAGAGATGGGATGAAACTCCGCAGCCGACAGTTAACAACCCCTCCCCCTCCTGAGAATGAAGACTTAGGAACAGGAATGTTTCCTATACTGACAAAAGGCCGCAATGAGCCACAGTATATTCCTTGGTCATTTACAGACATGGTTGGTTTGGCTAATGGACTTCCTGATCTATCACAAGGTGCGAATAAATTCATTTTTTCTTTAGAGGAAAAAACGGCTGGGGCCCGTCTAGCTCTTGGGGACATTAAAGCACTGATCATGTATCTGGCAGGGAAGCATATAACTGAAGAATTGTTCACAGCAGCTGAGTTGCCACTGGTTATACAAGGGAATCAAGCCGACCACATAGGCTTCAACGGACACAGAGCCAGAATATGGGCAGAGCTCCGTCAGATATTCCCAGAACGATTAGACCCATCTAAGCTGGAGTCAGAAAAATTAAATGACACAGAGTGTCCATCAAAATTCCTGTTTACGTTTCAAAAGAGATGGAGAGATGAAACAGGAAGTGCCTGGAACTTAAACGAAACCACACAAAGCCTTTTCAAAGTGATGGTTAAGAAGGCAATGCCTCCTGAAGTCCTCCTGAAGTGGGTCTTTGGATTGGCCGGAATCACAAGCAGTTCTGTTTTTGCAAGGTTCGCTGCAGGTGATGGTCCTTCATCCAAAGTGAGATGTCACTCAGACATGCCGAGACGCGAGCAGAGACAGTCGGATCGCCAGGTTGAAATGACAGGTGGAGTTGAGTGTCATCTGCATAGCAGTGATAGGAAAAACCATGCTTCTGGATGACAGAGCCAAGGGATGTCATGTATATGGAAAAGAGAAGTGGTCCAAGAACTGAGCCCTGTGGCACCCCTGTATTGAGATGTTGGGACTCAGAGACCTCGTTACTCCAGGATACTCTGAATGACCTACCCGAGAGGTAAGACTTGAACCATTGCAACGCCATTCCAGAGACACCCATCGCCCTGAGAGAGGACAGGAGGATGTGATGATTAACAGTGTCAAAAGCAGCAGACAGATCCAGTAAGATGAGTACAGATGACTTGGATGTTGCCTTTGCCAGTCTCAGAGCTTCGATGACTGACAGCAGGGCAGTTTCGGTGGAATGTCCGCTCTTGAACCCAGAATGGTTCTGGGCCAGGAGGTTGTTCCGTGTGAGAAAGGAGGAGAGCTGAGTAAACACAACTCGCTCCAGAGCTTTGGCAATGAAGGGAAGGAGGGAAACCGGTCTGTAGTTTTCTAGCAGTGTAGAGTTAAGTGTGGGTTTCTTCATTAGTGGTGTGATGTGGGCCTCTTTGAAAGCTGTGGGGAATGACCCAGTGGAGAGAGATGAGTTGATAATGTGGGTGAGAGCAGGCAAGACAGATGGAGAGATGGCCTGAAGGAGATGTGTGGGGATGGGATCCAGCGGGCAGGTAGTAGGGTGGTTAGAACTAATGACCTTGGAAACATCTGCTTCAGTTAGAAGAGAGAAGGAAGTGAGCAAACACATATCAGGGGTCTGAATGAGCTCGACAGGTGGTGGGGCAGAGAACTGACTGCTGATGGCGGTCGTTTTCTTTATAAAGAAAGACGCGAAATCATCAGCTGTTAAATCCGATGAAGGTTGGGGAGCAGGCGGACAAAGGAGGGCAGACAAGGTTTTAAAGAGAGTGCGCGAGTCAGGTGAGTTGATTAACCTAGAATAGTAGTAGACAGTTTTTGCAGAGGTGTCTCCGGAATCAATCAACACTGGCAGAGTCAAGGTCTGGTCCGGCAATATAATTGCCTGGTTGGGGCCTGGTGGGAGATGAGCAGCGGGTTTGGCTCAACAGTACATCTCCCACTACTACTTTTAATGGTCAAACCGGGCAGGAAGCGCGAAAATGTCCCAACTGTCCGCAGTAGAACCTCCCTAGGGAGGCGTTCAGGAGGCATCCGAAACAGATGCTCGAGCCACTTCAACTGGCTCCTCTCGATGTGGAGGAGCAGCGGCTCTACTTTGAGCTCCTCCCGAGTGACAGAGCTCCTCACCTTATCTCTAAGGGAGCGCCCCGCGGAGAAAGCTCATTTTCGGCTGCTATCCGGGATCTTGTTCTTTCGGTCATGACCCAAAGCACATGACCATAGGTGAGAGTAGGAATGTAGATTGACCGGTAAATCGAGAGCTTTGTCTTACATCTCAGCTCCTTCTTCACCACAACAGACCGGTACATCGACCGCATCACTGCAGAAGCTGCACCAATCCGTCTGTCAATCTCACGTTCCCTCCTTCCCTCACTCGTGAACAAGACCCCAAGATACTTGAACTCCTCCACTTGAGGCAGGATCTCTCCACCAACCTGAAGGGGACAAGCCACCCTTTTCCGACTGAGAACCATGGTCTCAGACTTGGAGGTGCTGATCCTCATCCCAGCCGCTTCACACTCGGCTGCAAACCGTCCAATTGCACACTGAAGGTTCTGGCTTGATGGAGCCAACAGGACATCTGCAAAAAGCAGGGACGAGATCCTGTGGTCCCCAAACCAGACCTCCTCCGGCCCCTGGCTGTGCCTAGAAATCCTGTCCATAAAGATAATGAACAGGACCGGTGACAAAGGGCAGCCCTGCCGGAGTCCAACATGCACTGGGAACAAGTCTGATTTACTGCCGTCAATGCGAACCAAGCTCCTGCTCCGATCGTACAGGGACCAGACAGCCCTTAGCAAAGGGCCCCGGACCCCGTACTCCCAGAGCACCCCCCACAGGGCCCCATGAGGGACACAGTCGAATGCGTTTTCCAGATCCACAAAACACATGTGGACTGGTTGGGCAAACTACATTTACATTTATTCATTTAGCTGACGCTTTTATCCAAAGCGACTTACATTGTTCTAATGTAGTTACCAGTGTTACAGCCACTGGAGGCAAGGTGGGTTAAGTGTCTTGCCCAAGGACACAACGACAGTATGAACTGTGGGGAGAGCGGAAATCGAACCACCTACCTTCCGGTTGAAAGACGACCGCTCTACCCTCTGAGCTACTGCCGCCCCATAAACTCCCATAAACCCTCCAGCACCCTGGAGAGGGTATAGAGCTGGTCCAGTGTTCCACGACCGGGATGAAAACCGCATTGTTCCTCCTGAATCCGAGGTTCACCTATCGGCCGCATTCTCCTCTCCAGTACCCTGGCATAGACTTTCTCGGGAAGACTAAGGAGTGTGATCCCTCTGTAGTTGGAAGAAGAAGAAAGTTTATTTAAATAGCACCTTCCACAGACATAGTCACAAAGTGCTTCACGTGCAGGCGCTGTGGTCTTCAGAAACATGAAATAGAGCATTTTACAAACATAACATACATAACAACAGTAGCTGTTAAAACATAACATACGTAGTGGCAACTACAGTTGCCGTTACAAAATACGTAACAAAAACATACAGACAACATCAGACAATAGCAGGATAATAGCACACGTGGTCACGTGATGGGATTTTTTTAGTGTCTTTTTAGAGTAAAGAGTCAGACAGATGTCAAAATGGCAGACAGTTGGTAAGGCTGATGATAGGATAGAAAGGGAAGGCGACTGTAAGATGTTTAGGCGATGTTTAGGCGGAGTGGTCTTGTCCTTGAAGGGAGTACAGGAAGTAAGATAAGATAAGATAATAAGATAAGAGCCAGCTGCTGGCCCAACTTCTAACCGAGAGAAAGGGACTTGGGAAAGGAGGGAAGGGAGACAGAAATTTGTAATTTATATATTTTGATCTTCGGTAATTTATCCGGATCATAATCAATCAGTTCTGGTTCTCAGCGTGAAGTGTGTGCGTTCATTTCATGGAGTAACCTTGATGTTTCCTATCCATGGTCAGGCCCGCAATACCACGTAGCAGCTCACCGGTCTGTTTTAAGATGTTGTCCACTCTTCTCTGGATGTAACCCCTTCACATCTCTCTGACTCTCGGTGTTGTTTACTCTTTTCACAGTCCGAGCTGAGATGTCAGTCAGCTCCACAAACTGTGCGTCTCTTTGTTGTCATCCTTTCAGTCTATCACTCACGTCACAAAAGCACAATTTAATTTCAGCAGACAGCGGCTGGATAGATTTAAAGGCAACTGTCTTATAAATTTTGCAATAGTTTAAGGCAGTCCCCAGACAAACGAGCAGGAACCTCACTATCATGAATCCAAAAGAAATACATCCTCAACGTCCTCCATGGGCAGAACATCTAAACACAGAACTTGCAAGTTCTTCCAGGCGTCCTGTGAGTATAGCCAGGCTCGGTAGGTCTCCTTCTTTAGCTTGACGACATCCCTTACTTCCGGTGTCCACCACCGTGTTCGGGGGTTGCCGCCACGACAGGCACCGGAGACTTTACGGCCACAGCTTCGAGTGGCCGCATCGACAATGGAGGTGGAGAACATGGTCCTCTCAGACTCAATGTCTTGTGGGCACTGTCGCTGCCCACGTGAGCGTTGAAGTCCCCCAGTAGAACGACGGAGACCCCGGTCGGAGCACTTTCCAGCACCCCTCCCAGAGACTCAAAGAAGGCCGGGTACTCTGCACTGCTCTTTGGCCTGTAAACACAAACAGCAGTGAGAGACCTATCCCCGACACGAAGGCGCAGGGAAGCGACCCTCTCGTTCACCGGGGTGAACTCCAACACATGGCGGCTGAGCTGGGGGGCTATAAGCAAGCCCACACCAGCCCGCCGCCTCTCACCGCACGCAACTCCAGAGTAGTGGAAACATTGTTTTGAAATCTTTCCGGTCTGAGTCCCGGTTTCAAAAATTTACATATTCAGGCTCCCAAAACACCTATACAATAAAAACCTCTGCGGATACACCCGTCTCCGTGTGGACATGGCCTTATTAGTTCCTATTGCTACTCAACAGGAGAACAGGTGTTATAAGGTTTTGACAGGAGCCACTCAAAGCAGCTGGTGCCTAAAAGCAGTGCTGTGGCATTAGACACTAACATGGTTATAAAATATAAATGTTTATTAACATTTTACCTTGCACTAAACACACTCTGTGAACTGTGATATGAATGTGCCTTAAGCATTTGGATTTTAAAAAGGAAAATCTAAACTACAGATGCTCCCACTGCTATAACTAAGAAATGGACTAGACTTTCCTTCTCCAGCTTGTACTATGCAGACCCAGCCTCATGTGTCCCTATAGCCCCTGAAATTGAAGCTCACCTCAGACTGACCTTCAGCCTCTTCTCCTCTACTGCTGTTCCCTCAACCTGACACAGAACATGGACTTACATTATCTTATTTTAATTTAATTATTAGTTATGAATCTACACATTAGAGACTTACAAAGTAATTGTAGTAAATGGCTCAGAAACTTTGCCAATTTCATTAGAACACAGCCTGTTGTTGACGAGACAAAAATAGCACAAACTAAACACACGAGCATCATCAGGCCAATCAGAGAAGAGCATATTGCACATAGAGGCGGGACTTGTTGCAGAGCAGGCTCGGGTTGGCGCTCACAGCTGTCTGTCAGAGCTGTGCCGTGTGAACGGAAAGAGGCGGGGCTCAGAGAGCAGCGAAAGACACGCTGATCAGAAAACAATATACAAATATCAAGGCTACTCAGTAACTCAGCGAATGAGACTTTAAAAGTACTGAAGAAGATTACTAGCCTTAAATTATACTTAATTACAAGTAAAAGTAGCTTACAGTCTTAAAAAGACCTGGAGACTGGCCATTACAGGACTTACGAAGCCACTCGTTGCCCGGGCGGTGTGTTTGGGATCATTGTCCTGCTGAAAGACCCAGGCACGTTTTCATCTTCAATACTCTTGCTGATGGAAGGAAGTTTTTATTCAAAATCTCACGATACATACATATGGCCGCATTCATTCTTTCCTTTACAGGGGTCAGTCGTACTGGTCCCTTTGCAGAAAAACAGCCCCAAAGCATGATGTTTCCAGTAGTATCGCAGTAGGTATGGTGTTCTTTGGATGCAACTCAGCATTCTTTCTCCTCCAAACACGACAAGTTGTGTTTTTACCAAAAAGTTCTATTTTAGTTTCATCTGACCATATGACATTCTCCCAGTCCTTTTATGGATCATCCAAATGCTCTCTAGCAATTCCTGGACATGTACTGGCTTAAGCAGGGGACACATCTGGCACTGCAGGATTTGAGTCCCTGGCGGCGTAGCGTGTAACTGATGGTAGCCTTGGTTATTTTGGTCCCAACTCCCTGCTGGTCATTCACTAGGTCCCCTAGTGTCTTGCCCAAAGACACAACAAAAGTGTGAACTGTGGGGAGAGAGGGAATCACACAGTGGTGGATGAAGTACACAAACCAAGTACTTGAGTTAAAGTACAGATACTATTCTGTCCTTCAGTTGTGAAGTAATGTTCTATTCCCTGTTCAGTCACAAGAGGTCAGCATTGTCATTTGGTCATTGGTTATTTGATGGTTATTTGATTGTGTTTACCAATGCCATCTAGCGGCCGACTCCTGTAAGCAGCAGTTAAATTAGTAGAGCGGCCAGTTCTGAAACGCAGTCGTGGAGAACACAAAAACGCACTTCTTGTATGACTGTATGTTGTCGATGAGTCTTGACAAGAAAACTTTTTGGTTGTTTAGTACTTAAATGCATTTGTGGTATAAGTACAAATAATACTTGTAACATCAAGCTAAAACTGCTAGCTTCTGCTACCATGTCAATGCTAACTATTAGGATGGTGTTTCGCACACGTGTTTAACATGCGTGAGTAGAATTGCTACCTTGTGTATTTATGTATTATGTGTATACAACTCATACTGTCTTTATTTGTATGTTTACAGTTTTACAAAGTTAAATGGTCTTCAGTAAAGACAAAAAAGAAGAAATCAGAGTCCTGTCATTGCTGGAGCCATTAGGTGTTTAGCTCGCTGCATAGGTTAAGTACAGACACTTATCCGAGGGCAGAAGAGATACACTAGGTAAAATATTACTTCAGTAAAATCCAAAGTACTCCCTTTTAACTTTCATTTAAGTAAAAGTACAAAAGTATTTGCCTTCAAATGTACTTAAGTATCCAAGTACTATCATTTATTGTGGCTATAATGCCCTTATAATTTTTGTCAGTCTCTTGCCCCCTTTAGGCGCCAGGGTTTATTTTAAAAATACAGATTTTTGAGAACCAAATTTCAAAAGGCTGTGGTTTGAAAATGCTAAGAGATAGAGTCCTACTCTATACCCAAAGTATACAAGTAAATAAATTTTAAGCATCTAATTTGCATATAATTTGCATACCATGACATCATATATTGGCGGTTATGTTTTTTACAGTACATACACACTAATGAACATACGTTTTTTTTTCTTTTTCTGAAATAAATATTTTATAACAGTAATTTTTAAAAAGCAACATTACCAAAATAAAGAATAACTACAACTTATAATATACCATAACTAGTAAAACGTATGCAAATAGTTATGAGAAATATACACATGTACTGTATGTGTGTGGTTGCAGTTGCTTTATCTTTTCTTATCCATCCATGTGGCATAGTTAGTAGTTTTTTAGAGTGTGGGACCTCTCATAAAGCACAGCACACAGCAGTTTTATTACGATCGCTGCTTTGATTAGCGCATTCGCACTGACTATGTTTACCCCTGCCTCTCCCTCCTCTACTGGGTAAAGTGTCAGGATGACCAACACGTATTTGTCCCAAAGAGCTGTCAATAGAACCCGACCTCCCTGTCACTACTGCGGCCACGGCGAGTACACCCGGCTTCTATCACCTGTGCTAAAGGTAAAGCAGCAGGTGCTAAAGGTAAAGCAGCAGGTGCTAGAGGTAAAGCAGCAGGTGCTAAAGGTAAAGCAGCAGGTGCTAAAGGTAAAGCAGCAGATGCCAACAGGTGCTAAAGGTAAAGCAGCAGGTGCTAACAGATGCTAGAGGTAAAGCTGCAGGTGCTAAAGTTAAAGCTGCAGGTGCTAAAGGTAAATCAGCAGGTGCTAACAGGTGCTAAAGGTAAAGCAGCAGGTGCTAACAGGCGCTAAAGGTAAAGCAGCAGGTGCTAACAGATGCTAGAGGTAAAGCTGCAGGTGCTAAAGTTAAAGCTGCAGGTGCTAAAGCTAAATCAGCAGGTGCTAACAGGTGCTAAAGGTAAAGCAGCAGGTGCTAACAGGCGCTAAAGGTAAAGCAGCAGGTGCTAACAGGTGCTAGAGGTAAAGCTGCAGGTGCTAAAGGTAAAGCAGCAGGTGCCAACAGGTGCTAAAGGTAAAGCAGCAGGTGCCCCGCTGTCCAAGTTACAGCACACACTCTCGCTCATTCTCACTTTCACTTTCGGCTGAAAAGACTCTAAAAGGTAGATGTTCTCCCTCAGAATCAGAGGTTACTAATACCAAAGCTTCATCACAGGTGTATTTTTTATTTGTCATTTTCATGTTTATCAGCTCGCGTGTAGAGAATGAGGCTTCTATTGAGCCGGTGTGACGGATCAACTGGCGAAGCCGGTTGTCTGGCGACATGCAGATGTTTTTTGTGGGCGTTCCTCTCTAGGACCCCACTTTTACAAACCAGGAAATATAGGTATTATTTTGTCTTAAATTACATTGATGTGATTCTTTTTACAGCGGACATGTCTATAATGATGTCTCTTTTAGTGTCGATGAGAAAGAACGAACGTAGACGGCTTTGATTCGAGAGCGGTTTGTGGATTTTAACTCGATGTAAACAGGACTGCGCTGTCACCAGTTGATCCAGACGATCTCCGTTTAACTTGCGTAACATGAGAAGCAGCCTTTAAATCAAGAAATACTACAGAAGAAATACTACAGAAGGAACACTGGCGTGGACATGGTGCTTGTGCTGTGCAACTTCTTTAAAAACTTGTAACTGAGTTACCTGCAATAATCGCAATATAATATGGTTCAGTCCAATGAGAATAAAACAGTTGAGGCTACTCTTACTGTTATTATGTGAGCTCTTGTCTCTGGTCAGCGCTGGAGTCATATTGACAACTAAAGCTGTCTTTAAAAAGTTATTTGTCCAATGTGTTTATGACTCTGCTTTATGTTGTATGTTTGTCTCATGTACTGGTGAGCTGAAGGAAACGTTCCACTTTGGTAAAGTTCTATTCTATTTTGTTTGTTACGTGCACTATAATTAAGCACAAACTCATATAAATAGATGACCTTAGAGAATAAATAAATAAATAGTATAAAAATGTAGCTTATGTCTCTCTCTGAAATAATAAAACATTCTTCTTCATAGTTTGTAAAACCCCATAATGATGAATGTTTGCTTCTGTTATGTTTCTTCCCTTGACCTTTGACATTAGAGCCTTTGGTATTGTTCACTTGTGAGGTCTGTGGTGGATGTAAGAACTTCCACAGGCCTTAGACATTAAAAGTTTACATTTGTTCTTTACAATGAACCTCAAGAAAAATACATTTATCCATTAGTTCTCTTTCAAAAGGCAACTCCTCAACATTAAACTGTCTTTGACTGTTCACAAGACATTTATACATTTAATAGTGACACTTTTAAAGGCTGGAAACAGAAATGACTATAAAACCAATATTTATGACAATGTCAATATGAACCATATAAAAACCATTGTTATAAAAACTTTTCAAAAGGTTTATTGAAGAGAAATGACAACAGAAATCCTCCATTACATGTATTTATTTGGTTTAACAGTGTAGACTGCATAACACCAATAAAAATAATCCCAGATCAGTGTGTGTGTGTCCAACAGCAGAATATTAAGGTTCATGTGAATCGTTCTCAGGACGTCTTAGAAAAGGGACACTTCCAAACCTTCAGGACACTGTCAGGACAGTAGATGCCAGAAGACGTCCTGCTGTAGCAGCAAGTGACCATCACACTTTAAACCACTTGGGTCTTGTAGATGAGAGCAGTCATTTCGTAGGCTACTTTGCCGAGACAAAGCACAGTGACAAACTGTAGAGAAAAACGGTTTCTATTTACGTAGAAAATGCGCTCTCCAAGAGTCATGCCGCTTGTTCTAAACACAACGTTTACTCCGCAAAGTATGGAAGAGCAAACCCTTAAGAAGCCCAACGACATGCAAACAATTCTACTTGAACAGCTCTGTTTTTACTGTTAACCCATCACAAGCTCACACAAAAGTCTAAAACAAGTTGAAATGTCACAGGTTAACTTGGGACTTAGCCACAAGACAAACTGACCTCAGTGTTCTGCTCTCTCCAACTACTGAGCCAAATTTAATTAACCTTTAACCTTGTGCCAAAAAGTACATTGTTCGATTACAAATCAGATTAACAGCGATAAGCAGTTTTACATAATCAACTATGTTACAGGTACATGTGTTTTGAACAGGCATCGACACAGCCACCTTTCCCCAGTTCACCTGAGCCAGTTGAATTTGCACAAAAAGATTAAACTAGACAGTTGTCTAAAGCCCTGTTTGCTGTGAAGGGCTCTCTTTTTTTTCTCCCAAACATACCTTTGTCACTGTGGTTCATAAACACTACAATTTATACATAAAAAAAAAAAAGAAAAAGAAAAATTCCAGGAAATAAATTTGGCAGAAACAAGTTTATTGCCAGATCAGTGAAAATGATTTGTGTTTTGCAGATTGAATACAAAAATAAAACAGTTACACATTTAAAAATATTTTAGTCATCTGTCAAACCTACAGTTAGACAATGTAAGGTGCATTTACATAAAGTAGGCCATGTCCAGAAGAAAAGGCAAATGACAGGTAGAACAAAGAGTCAACACACGCACGCGCGCACACGCACACACACACACACTACTGTCTACAGGACAGTTTATGTGGATAGTTTAAGACTTAAGTGTTTAAATGTGCTTTGTTTGACAGCAGCTGAAAGGAAATCATTGTTAAATAACATGTAGAAAATGTTGTGTTTGACTTTTTATTGTACTTTAGACAAGAAATTACCAAAATATGTTTAAAAAAAAAAAGCACAGAAAGACCTGAACACATATGAAAGAATGAATGAATGCTGTTAAAAAGATACAGTATTGGTTTACATGTTGCAGTTGTGTCTACATTTGATTTATGCCTTGTCATATTTGTTAAAGGTAGTTCAGAGTAGGGGCTCTTGTGACTGAAAGGTAGTTGGAAATTCAAACCTCTGGAAAGGTTGAATTCATTTAAATGTCACAGTTGTGTCAGTGTGTTCCTTCTTATTTACTGACAATGAGAGCATCTGTCAAATGCAGCAGGTTGATACTTTTACAAACAGGTTGTGTGAGATGCAAGTAAAGCTGAAGGTTCCAAGAAAGTACAGCTGTACTCTCCAACTGTAGTGTAGACTGGACATAATCTGAAATGAGAATTTAAAAACATACTTTTATTATGTTTAGCCTACAATACAACATAGTTGTTGAAGTCACAGTGAAACTGTTGACTGAAAAAAATAAAATAAAAGACGTTAAAAATGTTGTAACTGTTAAGGCTACGGCTAAGCTATTCTGCGACAAACAAAGAAACTAAAGCGGTAATCGCGTATTTAATGGCCATGATTACTTACATACATTACAGCACATGTTAAGACAAAGTCATTGTAGTAAAACTTCACGATTGTAAAGTCAAGTCAGCTGCAGCTGTCGATGCATCACAAGTTAACCTGAGAGTTAACCTGAGAGTTCACCTGACGCTATCTGTCACCGACGACTCTGTCTAATCTCAAACTTTACTGCAGTATACGCTTTCCAACAATACTTAATCTTTGATCAATTATATTGTTGGTGGAATCCATGTCCTTCGGACCAAAAAATGTACCATTATCACAAACATTACTCATGCGACTTAGTGAGAAAGTGTTTTGAACAGGCATCTCTCTAGACACCTACACTTTGTTTTGTTGTTGTTGCAGCTGCACAGTGCCGCCAGATAACCTTACTCCAGTTGATCCGTCACACCGGTCCTGACACTCCCACTGAGACGCGGGGTCTTCTTCTACAAAAAATTTTAATGGCAACACAACGACTAATTTTGCAAAATGTAATTGAGTAAAAAGTAAGATATTTTACTTTGAAATGTGGTGAAGTTAAAGTAAAAAGTATCCCCGCATGGAAATACTTAGTAAAGTACAAATACTGGGAAAAAAAACTACTTAAGTACAGTAACGAATTACATTTACTTCGTTACTGTCCACCACTGGAATCAAACCACCAATCTTCCAGTTGAGGGACAACCGTTCTACACCTGAGCCACTAAATTACAATAATTAGATTAACTTAAAGAAGCAATAGTTAATAGTTTAAATATTGATGCTGGGAGAATGTGTGGGATTCAAAAAGTTTTGATTTCTTCCCACTCCTTTTTGAACAACACAGAATTTATATACATGTAAAAATTTGACACACATGCACATCCTCACACTCACCTCTGGCACAGTAGTGCTGGGCTCTTCTGTCCTAAACTGGTCTTCTGCTGACATCTAGTGAACAGAACATTGAGGGAGCTCAAAATGTCAAAGAAGACAAGACGTCAATGCCTTTTTTATTATTATTTTTTTTTACAAATAACTTATCTGTTACAAAGACAGTTTTCCCAGCTAAAATCCAAAACACTTTAGATATCCAAATTATGATTTTTGTCATAAAACATGAATAAACTGACTCTTCACACCAAGGTATAGCTGAAAACAGGTTTTACACGGATGGAAAAGAAAAAAATATTAAGTGCTTCAGAGACAATAATTCATCCTCTACTTTTAGATGGGTAGTAACTAGATCAGAAATTTGGGCTGGTAATTGGGCACTTAAACAATATAAGTTCAACAGTTACATAACGCCACAGTTAAGCTGATGACAGTCGATAAACTTTAGAATGGCCCTCATTAATAAAGGATTACAAGGATTTTGAACCAAATCAAACTTAAAATATATGAAGTTGACAGTCTACACGCAATCAATTTTAGCCTAGCATGTTTCAAAGATCTGTTGCTAAATCTGACCTGCTGTATTAAAGACATATGAGCAATATGAACTCTGGATCTTTGATACCTCACCGGACCGGTCTTTACCAGGAGACATCCTTGTGAAAAGCCACCCTGATTGTAACACAAAAATAGTGTCTCTGCGCTGAGGTGGGGTTGTCTCCCACATGACACTTAAATTCCAGTTGTCAGATAAAATGGCAGTTTGTCAATTGTTGTTTGTTGTGATGTTTCCCAAGACCAGACAGGAAGCATTTCCGTCCTGGAACAAGCCTTCCTTTCAATGCACAAGGAAACATGGTGGAATGAACACATCAGGTAGACGTAGCTTTATGATGACTGCAAGGGTATGCCTCATTCTGCACGGCTCGCAAAAGTTAAAGGTTAAAATTGAGCATTATTTATTTAAAGAAGGGAACAAAACAACAAAAAGTTATTTAGGTCTATAAAGCTATTACAGGAAATACAAGTGATGATCATAGTGTGAGGAAGAAAGTACATTCAAAATATGTACTGTCAAAAGCCGAGGGAGAGGTTCCGCCTCTGTGCCGTAACAAAGCATGCAGGTTAGTTTTTTTTTTAACACATTATCCCCTTTGGCATATTCCACAAACAGCAAACAAAAACAAAGTCAATGAGTAGTACGTGAGGTTTCCCTTCAAATAGAGTGCTCTATTCCTTAGTCGCACCAGCACAGAAGAAAAACAAAATCATCTCAGCAAAAGGCACTTTGGCGCCATCAGGGCCACTATGTAATACTGTAAAAAGAGCAGCGAGGTATCATCACCATCGAGAACACTCCCGTCCGTCTCTGAGGGGAGCTACAAGCTGTAAATCCGTCCAATCAAGCCTTCTATGGACAGCGTTCCACAAACTTTAGAAAAGTCATGACACGTTGGCTATGCACCGTCTGGACTCTGGACTACTGTGGTGTAGAATTAAAAGGAGACGGTTGAAGAGGATGGCGGCTCAGAAGTGGCGCGGGAACTCGCACTGTTCACAGCGGTCTAGGGCCGGGTGATTGAGGAAGGTGCAAGCCGTACAGCTCCATTGGACACCCTCGTCTTCCTCCTGGCGGGACTTCACGTTCTTACTCCCCGGTTCTAAAGGATGACAGAACGAACCAAAGCTCAGAGTGGTCCAGCCCTTTACACCATAAACACCATTAACATATGCACAACACAAGTTTAATGTAGTTATTTGTACAACCCTGTTCAGACCTCACAATTAACATCTGAGTTTCATGTTTAAGAAAGGTCTCCACTGCTTTTTTATAGTTTGGCCAACACAATGATGGAGAAATTAAATATTAAGTGTTGCTCCTGAATACCATTTTCTGATGAATTTAAAATGATGGATGATGGTGATTATGTTATGAATGACTTGAGTTCAATGACATCAGTTTTTAAGGGGACTGATGTGTCATAAAGACCAAATTTCCTTTTTTTTTTTTAACCTAGTTAAAATTGAGTCCATATGCTTTTGCTTTAACCTTTTCTTCAAGATGACCTGGATGAATGAGAACCATTTTGCTTCTAAATTTGGAAACACCTATCAACTGCTACAAGACCATGAGAAGATTGCCAGAAAACTGGCAGACTATAGAAATAGTATATAAATATATAATGTAGACAAAGTAAGCTGATTCCTAAAAGCCTAAGACTGGGTTCTTTTGTGAAGGGATACAGGGCTGAAAACATCCTATGCCTGGCCCAGACCCACCTTTTGACCCAACAAGAGTAATCAAAAAGTTTCAGCTTTTCGTTAATGGACAACAGCGGCACAACCCAGACCATCCCGGTCATAACATACAGACGTGGACAAAAATGTTGGTACCCTTCGGTCAATGAAACAAAAACTCACAATGGTCACAGAAAAAACTTTATTCTGACAAAAGTAATAATAAATAAAAATTCTATGAATGTTAACCAATGAAAGTCAGACATTGCTTTTCAACCATGCTTCAACGGAATTATTTAAAAAAATAAACTCATGGAACAGGCCTGGACAAAATTGATGGTACCCCTAGAAAAGACTGTAAATAATGACAACCACCCCCTATCTATAAATGTGTTGCCATAGCAACGTCCCAAATATGTGGAAAAAGTCAATGGGAAGTGAAAATTTTAGTTTGTCGTAGGCAAATGAAACTTGGTACACACATCCAGTATGGGCTTATGAACAAAAAAGCCAAAGGGGACCACACCTTATCACACACGGGAAGGCAGCCATTTTAAATTTAAGATGTGAACCGACTTAGAATACAACCTCTCTTTTAAAAAACAACAGAAAATAGCTGCTTCATTCCACAGACACCAAACCTGGGCAAAATGAGCTAAACACGTGTGTAAAATAGACAGGCGTTTTTCTTGTCGTTTTTTCTTGAGTTATATTTTTTTAATTATAATTTGGTATATATTTTTTTTATTATAATTTTTCTGAAAAATGATTTTCAATTTGACCCAGTAAACGCAAACTAAAAGTCATTTTTATTGGTCCCAGACTTCAAGCCCGCAAAAATTTATGTATTTGAAGTCCCCAAAAAATATGAAAAGGCTTTTCATCTGAACAGCTCCAAATTTGGTGAGTATCATCTAGACACGTGTGCCAAAAAAGTTATCAATTTGTTTTTTGATACATTTGTGGCTGTGGTCGTAATGAGTCTGTGAAGAGGCAGCCATTTCTTTGGGAAATAAATGCCGTTTCCCAATTGCCAGGATCCTTCCTTTAGAGGAGGCCCCTCCAGAGCCACGCCTAGAGTCTTAGAAAACTCCTTTGGAACTTGTAAACTTGTACTTTTAGACAGGTTATATTTACATTTTGCCTTTTTAAACAGGGGGGTGCAGCGATTCCTGAGTCATCTCAAGTCTCCAGCCAGTACTTTGTTTTTCTCGCCTTAGCCCAAGCATAATCTATTATTTTCAAAGGTTCAGACAGCTCCCAGGAAAACCAGGGATTGTGGAGATCTTTAACTCTAAATTACAAGGTGGTGTAGCAGGCCCCAGCAGTAGCACAGGCCCGGTTATTTGACTTTACCGTGAAGTTTACGCTTTAAAGTACGAAATGCAATCCTCCGAGTGCATGTGTCCCCGCGGTCTCAAGGGAGGCGAGGGCCTTTATCGCCGCTTGCGGCTTTAATTTTTTTTATTTTTATTGTGACCAAATGATCCTAAATTTGACCCAGTGAACATGCACGAAAAGTCATTTTTATTGGTCCCAGACTTCAAGCTCGCGAAAATGGTATGTTTTGAAGTCGAAAAAAATACGAAATGACTCAGTGGCGACCCTACAAAATCAAAATACATTGGGCCTATGGAAAGTGAAAGTAACTTTTTCCAACGTAGAAAAATGAAACTTGGTACATCCATAGGACACCTCAGGGCAAACAGAAAAGTCAATGACAGTCACACCCTAAACTCAACAGGAAGTCCGCCATGTAGGGGTGAAACGCGCCACTAAAATCGCACTTTGCGCAGAAAGATGCAAATCATTGTGTTTTAATCTAAATGGCCCCAAATTTGGTGAGTATCATCTAGACACATGTGCCAACCAAAGTTGTGACTTTGTTTATGATATCTTATCGGGTATGGGTGTGGCAAGCCTGTAACGAGGTGGCCATTTTTGTGAAAATAAAATGTCTCTTAACTCTCAAACACCTTCTCGGATCGAGTTGGACCCAAAAAGGCGTTTGTGCACATTCATGACCTGAACACAAAAATATGTAAATAAAAGGGTTATCTTTAGAAATGGCTCTCCAGCGCCCCTACAAACCTATAATGGGACCTAAGAATTTAGTTTGTCATAGAGACATAAAATTTGGTACACACATCTCTTATGTCATGACGAGCATAAAAGCCAATGACAACCACCCCCTATCTATAAATGTGTTGCCATAGCAACGTCCCAAA
This sequence comes from Perccottus glenii, assembly GCA_024416835.2. Classification (NCBI taxonomy): domain Eukaryota; kingdom Metazoa; phylum Chordata; class Actinopteri; order Gobiiformes; family Odontobutidae; genus Perccottus; species Perccottus glenii. The sequence continues at coordinate 27,010,866 of CM044564.2, read as the reverse complement.
AATGTGGAAAAGTCAATGGGAAGTGAAAATTTTAGTTTGTTGTAGGCAAATTAAACTTGGTACACACATCCACCATGGGCTTATGAACAAAAAAGCCAATGGGGACCACACCCTATCACACACGGGAAAGCGGCCATTTTGAATTGAAAATGTGAACCGACTTAAAATACACCTCTTTTTTAAAAGTACACAGACAATAGCTGCTTCATTCCACAGACACCAAACTTGGGCAAAATGAGCTAAACATGTGTATGTAAAATAGACAAGCGTTTTTCTAGACTTTTTTGCTCGAGTTATATTTTTCTTTATTATAATTCGGTATATTTTTTTTAATCATATTTTTCTGCAAAATGATCCTCAATTTAACCCAGTAAACGACAACTAAAAGTCATTTTTATTGGTCCCAGATTTCAAGCCCAGCGAACAATTTATGTATTTGAAGTCCCCGAGAAAAAAAAATACGAAAAATGACTCAGTGGCGACCCCTAGAAAAGTCAAAATACATCGGGCCTATGGAAAGTGAAAGTAACTTTATTCCAATGTAGAAAAATGAAACTTGGTACATGTATAGCACACCTCAGGGCAAACAGAAAAGTCAATGACAGCCACACTCTAAACTCAACAGGAAGTCCGACATGTGGGGTGAAACGCATGGCCACTAAAATCGCACTTTGCGCAAAAAGATGCAAATCATTGTGTTTTAATCTAAATAGCCCCAAATTTGGTGAGTATCATCTAGACACATGTGCCAACCAAAGTTGTGACTTTGTTTTATGATATCTTATCGGGTATGGGTGTGGCAAGCCTGTAACGAGGTGGCCATTTTATGAAAATAAAACGTCTCTTAACTCTCAAACGCCTTCTCGGATCGAGTTGGACCCAAAAGACGTTTGTGCACATTCATGACCTGAACACAAAGATATGTAAATAAAAGGGTTATCTTTAGAAATGGCTCTCCAGCGCCCCCTACAAACTTATAATGGGACCCAAGAATTTAGTTTGTCATAAAGACATAAAATTTGGTACACACATCTCTTATGTCATGACGAGCATAAAAGCCAATGACAACCACCCCCTATCTATAAATGTGTTGCCATAGCAACGTCCCAAAAATGTGGAAAAAGTCAATGGAAAGTGAAATTTTTAGTTTGTTGTAGGCAAATGAAACTTGGTACACACATCCAGTATGGGCTTATGAACAAAAAGCCAATGGGGACCACACCTATCAGACACGGGAAGGCGGCCATTTTGAATTGAAAATGTGAACCGACTTAAAATACACCTCTTTTTTAAAAGAACACAGACAATACCTGCTTCATTCCACAGACACCAAACTTGGGCAAAATGAGCTAAACACATGTATGTAAAATAGACAAGCGTTTTTCTAGACTTTTTTGCTCGAGTTATATTTTTTTTTATTATAATTTGGTATATTTTTTTTTATTATAATTTTTCTGCAAAATGATCCTAAATTTGACCCAGTAAACGCAACTAAAAGTCATTTTAATTGGTCCCAGACTTCAAGCTCGCGAAAAATTTATGTATTTGAAGTCCCGAAAAAAATTACAAAAAATGTCTCAGTGGCGACCCCTAGAAAAGTCAAAATACATTGGGCCTATATTAAGTGAAAGTAACTTTTTTCCAACGTAGAAAAATTAAACTTGGTACATCCATAGGACACCTCAGGGCAAACAGAAAAGTCAATGACAGCCACACACTAAACTCAACAGGAAGTCCGCCATGTGGGGTGAAACGCGGCCACTAAAATCACACCAGCAGAAAGATGCAAATCATTGTGTTTTAATCTAAATGGCCCCAAAATTGGTGAGTATCATCTAGACACGTGTGCCAACTAAAGTTGTGACTTTGTTGTTGATATCTTATCGGGTATGGGTGTGGCAAGCCTGTAACGAGGTGGACATTTTTGTGAAAATAAAACGTCTCTTAACTCTCAAACGCCTTCTCGGATCGAGTTGGACCCAAAAAGGCGTTTGTGCACATTCATGACCTGAACACAAAAATATGTAAATAAAAGGGTTATCTTTAGAAATGGCTCTCCAGCGCCCCCTACAAACTTATAATTGGAGCCAAGAATTTAGTTTGTCATAGAGACTTCAAATTTGGTACACACATCTCTTATGTCATGACGAACATAAAAGCCAATGACAACCACCCCCTATCTGTAAATGTGTTGCCATAGCAACGCCCCAAATATGTGGACAAAGTCAATGGGAAGTGAAAATTTTAGTTTGTCGTAAGCAAATGAAACTTGGTACACACAAGGGAGGCGAGGGCCTTTATCGCCGCTTGCGGCTTTAATTTATTATTACTTTTGTCAGAATAAAGTTTTTTCTGTGACCATTGTAAGTTTTTCTTTCATTGACCGAAGGGTACCAACAATTTTGTCCACGTGTGTAGATATTGCACCAGCCATTCAGGACAGATGGGTAAAGAACCTCTCGAACTGAGTTCTCACCCAAACTGAAAATGACGTTTGCTGGCTAGTACCAAACCACGCCCCTCCAATATCACTTTGGAGCAAAGGAGGGCCCTGTCAGCACTTGAGAAGGACCACAGCATCATCATTCTGCCAGTAGACAACAGAAGATGCACTGTGATCCTGAACACATCCTGCAGAGGCTGGAGAAGGACCACGTATTGATCAACCTCTGTATCAAAGTCTGCATCCTGGGAACACCACTCCGGTCTCTCCGGTCTCTGGTTTATCTGAAAAACCTAAAAAGATTTTCGACTAACACAAGATTCGAGTCCATTCTTAAACTTTTAACGTCGTCAAAAATTGGTCCACCCTAAAGAAAAGATTCCCTCGCACAGAGTAATGTGGTCTATGCTGTTCAGTGAAGAGTGTAGTGACAGTAATGTCGGGGAAATAAAACAACAGCTTCACAAGAAAATTTATCAGCACAGAAGAGCCTTCGATAAACAAAACTGTTTCACTCTAGAACAACGATGACACCTGAATGGAACTGTGATACTAACGACTCACCTGCGCTTTAATGACTCTCCAGTCAGGAGTTACACAGTCCTTTCAGAGCTAATGACTATGAGACCAGAACAGCCTGGTCCTATCAGGTTTAGTTTCAGGTCAAACCCCTCCCTCTAGAGATATTAGTGCAGCTCTCTTACCAGTTGATTTCAGAAAAGACAAGACGTCTTCACCTTGAAAACTGAGTCCAGATGCTGTTGTTTTAACCTTTTCTTCAACCTAGTTAAAACCTAACGTGACCACAGCACTGCAACTATTATACAGGTTTGGTGTGGACTATGTTAACTGCAGAAATATTACATAGCACTGCCTTAGGAAGAAGAAGCATTATGCACAAACATTATATAGTTATGGTGCAATTTAAACAAAACAAAAAAACAACAGCTCTGATATGGTCCAATGGAGTAGTCACACTGACCCTCATTTGCTGTGTACAGCAAAAAAACCCACACCAGGTCAGGAAGTGGTGTAAAATATGCAAGTTTAAAGTCAGCACCGATCTGAGCAACAAAACCATTATTTAGAACTAATGCATTGGCACTAAAATATTCCATGTTACACTCCTCTGAAACAATAGTTTATTTTATTAACTTTTAGGGCCATGTGCTTCACAAGCCTTTAGATGATTGTGTGTGTGTTATTATTAATACAGTCTATAACACAGAAATCTGTTAATTTTATTAGAGGCTGCTTTTACGAAGCGCTCAGGAAACGCTAATGCTAAGTAATGTCACCGAAGTAAACAACGTTTCTGACTTCAGTTGTGGTTTATTTAAGCAAAAACACCCACATGTTATTAGACAACGCAGATTGATAGACTTAGTTCAGCGCTTAATTTGTAAAGCTAGAGGTGGGGAAAAACAGACAATATTTTATGGAACGTATTCCCCCAGCATCAAGAAGAAGAAAAAGCTAAATATATGTTGTTATTGTGAAGTCTGCATTTTAGCTTTTTATGTATAAATGATGCTATTTTAACAAACGGGCAATTTCTACAGGCTTAGTTATAAATCAGTGTTTTAAAATGTTTAAAAACAGGCCACAATAACGTTAACATTAAGAAAACCCAAAAAAAAACTCCTGATCCAACGTTTGCTTAAACACAACATTATTTATTTATTTTATTTAACCTTTATTTACCCAGGATAGTCCCACTGAGATTACAAATCTCTTTTGCAGTGGGAGTCCTGGCCCCATGTGTGTTTGGAGGGTACTATTGTACATGTCTTTAGTGGTAGGGGAAACCGGAGTACCCGGAGGGAACCTACGCAGACACAGGGAGAACATGCAAACTCCACACAGAAAGGCCCTGCCCAGGATGGGAATCAAACCCAGGACCTTCTTGCTGTGAGGCCGGAGTCCATATCCAACACATCTTGGTCTGTCTTCATTCGGTCTGTGGCTAAATAATTTTCAGACTCTGGGGTTTTCATCAAAACTGGCCACGGCAGCTCAAAGACATGCACCCAACTTGGTGTGGAGCTGGTCCTACTGTAGCTGAAGACTGAACCCACTGCAGCCAGTGAGTGTTTGCTGTAGGCTAGAGGTTCACTCTGTAACAGACCTGTTAATTATTTATTCTTTTCTGCTTATGGTAAACGCACACAGTAAAAGGGCAACAAAAGTATCTGACTCAGCCGGTGCCCCCCCTGCCTCCACTGAGGCTGTAGCAACCAGCAACGCTGTGTCTGAGGCTTGGTCTGAAAGTTGGTTTTGGGACAATTGAGGGCTCCCGTCCGGCTTTCTTTCTCCAGTGCGTTTTTTAGCATTCGTATTGTTTAACGTCCATTCATCTTCTACCGCTTAAACGGGGCCGGGTCGCGGGGGCAGCAGTCTAAGCAGAGAATCCCAGACTTCCCTCTCCAGCTCTTCTGGGGGGATACCGAGGCGTTCCTTGGCCAGCCGAGAGACATAGTCCATCCAGCGTGTCCTAGGTCTTCCCCGAGGTATCACTAGGGAGGCGTCCAGGAGGCATCCGAAACAGATGCCCGAGACACCTCAGCTGGCTCCTCTCAATGTGGAGGACCAGCGGCTCTACTTTGAGTTCCTCCCGAGTGACAGAGCTCCTCACTTTATCTCTAAGGAAACGTCCCGCCACCCTGCGAAGAAAGCTCATTTCGGCCGCTTCTATCCGGGATCTTGTTCTTTCGGTCATGACCCAAAGCACATGACCATAGGTGAGAGTAGGAACGTAGATTGACCGGTAAATCGAGAGCTTTGTCTTACAGCTCAGCTCCTTCTTCACCACGACAGACCGGTACATCAAGCGCATCACTGCAGAAGCTGCACCGATCCGTCTGTCAATCTCACGTTCCCTCCTTCCCTCACTCGTGAACAAGACCCCAAGATACTTGAACTCCTCCACTTGAGGCAGGATCTCTCCACCAACCTGAAGGGGACAAGCCACCCTTTTCCGACTGAGAACCATGGTCTCAGACTTGGAGGTGCTGATCCTCATCCCAGCCGCTTCACACTCGGCTGCAAACCGTTTCAGTGCACACTGAAGGTCCTGGCTTGATGGAGCCAACAGGACAACATCATCTGCAAAAAACAGAGACGAGATCCTGTGGTCCCCAAACCAGACTCCTTAAGGCCCCTGGCTGCGCCTAGAAATCCTGTCCATAAAGATAATGAACAGGACCGGTGACAAAGGGCAGCCCTGCCGGAGACCAACATGCACTGGGAACAGGTCTGACTTACTGCCGGCAATGCGAACCAAGCTCCTGCTCCAATTGCACAGGGACCGAACAGCCCTTAGCAAATGGCCCCGGACCCCATTTTTTCAAGTATTTAAGCCTCAGATGTGATTCGGTTGTCAAATGAAAAATGTTTATTTGTCACGTTTCACACAAAAAACAATAAAACTGTTTATCTTGGAGTTTTTATTTGTCATTTCTTGCTCAAGAAAGGGTCTCTTTTTGATGTATTTTGTGCCTTGATGATGTAAACTCAGCGGGCAAGTCCAGCTGAACAGTGAATATTTAGAGGAGTTTCATTCAAATCACGCCAGTTTCAGTCTCTGGATTTATCAACAGCCATTTGTGCGTACAGCACGATTGGCCTGGTACGCAGTTTCATAAATCCCACGCGCATTTTGTTGTACAGCCACCTTTACGCACAGATCTGCACCCATTTTTATGCACTACTTTGATAAATAAGGGCCAAGGAGTGTAGCTCTCAAACCTTCAGTTTGCGTTCTGTCTCGCACGGTTTTCCCCATCTACTGAGCCAAACTGAGGGGGGAAATTAACAATTTGTGCTGGTCACAAATTAAATTGATGAGAAAATAGACAGCTTAACATCATCACTATGCATCATACATTATAACCAGAATCTCCTATTTCTCTCCTGGAGAAACTTACCAAAAGATAAAGTACCCTTAGGTTTGGGCGGAACAGGACCAAGGAATCCAATGTTGTCATAAAAATTATGGATTGCACTGGGATTAAAGTGTGGTCCTGTGAAGACAATGGAGATAAATTAATAGCAATAATACATGAGCACGTTATAAAATATTAAAAAAGCCTCTCTCCTTATTTAACCTGTGGATGCAGTGCCTTTCGGCTCAGTGGTACTGCCACAGACTTGTAAGAGTGTCCACATTGATGCTTTAGTAACCACTCCTGCTATACAGCTCTGGAAAAAATTAAGAGACCACTGCAATCTTTGCTAGCAATCAGCATCTCCTAAGTATGGAAGCCATTCCATTCCAATGTATGTTGAACTGTTGAATCCCAACACAGACACATCTCATTCTACTGATCACCTGAACCAAATCTTATAAGAAAAAGTATTTAAAAAAAAAACACTTCTGTGGTCATCACTATCCTCTTGCAAATAAATTCTCTAAATTACTATATATTTTATTTGGAATTTGGAAAAAATGTTGTCAGTAGTTTATAGAATAAAACAAAAAGGTTAATTTTACCCAAAAACATACCTATAAATGGTAAAACCAGAGAAACTGACAATTTTGAAGTGGTCTCTTAATTTTTTCCAGAGCTGTATACAGTATGCTATATATATTTTTTTTAAGTGGCTTGCAAAATTTAGTCTTAAAGTCATCTGAGACATGAAATAGGGTAAATAAGCCTTCTCTGAGTCTGACAGGGACCTCTATTCAGAAGCAGAACTTACAATTTGAAGTGCACCGGGTCGCCTGCCCTTTTTTTTTTGCTATTATTGGGATTTTTTTCTTTGCTAAACACTTAAAAGAGACACAAAACAAAAAAGCAAGAGGAAAGGATTTGAGCAACGAAGTTTGGGCTGGATTTACACTTGTTGGGAAAAATACCCAGTGCCAAACAGAGAACTCTTGTAAGTGTGGTTTTTATCTGTTGAATCCATTGTGTCTGTAGTTTCTTTAGTTCTATAGTAGGGCTGCTGCTAATGTATGGCTCTGTGTTTTCACCGTTTCATGGGCTACAACTGACAACTAGTTTCATAATGTTATGACAGAAAACGAGGTGTGTATTTGAGCATTTGCTTGATGGACATTAGCAACATGAGCATTATCAATGTGTTTTTTTCTGTATTAGCTCGGTTTACAGTCAATTTACAGCTTCTGTTTTTGTGTCCAGCTGCTGTTGATGGTGACCTGTATCCTCCACTGACCTTTGGAAGCTGTGACTGTAGCCGCTATTTAGCAAAGCCTAAATTGCAGAAAAACTACAAACTCTAAAAGTTGCAAAATGCCTCTTAGAAAAATAAAATGTGACTTAAGGGTGTAAATAAAATTTGAATTTGAACACTGGAAACAGAGACATTAGAGAGAGATACCTTTAGTTTGAAGAAGATCAATTTCTTTGGTAAGGCAGTCGATGTCAATCTGCAGTAACCTGTTTTTGCACCTCAACTGCTTCATTTCCTCAATCTGACAGAGAATCAAACATGTGCATGTTAGGTATAGAACCCACAAACCTGATATCTATTAACAACAGAATACATGCAAGCATCTTTGTCCAGCTGATATTGTGCAAGTCAAATTTCCCCACTTAAAAACCATGAATGAAAGTCAATGGGACAGATGATGATTGTAGAATTGTTGAAATCAAAGTTGCGGTACAGAACAAAAAAAATTTAGCAGTATTGTTAAATTACCTGCAATTATGTTCATTACCCACCCTGCAGACATTAACAAAAAATCAGTTAAGAGAACAGTTGCCACTTTGGTACAGTTATTCTTGGTAAGTACAGTGTATTACTGTACTGTAGCTTTCCAGACATGTACCTTTGGTCACACTTTATTTGACACTACACTTGATAAACTGCGTCTATCTCATTAATTACCATGTAACACACAGTGTAACAAACTGTAATAACATGTAACTACATACTACGTACATACCTTAATATGCTCCCTGCCCTATGTAAGTACACTTAATTCCATGTTATGACAGTTTGTTACACAATGTGTTACATTGTTCAAATGAGGTAGATACATCTACATGAGGTAGATACAATGTATCAAGTGTAGTTTAAAATAAAGTGTTACCGTACCTTTTTAATACAACATAAAACATGTGACATTGGCACACTTCAGTTTGTCTCTTCCGCTGTCTTTTATTTGGATCAGTTGTGAATTGGAGGCCAAATGGGTCAGTCAGTGTCACAAAGTGTCGAACTGAGGCTAGGTTCACGTGGTGTACCGGTGTGTAGTCTCAGCTGTTAGCGGGCTAGTTTCGTGTGAGTTCTTTGTGTGTGTGTAGAGGCGGGACCTGCTGAATTCAATTACTTGAATAGAAGGGTATTTAAGTGGGAGTAGCCACCGCGGCAGCGGTCGCGGCAGCCGTCATCGCGTGAAGACCGGAGTGAGTAAAGACCATCGACTCTACCTGCACGCGACTCCACCGAGCAGCCACACACCCACAGAGGACCTGAGTATTGCACCTTTTTTAGTACTAATTGTTTGCACTTATATTCCATTATTTCTACTATTACTTTCTTCTTGTATACTTTTTCCTCTTCGGCTCTTAAATGTGTTTCCAAATTACTACTGTCATTTCACCACGAAATTATCATCTGTTTCACGCAAAGGCGACGCAACCATAGTAATCTGCATGTTGTATCACTGTCAAAAACTGCCCCTTCTACTTTCCCAATAGGCTTGTGGAACTGCCAGTCTGCTGTGAACAAAGCTGATTTCATTACAGCTTTTGTTCAACATTCTGGTCTTTCAGTTGTAGCACTTACAGAAACATGGATCAAACCAGAGGACTCTGCCACTCCCGCCGCCCTCTCCCATAATCACACTTTCTCCCACAGTCCTCGCTTCACTGGAAGGCGGAGGGACCGGACTACTTATTCCTACTGGCTGGAAGTTCAAACAGCTATCACCCTTGTGTGACAACAGCTCCTTCGAGTTCCATGCTGTTACCATCACCCACCCTGTTAAAAGTCATTTTGTAGTTATCTATCGGCCCCCAGGTCAGCTTGGACATTTCTTGGAGGAGTTGGATGCACTTCTTTCATCCTTCCCTGACGATGGTACCCCTCTGGTGGTATTAGGAGACTTCAACATCCACCTTGAAAAGCCACAGGCTGCTAACTTCATTAACCTAACTGCATCATTTGACCTCAAGCAGGTTTCCACATCGGCAACCCACAAGTCTGGTAACCAACTAGATCTTATCTACATAAGATACGGCTCCACTCTCCACACTCAGGTCACTTCCGATCATTTCTTCATTACTCTCGACCTTGACCTAACTTCTCCAGACACTGCAATTGTTTTACCGCTGGTCACTTTCCGACGCAACCTGCGTACACTCAGTCCCTCCCGTTTTCCTCTGCTGTCTCTACTGCGCTCCCCTCTTCTGAGGAGCTCTCTTTAAACACTAACACCGCCACCGACACTCTGTGCTCCACGCTTACATCCTGCTTGGACAACTTATGCCCTTACATCTAGACCAGCCCGTACATCCTCGCCTGCCCCTGGTTATCCGATGTCTCTACGCGAGCACCGCGCCAGCCTCCAGTCAGCTGAGAGAAAATGGCAAGTCTAAAGATCCTGCTAACCTCTCTATCTACCAGTCTCTCCTCTCTACTTTCTCCGCTGATGTCACCTCTGCAAAAACTGTCTACTACCATTCTAGGTTAATCAACTCACCTGACTCGCGCACTCTCTTTAGAACCTTTTCCGCCTCCTTTGTCCGCCTGCTCCCCACCTTCATCGGATCTAACAGCTGATGATTTCGCGTCTTTCTTTGTAAAGAAAAGCGACCGCCATCAGCAGTCAGTTCTCTGCGCCACCACCTGTCGAGCTCATTCAGACCCCTGATATGTGTTTGCTCACTTCCTTCTCTCCTCTAACTGAAGCAGATGTTTCCAAGGTCATTAGTTCTAACCACCCTACTACCTGCCCGCTGGATCCCATCCCCACACATCTCCTTCAGGCCATCTCTCCATCTGTCGTGCCTGCTCTCACCCACATCATCAACTCATCTCTTTCCACTGGGTCCTTCCCACAGCTTTCAAAGAGGCCCGCATCACACCACTACTGAAGAAACCCACTCTTAACCCTACTCTGCTTGAAAACTACAGACCGGTTTCCCTCCTTCCCTTCATTGCCAAAGCTCTGGAGCGAGTTGCGTTTACTCAGCTCTCATCCTTTCTCACACGGAACAACCTCCTGGACCAGAACCAGTCTGGGTTCAAGAGCGGTCATTCCACGAAACTGCCCTGCTGTCAGTCATCGAAGCTCTGAGACTGGCAAAGGCAACATCCAAGTCATCTGTACTCATCTTACTGGATCTGTCTGCTGCTTTTGACACTGTTAATCATCACATCCTCCTGTCCTCTCTCAGGCGATGGGTGTCTCTGGAATGGCGTTGCAATGGTTCAAGTCTTACCTCTCGGATAGGTCATTCAGAGTATCCTGGAGAAATGAGGTCTCTGAGTCCCAACATCTCAATACAGGGGTGCCACAGGGCTCAGTGCTCGGACCACTACTCTTTTCCATATACATGACATCCCTTGGCTCTGTCATCCAGAAGCATGGCTTTTCCTATCACTGCTATGCAGATGACACTCAACTCCACCTGTCATTTCATCCTGACGATCCGGCGGTCTCTGCTCGCGTCTCGGCATGTCTGAGCGACATCTCACTTTGGATGAAGGACCATCACCTGCAGCTGAACCTTGCAAAACAGAACTGCTTGTGATTCCGGCCCATCCAAAGACCCACCACAACCTCTCCATTCAACTAGGCCCATCAACCATTACACCGTCCAGCACTGCCAGAAATCTGGGAGTGGTAATTGATGATCAGCTAAACTTCACAAGTCATGTCGCCAGCACCACCCGGTCCTGTAGATTCATCCTCTACAACATTAGGAAAATTAGACCTTTCCTATCAGAGCACTCCACGCAAATTCTAGTCCAGGCTCTTGTCTTGTCCAAACTGGACTATTGCAATGCCCTACTGGCTGGACTCCCGCCTGCACAACCAAACCTCTGCAGCTGATCCAGAATGCAGCGGCAAGAGTGGTCTTTAATGAACCGAAGAGAGCGCCACGTATCTCCTCTATTCATTAGGTTACACTGGCTCCCGGTTGACGCCCGCATCAAGTTCAAAGCTATGCTCTTGGCCTACAAGACCACCTCTGGTTCTGCACCCCATATCTCCACTCACTAATACAGACCTACGTTCCTACCAGATCCTTGCTCTGCAAATGAACAACGTCTGGTGGTACCGTCCCAAAAGGTACAAAATCGCTCTCACGTACCTTCTCGGGATCTGTTCCACATTGGTGGAATGATCTACCTGCTGCTACAAGATCAGCAGATTCTGTAGCCATCTTTAAAAACACCTGAAAACACATCTCTTTCAACACCTGACTGACAAACACTGAGTCCTACTTCCTTTCTATCGATTCCTTTCTATAAAAAAAAAAAAAAAAAAAAAAATTCTCTTACCCGTAGCATTGTATACTGCGCTGAGTTTAAACTGACTAGTTTTTTGTGCACTTATGCTTTTTGTACCTTGTGTTGTTAAAATTGCTTCCATTGTTATCCTCACTTGTAAGTCGCTTTGGATAAAAGCGTCTGCTAAATGACTAAATGTAAATGTAAATGTAAATGTAGTTTACCACAGCCCTGTTCAGACCTAGGTGTGGGATAATAATCAGTTTTACGGTATAAAACGTATTAAAGTATTAAACTGCCACGGTATCAATAGCATTAAAAAACACTTATTGACATTATCATAATTTATGTAATTAAGTGTTGTTAATAATAATAATAATAATACATTTTATTTATAACGAGCTTTTCTAGACATTCAAAGTTGCCTTACAACATTAGTAAAAACACAATGGCACATTAAAGCCGCAAGCGGCGATAAAGGCCCTCGCCTCCCTTGAGACCGCGGAGACACGTGCACTCGGAGGATTGCATTTCGTGCTTTAAAATGTAAACTTCACGATAATGTCAAATAACCGGGCGGCAGTAGCTCAGTGGGTAGAGCGGTCGTCTTTCAACCGGAAGGTAGGCGGTTCGATTCCCGCTCTCCCCACAGTTCATACTGTCGTTGTATCCTTGGGCAAGACACTTAACCCACCTTGCCTCCAGTGACTGTAACACTGGTAATGTAATGTAATGTAAGTCGCTTTGGATAAAAGAGTCTGCTAAATGAATAAATGTAAATGTAACCGGGCCAGTGCTACTGCTTGAATCTTCTTCTGGCTGGAGCCTGCTTCATCACCTCGGGCCTGTGCTACTGCTGGGGCCTGCTACACCACCATGTAATTTAGAGTTAAAGGTCTCCACAATCCCTGGTTTTCCTGGGAGCTGTCTGAACCTTGGAAAATAATAGATTATGCTTGGGCTAAGGCGAGAAAAAAAAGTACTGTTTTTTAAAAGAGAGTATTCTAAGGCAATTCACATATTGAGTTCAAAATGGCCGCCTTCCCGTGTGTGATAGGGTGTGGTCACAATTGGCTTTTTTGTTCATAAGCCCATGTTGGATGTGTGTACCAAGTTTCATTTGCTTACAACAAACTAAAATTTTCACTTCCTATTGACTTTTTCCACATATTTGGGACGTTGCTATGGCAACACATTTATAGATAGGGGGTGGTTGTCATTTGCTTTAATGCTCGTCATGACATAAGAGATGTGTGTACTAAATTTCATGTCTCTATGACAAACTAAATTCTTGGGTCCCATTATAAGTTTGTAGGGGGCGCTGGAGAGCCATTTCTAAAGATAACCCTTTTATTTACATATCTTTGTGTTCAGGTCATGAATGTGCACAAACGCCTTTTTGGGTCCAACTCGATCCGAGTTGAGAGTTAAGAGGCGTTTGAGAGTTAAGAGATATTTTATTTTCACAAAAATGGCCACCTCATTACAGGCTTGCCACACACATTCCCATACTGGGACCAATAAAAAAGACTTTTCGTGCATGTTCACTGGGTCAAAAAAAAAAAAAAAAAAAAAAACGTTATAAAAAAAAAAAAATATATAATCCGAGCAAAAACAATTAATAATTAAAGACGCAAGCGGCGATAAAGGCCCTCGCCTCCCTTGAGACACATGCACTCCGAGGATTGCATTTCGTGCTTTAAAGCGTAAACTTCACGGTAATGTCAAATAACCGGGCCTGTGCTACTGCTTGGGCCTGCTACACCACCTTGTAATTTAGAGTTAAAGGTCTCCACAATCCCTGGTTTTCCAATTCTGACGTGAGCCCCGGTGAGTAAGTAAGTAAAGTAAGTAAAAGTTTATTTATATTGCACCTTTTACAGACAATAGTCACAAAGTGTTCCACATGCAGCCATTTTTCAGGCACTGTGGTCTTCAGGAAAATGAAAGAGCATTTTATAGACAAAACATACATAACAAACAAATAGTTATAACTACAGTAGCCATTACAACATACACAACAGTAGCCGTTGCAACAGACAGATGTGAAATGGCAGACGGTTGGTGAGGCTGATGTTAGGATGGTAAGGGAAGGCCTCTGTGGGGCAATGTTTAGGCTGTGCTGGTGGAGTGAGCTCAGTGGCCTTGTCCTTGATGAGAGTACGGGAAGTTGCAAGAGGATAATATAAGACCCAGCTGCAGACTAGGCTTCTAATCGAGGGAGGGGCAGAGGTACAGGAGACAGAAATTTATAATTTATATATTCTGGATCTCAGCGTCAAGTGCGTGCGTCCATTTTGTGGAGTAACCTTGATGTTTCCTATCCATGTTCAGGCCTGTAATACCACATAGCGGCTCACCGGTCTGTTTCAAGATGTTTAAGGCAGTCCCCAGACCAATGTCCTCCATGTCAGCAGGAACCCCACTATCTTAAATACAAAAAGAAATACATCCTCAACGCCCTCCACGGACAGAACTTCTAAACACAGAACTTGCCAGTTCTTCCAGGCGTCCTGAAAGTATAGCGTGCCCCAAAGAATCAAGGTTCTTAAATCAACATTGGTTCTTTTTGATTTAAGAACCAAGGTTTTTAAATAAATAAAAAAAAAAAAAATCAGAAAAAGAAAAAAATGTAAATGTTCAACAAATGGATGAGTGATTGAAAACGCTTCTCTTAACGAGGTAATGTGTAACACACAAGGCTTTGTTGGTTTTATTATATTGTTGACAGTGTACAGATGATAAATGATAGTTTATTGGGTATGCTTGTGCGTCCTGAGACTCTGGCAGTGACACAGGTTTCTTTAGGCTTGTGTAAGTGAGCATTTTGCTGAATTTGCATAATTACAGAGTAACAGAAGTAACAAACTGACAAAGTTTGACAAAGAGTTTAGCTGTGTCATTAAAATATGCATTTTAATGTAGTTTTTAAATCTGAATGTCATTGGCATTTGTCCCTCACTTATAGGCAGTCACAGGAGCAGAGTGTGAGAAATATTAGTCACACATTCCCTTTGGAGAATAAGACTTATATATTGTTATATTTTCACCATGATTGTTGTTATTTACATTTACATTTTTTAATTTAGCTGACGCTTTTATCCAAAGGCTACTTACATTGTTCTACAGTAATTACCAGTACGACAGCCACTAGAGGCAAGGTGGTTTAACCCTCTAAGCGCCAAAGTCGCAAAATTGCAACAAGCAACTTAACTGGAAAAAACAGCCGCTACTTCCAAGCAAGCAACTTAACTGGAAAAAACAGCCGCTACTTCCGGTTTATGTGCTAAATTATGCTTCCACTCCCTTCCACCAGATGTCAGACACCCTGTACTTTGTTTCTAGTCCACTATTACCATGTGTTGCCATTAAAAAATTTTGTAGAAGAAGACCTCAAAGACGCGTCTCAGTGGGAGTGTCAGGACCGGCTCAATAGAAGCCTCATTCTCTACACGCGAGCTGATAAACATAAAAAATACACCTGTGATGAAGCTTTGGCATTAGTAATGGCTGACTCTGATTCTGAGGGAGAAGATCTACCTTTAGAGTCTTTTCAGCCGGGTGAAAGTGAGAATGAGTGAGTGCGTGTGTAACTTGGACAGCGGCGCCGTGTCTCTCATAAAGCACACGCTGTTTATCCCACATTTTGCCAAACATCAGTGAAAGAAACAGGAGGAAACTAGTCGCTCTGGCCGCGGAAGGGAAGGGGATGTTGGGAAGGGAAGCCGTGAGCGCGTAGCACCTGCAGCTTTACCTTTAGCACAGGTGATAGAAGCTGGGGCGGGTGTACTCGCAGTGGCCGCGGTAGTGACAGGGAGTTTGGGAATAATGCGGCTTCTATTGACAGCTGTTTGGGACAAATACGTGTTGGTCATCCTGACACTTTACCCAGTAGAGGAGGGAGAGGCAGGGGTAAACATAGTCAGCGAGAATGTGCTAATCAAAGCAGCGATTGTAATAAAAGTGATGGCTGTGTGCTGTGCTTTATGAGAGGTCCCACACTCTAAAAAAACTACTAACTATGCCACATGGATGGATAAGAAAAGATAAAGCAACTGCAACCACACACATACAGTACATGTGTATATTTCTCATAACTATTTGCATACGTTTTACTAGTTATGGTATATTAGAAGTTGTAGTTATTCTTTATTTTGGTAATGTTGCTTTTACAAATTACTGTTATAAAATTTTTTTTTTCAGAAAAAGAAAAACTATTATAATATATTCATTAGTGTGTATGTACTGTAAATAACATAACCGCCAATATATAATGTCATGGTATGCAAATTATATGCAAATTAGATGCTTAAAATTTATTTACTTATATACTTTGGGTCATACCTGACATTTTTCTACTTTAGAGTAGGACTCTATCTCTTATCATTTTCAAACCACAGCCTTTTGAAATTTGGATCTCAAAAATCTGTATTTTTTTAAAATAAACCCTGGCGCCTAAAGGGTTAAGTGTCTTGCCTAAGGACACAACGACAGTATGAACTGTGGGGAGAGTGAGAATCGAACCGCCTACCTTCCGGTTGAAGGTCGAACGCTCTACCTTTGAGCCACTGCGACAAAGAGAGAACTTAAGCAAATTTTTCCCCTATGATTATGTTTCAGGCTGATGTTAAGGTACTAAGTTTTTTTTAAATTTAATATTTATTTTTTCATATAGCGCTTTCCCAACTACTGTAGTGGGCACTCAAAGCGTTTTACATACATTGTATTGAGTATTGGTATTGTGACACTCAAGCCAGGTATCAAACCGAACTCAAAATTATAAATTTAATATTAGGCACAAATAAAACTGTTACATAATAATAATTTAATAAAGAGCTTCACTGTATATAACATTATTCTTCAAGTTACACTTACATTAATTTCATTTCAAAACTGGAGTTAAACATAATTGGTTAATTACATTACTGTGCGCTAATGCAGGTTTCCGTTGGAGTGGCAGGTGTGTCACGGCTAAGTTTTTGGTCAAAGGCCAAAAGAGCTTGAACCTTGGAATCAGCTAAAGAGTTTTTGGAAAGTCTAGAGAAGAATGTAACCAGAAAATGGACCAGTCTCTGCACCTCCTTGAAGTTGGCCCCCAAAATAACGCTGGTTGACTCCAAAACTATCTAGATTGTTTGTGCTGTGGCGGCAGTAGCTCAGTGGGTGGAGTGGTCGTCAGCTAAATGAATAAATGTAAATGTAAATGTAATGCTCCGTTTGTGCTGTAAAGATTTTTGTTTGTGCTGTTATGGTCTTTAAGATATCATTCTTATAGGTATATCTGGGTTTACCTGCTAGTGCTGGGCGGTAATGCTGTTAGATTATTTGAAAAGATTAGACATTTTTATCTTAAAAAAACATAACAGCACAAACAATATTTTTTACAGCCCAAACTATCACAAACGAAACACAAACAAACCAGACCCCTTGTGATCATTTTTGAGCATTCAAGAACCTGGGGGTGAACACAGATATACCTATAAAAATAGTCATTAGTTATCTTCAAAACCATAAAAGCATAATAATAAATATTAACGGCACAAACGGAGCACAAAGAATTGATAAAGTTTTCTTACAGATAAGCACTTTATGGAGGGCCAACTTTACGGAGATACAGTCAGGTCAATAAATATTCGGACATCGAAACAATTCTAATCTTTTTGGCTCTGAGCTCACCGGTGCGCTCGTTCTTTTTTTTCTTTTCTCTCGTTGATGTTCCAAACTGTTTGGCCACATCTTAAGTTTTTGCTCTCTCTGATGGGTTTGTTTTGTTTTTTCATCCTAATGATGGCTTGCTTCACTGATAGTGACAGCTCTTTGGATCTCATATTGAGAGTTGACAGCAACAGTTTCCAAATGCAAATAGCACACTTAAAATGAACTTTGAACATTTTATCTGCTCCTTGTAAATGGGATAATTTTATTATTATTATTTTTTTTTTTTGGTCCCTTAAAAAGTGGGAGGCACTTATACAAACTGTTGTAATTCCTACACCATTCACCTGATTTGTATGTAAATACCCTCAAATTAAAGCTAAAAGTCCGCAGTTAAAGTACATATAATACTTATCCATTTCATTTAAAATCCATTGAGATGGTGTATAGAGCCAAAAAGATTAGAATTGTGTCGATGTCCCAATATTTATGGACCTGACTGTACGTCCCATACCTACTCAGAACCAAGGCAACAGCCACGCTAGCGAAGTGGAGGTAAGGGGCATACATCTTCATGAACTGTCCGTTGGTGGAATGCAGCAGACAAGGTATTTGACCTTGTCTCTAAGGGGATTGTTCTATTATGACTGGAGCTCCTGCCCCTAATAAATCCAGTCTGGTCTCCTTTTTCTGTTGTATGCCATTTACATTTCATTGT
>CM044564.2:26980121-26990121 GCA_024416835.2 Perccottus glenii | reverse complement strand
AGGACCAGCTCTATACCCTCTCCAGGGTGCTGGAGTGTTTATGGGAGATTGTCCAACCAGTCCACATGTGTTTTGTGGATCTGGAGAAGGCATTCGACTGTGTCCCTCGTGCTCTGGGAGTATGGAGTCCGGGGCCCTTTGCTAAGGGCTGTCCGGTCCCTGTACGACCCGAGCAGGAGCTTGGTTTGCATTGCCGGTAGTAAGTCAGACTTGTTCCCTGTGCATGTTGGACTCCGGCAGGGCTGCCCTTTGTCACCGGTCCTGTTCATTATCTTTATGGACAGGATTTCTAGGCGCAGCCAGGGGCCGGAGGGAGTCTGGTTTGGGGACCACAAGATCTCGTCCCTGCTTTTGCAGATGATGTTGTCCTGTTGGCTCCATCAAGCCAGGACCTTCAGTGTGCACTGGGTCGGTTTGCAGCCGAGAGTGAAGCGGCTGGGATGAGGATCAGCACCTCCAAGTCTGAGACCATGGTTCTCAGTCGGAAAAGGGTGGCTTGTCCCCTTCAGGTTGGTGAAGAGATCTGGCCTGGGAACGCCTCGGTATCCCCCCGGAAGAGCTGGAGGAAGTGTCTGGGGAGAGGGAAGTCTGGGCGTCTCTGCTTAGACTGCTGCCCCAGCGACCCGGCCCCGGATAAGCGTTAGAGGATGGATGGATGTTTGTTAGTTAGGCAAAGCTCATTGACATGGTTTCAACATAGATAAAAGACCTCGCACTCCATGGAGCCACGCAGAGGGTGGCCAGTGCAAGGCCAGTGCGCTGCACGGGGCCAGATTGTGGGGGGTGTCGGCGTGTATTGTATAGTGGTGTTGGTGGTGGCCTCAATCCTGTCAGCCACTCACACTCACAGGCGCTCGCTCGTGCACGCCCTGTCCCTTAGCTTTGGGGCCAGGCGCTGGGGAGAGGTGAGGTGCAGTAGCACTCCACTCCCCTGCCAATCAATCAGCAGTATTTAAGTGGAGTGTGCAGTTTGATTGACAGCTCCAGCGCTTGGCAGCAACCTGGATTTTTTTCACTCTAAGCTTTATAAACACTTTTTTCACAGTGGGTTGGAAAAATACAATTCCAAAAAAGAGGAAAATGACCTAATCTGAACCATGTCCCGCTCATTACAGGTGGGGCAAAAATAGATAAAAGGCCAATTTTTACATACCCCAGTTCTTAATACCGTGTATTGTCACCTTGCCAGTATTTTGTGGTAGTTGTGGATGAGGTTCTTTATTTTCTTAGATGGTAAAGCTGCCCATTCTTCTTGGCAAAAAGCCTCCAGTTCCTGTAAATTCTTTTTCCCAAAAAATAAATATAAAAATCAGCAATCCACCCCCAGGTTTCACAGTAGGAATGGTGTACCTTTCATCATAGACCTTGTTAACTCCTCTCCAAATGTAACATTTATGGTTGTGACCATCACTCCAAATGACTTTGATCCAGAGGTTTTGAGGCTTGTTTCTGTGCTGTTTGGCGTATTCTATGTGGGATGCTACATGGCATTTGCGTAGTAATGGTTTTCTCCTGGCCACTCAACCATGCAGCCCATTTTTCTTCAAGTGCCTCGTTATTGTGCATCTTCAAACAGCCACACCACCTTTTTTCAGAGAGTCCAGTATTTCATATTTTTTCTTTGCAGCCCGAACAATTTTACTGGCAGTTGTGGCTGAAATGTTTTTTTTAATCTACCCGACCTTGGTTTGGTTTCAACATAATCCCTCATTTTCCACTTCTTTATTATAGTTTGAACACTGCTGATTGGCATTCCCAATTCCTTGGATATCTTTTAATATTCCTTTCCTGTTTTATATAGTTCAATTACTTGTTCTCGCAAATCCTTCGACAATTCCTTTGCTATCCCTTGACTCAGAATACAGAAACGTCAGTGCAACACTGGATAAAAGATGTAAGGGTCTGTCAAGGTCCCAGAAACTCACTGGCCTTTTATACACACACACTGATTACAAACAAACATATCACATCACAGGTGAGGATGGTTACCTTAAGTAGCCATTCAAACCTGTTTGTGTCAACTAGTATTTAAAATTGTGATCAGGGTCATTTGGGTAGTTTCTGTTATCATTACAATTTTTTGTGTTATTTCTATTCTCTAAAAAATGGCCAAAAAGAAAATCACAAATTCTATTAGGTTATGTAAACTTATGAGGTGATAAGGTTTCATCTCTGGTGAAAAGGTGCAAGGTACAAGCGGCAGGAGCAACAGCCTAAAAACGAAACGGCCATGTGCTATCCTTTGACTCAGAATGTGCCGGTGTCAGGGGCTGACGGAGAAAATGTCACAGTAATGAGGACGGCGCAGAGTGTGTGATTACCGTGGCCTCCCCTCATCTACTTCATGTGCCTAATGGAAAGCATTTTTTTATGCTTTTGAAAAAAATAATTAAATTACCCTAAAAGCACACTGTAAGAGGAATCATCTGTGATATAAATGAGACCTTAAGATGTCACCTAGGATTAAGGATTTTAATTAGGGCTGCAACAACGAATCGATTACTAAAAGAGTTGGCAACAAATTTCCTAATCGATTCGTTGTGTCGCGCGACGTTTGATTATTATGTAAAAAATAAAAACTTTAGTTGATCACGGAGCAGAATGAACACACTCGGTCTCTCTCGCGCACTTATGCTAGTGCTAGCAGAGTTCGGCGCCTCATAGACAGGGCAGAGCAAAAAAAAAAAAAAAAAGCGGAGGTAGAGGAAAGATACATGGCAGAGGCAGAGAAATCCGTGCGCCCCAAGTGTGTTAACTGCAAAATATGCAAAAGCGACATGGCATGGCACGGGTGCCCCACGGCAATGATCCAGCACCTGAAACGCAAACATGTTGGAGTCTTCGATGAGGAGGAAGGGAGTTCATCAGCAGGATAAGTCACTACAGAATCCTACTTTTGTTCCGTATTAAAGTAAGGAACGTAAATGTCCCTGTTGCTGGTGTTTACTCGTTATCCAGCTTGACAAGCATGACAAGTTAGCGTTAGCTCGTTAATAACAGTAGTAAAGCAGGGGTGCAAAGTGTCTGAACAAAGAGAGTGAGCGACAGTAAGTGTGTGCAGTGGTGGACGAAGTACACAAACCAAGTACTTGAGTTAAAGTACAGATACACTAGGTAAAATATTACTTCAGTAAAAGTAAAAGTACTCCCTTTTAACTTTCACTTGAGTAAAAGTACAAAAGTATTTGCCTTCAAATGTACTTAAGTATCCAAGTACTATCATTTAAGGCTATAATGCCCGTATAATTTTTGTCAGTCTCTTGTCCCCTTTAGGCGCCAGGGTTTATTTAAAAAATACAGATTTTTGAGATCCAAATTTCAAAAGGCTGTGGTTTAAAAATGATAAGAGATAGAGTCCTACTCTAAACTAGAAAAATGTCAGGTATGACCCAAAGTATTTAAGTAAATACATTTTAAGCATCTAATTTGCATATAATTTGCATACCATGACATTATATATTGGCGGTTATGTTTTTTTCAGTACATACACACTAATGAACATATTAGAATAGTTTTTTTTTCTTTTTCTGAAATAAAGAATAACTACAACTTCTAATAAACCATAACTAGTAAAACGTATGCAAATAGTTATGAGAAATATACACATGTACTGTATGTGTGTGGTTGCAGTTGCTTAATCTTTTCTTATCCATCCATGTGGCATAGTTAGTAGTTTTTTAGAGTGTGGAACCTCTCATAAAGCACAGCACACAGCCATCACTTTTATTACGATCGCTGCTTTGATTAGCGCATTCTCACTGACTATGTTTACCCCTGTCTCTCCCTCCTCGACTGGGTAAAGTGTCAGGATGACCAACACGTATTTGTTCCAAACAGCTGTCAATAGAAGCCGCATTATTCCCAAACTCCCTGTCACTACCGCGGCCACGGCAGTAGGCCTACATGCGCCCCTAGCTGCAGGTGCTAAAGGTAAAGCTGCAGGTGCTACGCGCTCACGGCTTCCCTTTCCAACATCCCCTTCACGACTAGTTTCCTCCCGTTTCTTTCACTGATGTTTGGTAAAATGTGGGAAAAACAGCGTGTGCTTTGTGAGAGACTGAGAAAGGCACGAGCAGCGGCGCCGCTGTCCAAGTTACACACGCACTCACTCTCGCTCATTCTCACTTTCACTCGGCTGAAAAGACTCTAAAGGTAGATGTTCTCCCTCAGAATCAGAGTCAGCCATTACTAATACCAATCACAGGTGTATTTTTTATTTGTTATTTTCATGTTTATCAGCTCGCGTGTAGAGAATGAGGCTTCTATTGAGCCGGTCCTGACACTCCCACTGAGACGCGTCTTTGAGGTCTTCTTCTACAAAAATATTTAACGGAAACACAAGGAACGACTAATTTTGCAAAATGTACTTGAGTAAAAAGTAAGATATTTGACGTTGAAATGTAGTGAAGTTAAAGTAAAAAGTATCCCTTAATGGAAAGACTTAGTAAAGCACAGATACTGGAAAAAACTACTTAAGTACAGTAACGAATTACATTTACTTCGTTACTGTCCACCACTGAGTGTGTGTGTGTGTGTGTCAGTGTGAGAGTGTGTGCATCTGCAGTGTAGTGTAGAGAATAAGTTCTGACATTCAAACAAATCCTGTAAAATTTTCTGATTTGTTATTTTTTTTATATAAATTATTTATTGTTCTGGCAGCTCAGGTGGCACTTTATTTTAAGGAGCAACATGTTTAAGCACTTTCTAAAGATTTTAGTTCTGTTTTTGAATAAAGGGTTGTAAATTAATGCTTTTCTTGTTTTTTGTTTTTTATACGATTCATCAATTAATCAAAAAAATAATCGACAGATTAATCGATTATTAAAATAATAATTAGTTTCAGCCCTAATTTTAATAGATGAGAATTTTCACTTCTGCCATGAGTTGTGCCCAGAGTTAGAACTAAACATGGTGAAGCAGCATTTAAGTTTAATGCAGCAAAAACTCCCAGATGACTCTTATCGTTTTTTCACTTACCCGGTGAGGCGGGGAGGCGAGCCCCGAGCGGGCTCTCGCTTCTGGCGTCAAGCGCCCGGCACCAGCCGGGCGTGACCCGCTCCGGGGACAGTGGCAGGTGGGGAGTTTGACTGGGGCGGTACACCTGTCAAACGGTAACGCAGGTGTCCTAAGGCGAGCTCAGGGAGGACAGAAACCTCCCGTGGAGCTGAAGGGCAAAAGCTCGCTTGATCTTGATTTTCAGTATGAATACAGACCGTGAAAGCGGGGCCTCACGATCCTTCTGACTTTTTGGGTTTTAAGCAGGAGGTGTCAGAAAAGTTACCACAGGTAACAAGGGGCGGCAGTAGCTCAGTGGGTAGAGTGGTCGTCTTTCAACCGGAAGGTAGGCGGTTCGATTCCCACTCTCCCCACAGTTCATACTGTCATTGTGTCCTTGGGCAAGACACTTAACCCACCTTGCCTCCAGTGACTGTAACACTGGTAATAACATTAGAACAATGTAAGTCGCTTTGGATAAAAGCGTCAGCTAAATGAATAAATGTAAATGTAAATGACTCCCAGATGAAGTAAAACAAGCCTCAACTTTAACAACGTTCAAGGGGAAATTAAAAACCTTCCTCTTTAGATCCACCTACATTCAGTAAAGACAACGAAAGTGTTCTATCTGCACTTTGCTAGGGTCCAGGCCGAGTTGAGAGGGTCCAGGCTGCGTAGAGAGGGTCCTGGCTGAGTACAGCAAGGGCTTTCAGTGCTGCTTTTAAATAACACTGTTTGCGGGCTTTTGTTTTCCTGAATGAATTAAGTGCAGATATAAATCACAACGTGCTTTACAAAGTGCAACAATTTTAACAAAATAACAATAAAACTATAATAAATTAAAATTAAAACCACAAAATAGTAAAACATAAAAGCCCAATCACCTAAAAGCTTGTGTCTTCAGCTGCTTTTTAAAAGAATCAACAGAAACGTCCACTCGCAGTGACAGGGGCAGAATGTTCCAGAGTCTGGGGGTCGACTGCTTGGAAAGACCGGTCTCCCCGAGTTTTAAAACGGGTTTTGGGGACCGTTAGAAGGTTTTGACCAGAAGACCGAAGAGCGCGGGAGGAAGAGTAAGGGGTCAGCAGGTCAGTGATGTACTGGGGGGCCTGTCCATGCAGAGCTCTAAAAGTCAAAACTAAAGTTTTAAAATCAATTCTGAATTTGACTGGAAGCCAATGTAATGAGGATAGAACCGGGAAAATGTGAGCCCTTCTGTTGGTTCCAGTTAAAAGCCTGGCTGCAGCATTTTGCACCATTTGTAGCCGACTCAGAGACAATTTGTTCAAACAAGTAAAAAGAGAATTACAATAATCAAGACGAGAAGAAATAAAAGGTAAACGACAATCATCTCCAAGTCAGCTTTAGACAATAACACTCTCAATTTAGAAATGTTTCTCAAATGATAAAAACAGTTTTTGACCAACTGTCTAGAATGACTGTCCAGAGACATAGATTGGTTAAACAGAAGACCAAGGTTTCTGAGGCTCGACTAGATGGAAGAACCCAGGGAACCAAGGTGTTGTTTGATTTGGGGTATTTTTTGGTCTGGTGCAAAGATTAAAGATTCAGTCTTTTTTGTATTCAGCTGTAGGTAGTTATTGTATAACCAGTTCTTTATGCAAGACAAGCAGTCCAACAAATCAGTAAGTTTATGAAACTCAGAGTTTTTAAAAGAACAGTACAACTGAAATAATTTTAAAACCATGAATTATTTCACCAAGAGGGCGAATGTACAATACAATATGACTATGTGTTCGGTGAAAACCAAGCATTTCTCAGAAAAATAAAAAGATCATAATACAAAAAAAATGTGGAAAGTATAGTTTTATTTTTAAGAACAAGTCATCAACATTAACATAAATTACAAATCAAACCTTTTACTGCAGCTCTGCTTTAACAGCTGTTTGTTCGTTGTTATATATATTAGGGCTGGGACTCGATCAAAAAAATTAATCTAATTAATTAGAGGCTTTGTAAATAATTAATCTAAATTAATCGCATTTTAATTGCATATAAATATTTAACCTGAGAACAGTGAGAAGTAATTTTTCACATGGATTTTTAGTATACCATTGAATAATGACTGAATACATAAGCTTAATCAACAAAATATTGTTTATTTATTTCAGTCCAGCAGACCAGTGCAATGTTTGCCATTAAGTGTAGCAGTGTAGTTACCCTGGTCCTTGTAACTTTACTCGGAGTCGGGCTAACGTCCACGCTAACTCCTATGTGTTTTTACGTTGAGGTGATATTTGAGGCTCGATGTGCTGCGGTGATACGCAAATCCCTTGTTGCATAGCTCGCACACAACCATGCTCTTGTTGACGCTTCCATCCTTTCGGTTTTTAAAAAAAATAAAATTTCTCATCCACGGGGCCAAGCAAAGCGGTCTCGTCAGCTTCTTCATGTTGACTGTGGTCGAAAGACAAGAACACTAGTGCTCCTATACATATATATATATATACACACATATATGTATATATATATATACATATATATATACACATATATGTATATATATATATATATATATATATATATATATATATATACATATATATACACACATATATATATATATATATACACATATAGCTGCTTCATTCCACAGACACCAAACTTGGGCAAAATGAGCTAAACACATGTATGCAAAATAAACAAGCGTTTTTCTAGACTTTTTTGCTCGAGTTATATTTTATTTTATTATAATTCGGTATATATTTTTTTATCATATTTTTTCTGCAAAATGATCCTAAATTTGACCCAGTAAACGTGCAACTAAAAGTCATTTTTATTGGTCCCAGACTTCAAGCCCAGCAAAAAATTTATGTATTTGAAGTCCCCGAAAAAAAATATGAAAAATGACTCAGTGGCGACCCCTAGAAAAGTCAAAATACATTGGTTCTATGGAAAATGAAAGTAAATTTTTCCAATGTAGAAATACAAAACTTGGTACATCCATAGGACACCTCAGGGCAAACAGAAAAGTTTATTACAGCCATACGGTAAACTCAACAGGAAATCTACTATGTTGGGTGGAATGCGTGACCACCTAAATTGCACCCCTTGTGTCTAAAGGCTTTTCATCTAAACAGCTCCAAATTTGGTGAGTATCATCTAGACATGTGTGCAAAACAAAGTTATCAATTTGTTTTTTGATGCATTTGTGGCTGTGGTCGTAATGAGTCTGTGAAGAGGCAACCTTTGGGAAATAAATGCCATTTCCCAATTGCCAGGATCCTTCCTTTAGAGGAGGCCCCTCCAGAGCCACGGCTAGAGTCTTAGAAAACTCCTCAGAATCCTTTTACCGTGAAGTTTACGCTTTAAAGCCGAAATGCACTCCTCGAGTGCATGTGTCCCCAGCAGTCTCAAGGGAGGCGAGGGCCTTTATCGCCGCTTGCGGCTTTAATTAGGCCGAGTGTTTTTGCTCGGATTTTTTTATCTTTATTGTGACCAAATGATCCTAAATTTGACCCAGTGAACATGCACAAAAAGTCATTTTATTGGTCCCAGACTTCAAGCTCGGCAAAATGGTATGTTTTTGAAGTCACTAAAAAAAAAGCGAAAAATGACTCAGTGGCGACCCCTACAAAATCAAAATACATTGGGCCTATGGAAAGTGAAAGTAAGTTTTTTTCAACACAGAAAAATGAAACTTGGTATATCCATAGGAAACCTCAGGGCAAACAGAAAAGTCAATGACAGTCATACCCTAAACTCAACAGGAAGTCCGCCATGTGGGGTGAAACGCTGCCACTAAAATCGCACTTGCGCAGAAAGATGCAAATCATTGTGTTTTAATCTAAATGGCCCCAAATTTGGTGAGTATCATCTAGACACGTGTGCCAACCAAAGTTGTAACTTTGTTGTTGATATCTTATCGGGTATGGGTGTGGCAAGCCTGTAACGAGGTGGCCATTTTTGTGAAAATAAAACGTCTCTTAACTCTCAAACGCCTTCTCGGATCGAGTTGGAACCAAAAAGGCGTTTGTGCACATTCATGACCTGAACACAAAGATATGTAAATAAAAGGGTTATCTTTAGAAATGGCTCTCCAGCGCCCCTACAAACTTATAATGGGACCCAGAATTTAGTTTGTCATAGAGACATAAAATTTGGTACACACATCTCTTATGTCATGACGAGCATAAAAGCCAATGACAACCACCCCTATCTATAAATGTGTTGCCATAGCAACGTCCCAAAAATGTGAAAAAAGTCAATGGGAAGTGAAATTTTTAGTTTGTTGTAGGCAAATGAAACTTGGTACACATATCCACCATGGGCTTATGAACAAAAAGCCAATGGGGACCACACCCTATCACACACGGGAAGGCGTCTATTTTGAATTGAAAATTTGGTCCGACTTAGAATACACCTCTTTTTAAAAAACAACAAAAATAGCTGCTTCATTCCACAGACACCAAACTTGGGCAAAATGAGCTAAACACATGTATGTAAATGAGACAAGTGTTTTTCTAGACTTTTTGCTCGAGTTATATTTTTTATTATAATTCGTATATATTTTTTATTATAATTTTTCTGCAAAATGATTCTCAATTTGACCCAGTAAACCAACAACTAAAAGTCATTTTATTGGTCCCAGACTTCAAGCCCAGTCGAAAAATATATGTATTTGAAGTCCCGAAAAAAAAAAAAATGACTCAGTGGCGACCCTAGAAAAGTCAAAATACATTGGGCCTATGGAAAGTGAAAGTAACTTTTTCCAACGTAGAAAAATGAAACTTAGTACATCAATAGGACACCTCAGGGCAAACAGAAAAGTCTATGACAGCCACACCTAAACTAAACAGGAAGTCCGCCATGTGGGGTGAAACGCATGGCCACTAAAATCGCACCCTTGCGCAAGAAGATGCAAATCATTGTGTTTTAATTTAAATGGCCCCAAATTTGGTGAGTATCATCTAGACACGTGCCAACCAAATTTGTGACTTTGTTGTTGATATCTTATCGGGTATGGGTGTAGCAAGCCTGTAAC
>CM044564.2:26880121-26975121 GCA_024416835.2 Perccottus glenii | reverse complement strand
AGTACCGAAAGCAGAACCGATAGCGTCAGATCTTATTGATAGTACGGTCTTTCATAATTTAGCCCCGGGGCCAGTTTAATACCGGGTTTCGGTACCCATCCCTAATAAGGATATAGAATTCTTATAACATTTGGTGCCGTGACCCGGATCTCAATATTCGTTGTTTCTCATGCAAAGAGGTGAGCTGACGTGCACGGAAGAAATGCACAAAAAAGCATTTCTTGTAAGTCCCAAGCTGTGCTGTTAAAGCAGTAAGGGCCCGACCTCCACTCTGTGTGTGTGAAACACGATGACGAGATCTGGACTGAAAAAAGAGAAGAGCAGAGAGACGAGAGGACAGAACAGACAGTCTGGCTGCGGAACAACTGGACAATTGGACTGACAATTCAGGTAAACAGCTGTTTAATTTAAATTTTTGGTGTGTGTGTGTGATTGTGAATACCAAAGCTTCCGGAAGTAGTGGTTTTAGAAATCTGGCGGATGTTGAGTGTGCTGCATGTATTTACATCACCATAGTTGATGTGTTTCCATGAAGTTGGCCAGCATAGGAGATTCTTAAACGCTGAAAGATCGAGATTCCTTAAATGTGAGATCCGCTTTGTCGAGACCCTGCCTATATGGTTTATGGTGAGATTAAAAGCCGAAAATGTATGTGTTTTTGATCGAGACCCTACCTGTAAATCTAATGGTGAGATTTTAAACGGGATTTCTGATGTTAATCTGTGTTAAAGCTTGTTGTCTTGCTAGATTTAAGTTTGATAGATACCCTATGCTCTGTAAGTCTTTATGGTGTTTCTTGAAACTGACTTGTGCGATTAGTTCATTGGCCGTGACAAGTGCGAAACTCTATGCGAGATAGGACACCTAATTACAAGAAGGAGTATGAGGTCTAAAGAGCTAGTCTGGAAAGCACAAGAATTTATCTTAGATTAATAATCACGTATCGTAATACGCCACAATCGAACTGCCTTGCATAGCTAGTATTGTTGGTTTTAATGGTGCGTTGGATGCACAGGAAAACTCGAGTATGGACTATCATCAAGATACTTACTAACAACAAAAAGTGAGATGAATAGGTCCGACCATTATCAAGATACTTACTAACAACAAAAAGTGAGATGAATGAGTCCAAAGTCAATGTGACTAGAAAGGCCTACGTAGAATTGTTCCCTGCAGTTGAGAAATGAGATTATAAAGCCCACTAGAAGTGAGAGACTTTTGCTGAAAAAATGTTCACTGCATATTGAAGCGGTGAGAGAGAAAAAAAAGAGAATTGTTGACCTAGAGAGTTAAAGATAAAAGGTGTGTGTGAGAGAATAAATGTTTTATGAATGGGCCATTGTTGGATGAAGAATGAGTCTAATGATGTGAATCAGAACAAAAGTAATGTTTTTGTTTAGAGAAAGTTTGAACATGAGAGAGAAAGGTAGCTTCCATAAGCTATTTTTCTAGTTTGAGAAAAAAAACAGAGAAGTAGAGAAGAGATTTTGAAAGAAGTACACACATGTACTTCAAAACACTAATCATTTGTATTTTGTATAAATGTTTTCTGGGAGCATCTAGGTCTCGGCCTCCCGCCGCTCGGACAACAGTGTCCTCTCCAAACTTTCTCTGCACCCCACCTCCCACCTGCTCCTTTTCGTCTGAAAAAAGAAAAAAAAGCTGCAGACAGACCAGCAGCAGCAAACACGGAAGCGGTAAGATAAACGAATTCAGACAAACGTTTATTTTAAATTTTGATCTATTGAGATTGACCAAAAAGGTATTTGTAAAGTGTGTTTGTAAATTGGATGAAACTTGAAATTAATATGAATGTAATGTATTTCTCTGAGGAAAAATGCACAATTGCCATGGAGACGAGAGCGAGGTGGAGGTGGGCGTGACAGACGAGAGGGCACTGAGAGAAGGAGAGGAAGGAGGTCGAAACTGGGTCCAGACGAGAGACGAGGGAATGACCTCATAACTGACCTCTTCAACTAACAGGTCAGGTACATAAACACATAAAGACACATAAAGATACATGTAAATACAGACACATAAAGACACATGTAAATACACACACAGACACAAACACGGACACATGACACACATCTACAGAAGAGGATGTGATTTTGGTTTATGAGAGAAAATAATGAGTATTCTGTTAAAGAACAGAGTTGGTATTGTATTTTATGTGACACGGCAGTGTGAACATTAAAGGTTTGAAGAAGTTAAAGATCCAACACTTGGATCCAAAATAAAAGTAGTGATTGATGTTTTTTGCTAAACAATTTTGTGTATCTATTAGTACGAGAACTAATAGAGGTCCTTAATATCAGTGTGGTTCCAAACACACGGTATAACGCCAATAAAAGAATGAAAATGATTACTTTGTAATTGGAAGAATTTAAATATGTGTTTTAAAGTTGAATTGCGCAGAGTAAGTTTATAAAGATAATATAACTTTATAGTTGGGCCATAAGCTCACATTTAAAAGAAAACAAGTTTACCAAAACCTAAGTAAGAAAAGAGCACCTGGTGGTAAAACTGAGTTTTACAGAGACAGTATAGAACAAATCTACACTCAACAAAATCCTAAAGGAATTTTTATGTGTGAAGATTTTAAAAGTAAATAAAGCAGAATTTGAACAGAACTTTGTTGATTTTATTTTTAGTCTTTCCTTTTAAACGAGAATCACAAAGGTGATGGTGTTTTGGAGGAAAGCAGTGTGAACAGAGCAGAGGCTTTGAATTAGATGTTTTAAAAAGGAAACATATGAAATAAATTGTAAATTTAAAGAATGTTTAAAAGTTTGTGACAATAGATCATGAGAAAGCAGTTCTGATCTATATAAATTATTTATGTTTGCATCAACTGAGTTAAAATTTATCAAATTGTGGATGATACCAATTACAGTTACAGGTAAAGACCTACAACTCATGGTAACTAAAATTAAAACTGAACTAAACAAAGTGAAGTTTTAAATATAACGTAAACAAAAGTGATGCTATTTGGAAAACATAAAGAAGATGAATAATTAGAAATGCTAATTAATGAAATACAGGGTTTCTGCAGGGTTTAATCAGTCAAATTTAAGACTTTTTATGACTAGGGATGGGCGATATGTCCAAAAATCCATATTGCGATATACATTGCAGCCTCTTGCGATAACGATATATATTGCGATACATAAATTATAATAGAATTATTTCAGAACAGGTTACATAGATCCTAAGGAAAGCCAAACTGCTAAATGTATTTTTTAATGTTATTCCTGTATTCCTGAAAAGGAACTCACAATCTTCTTGCATAAAGCAACAGCACGGACAATTCGGGGATCTTTCACACTTTTTCTGTTGACAGTGTAAGATTTTATATGTTAATTTAATCTATAATCTCTCTCTCTCGCGCTCGCTCCCGCGCTCGCTCTTTGGCTGCATTGCCTGGCTATGCTAGCTCCGGGAAATGGATTAACCCCACCATTAGTTTCAACAGACCCGTGGACCCCTCCACTTTCCCCGAGTGATGACCTTTTCTCACACATGGTCTCTTTCATTCCGCTCCGAGGTTTGGTTTAAGCTGCGGCTACACTGGTCCCACTTTACGGCTCTCTTTCTCCTTTCGCAAACCCCCTTCACAGTGTTGGCCTCGTAGCCCGCAGTCATTCTGCTTATAATTGACGTGGCTCCGTGAAGTCTTCACGGAGCTGGCAAAGCTGGTATTCAGTAACATGTTTCGTTTTGAGGTAGTACAACAGATTAGTCGTGTTACCTCTCTTAGCCGGAACTGTTGCCCCACACACTCTACAGAGTATAATTTGCTGCTGCACGTCAGACGCCTTAAATCCGAATTACGTCCAAATAATGGATGTTGCGTCTTTTTCACCAGCTCCTCCGTTTCGCTTTCAGCCATGTTTCAAGCTGCAGCTCGTGGCTGTAAATTTTGCGGGGAAATTGCGTCATCAACATGTATTATCGCGGTAGTGCAATAGAATTAAAATCTCTATCGTATGCCAATTTTTTATCATTTATATCGCATATCGTTTATATCGCCCATTACTATTTATGACCATTATGATTTGAATTTATGACCTACACAAATTACGATAAATAACTTCAGTCATTAAAATTCCTTTCAAAAGTCTTTATTATTGACTTTCATTGAAAGTAACAAGTTTTATTATGTAAAGAGTAATTCTATTATTTCTTACTTAAGATTAAGAAACTGAAGCCTTCGCCTTCTTTTTCTTGAGTATCAAGAACAAAGAAACACTTAACAATTGTAACATTGTAAAGTAACATTGTAAATTAACAATTATTCTACTTTCCAAAATAACAAGTCAGTCAGTCAGTGTCTGTCTACATTTTTCGTTTTAAGTTCGTCTCCCTTAATGGTGAAAAAAAAATGACCAGCTTCTTGCTTGTGTGATTTAAGCTTTCATCAAACATGAGAACATAAGGCCCCGAGACCTTGGAGATGAGGTCTTTTTTTATATAATCTGCCAAGCCAAACCGGGTGATGTATGAGGTCTTATCTTTCCCGCACGTAAATGTTTTGGCTATGTCAGAGTCTGGGAACATTGTTCGGAAAAGTTCGTCAATATCCTCGTTCCCATTGTACGACTGGTGTTTAGTCACAGTATTTAACACCCACAGGACCTCCGCTTTCAGTGTGGAGGTTGATCCGAAACCACTGTGTGTGGCACTGGATGCGACAGAAACGGAATCCCGCGCTGCACTTGGACCGGGTAACGTTTGTGACGGAGCCAAACAAAACTGACGGATCGCACGCACTCGCTGCAGGCTTTTCCGACTTTGCATGCGACTTCGAGGCTTTTATGCCTAAACTAGACATCTCCAACGTCTTCTTACACAGAGTACAATAGGCTTGATACCGATTATTTGCGACAGGCTTAAGCCAGTTACTAAACGCACCGTCTTCAAGCCACAGATCATTAAACGTACATTTACCCATTGTGATCAATTAAACTAAGCAGTGACAGTATGATATATTCGGAGTATGATATTCGGAGTTCGCGCGGGAAGTCCTTCTGACAAGTCTGTATGCTGCCGCATGGACCTTGTAGTTCTGGAGCACTGTGATACCAGTGTGATACCACCCAGATTCCTCACACAGAACTACAACAGGCAAAACAATTTTATTATTTTATTTATTAGTTTATTAGTAAATATTTATTATTTATTTAGTTTATTTTTATTTTTTTTTATCTTTTAATTTTATTTTATTTTATGTGGTGTTTTGAGCCATGGTTGTCACACGTCTCAAAAAAGGGGGGAGATGAAGGTTTAAACTAAAACTGTATTAAAGTGATGAAGGAATGCTTGGTTAACCTAATGGTTAGCATGAGGCTAAAACAACAGGGTTTAATACAGTTAAAAGAGGAGTTTAAATCAAATAATGAAATAAAGAAAGTTGACAGGACTTTTCCGGAGAAGCACTGTTTAGTCTGATTAAACCTTTTCAGATTAAAATAGATTTCCAGCAGACCATATCTGTGGAAACAGGGTTTTAACTGCTGTTTCAAATTTATGGTTTGAGCATTTTAATGGCTATTATGTATATATATATATATATATATATATATATATATATATATATATATATATATATATATACACTAGAGATGCTCCGATCAGCATTTTTGGGGCCGATCACCGATTACCGATCACCAAAATCATGATCTGCCGATTGCCGATCACTGCCGATCACAGAATGGCAGGGGAATGGGAATCTTTTATCTATAATCATGCAGAGTTTGCACCATTTGTAGAAATGAAACTAACTCTAAATTAACTGTATTAACTGTATATGACATTTCACCACAGAACATGACTTTACTTGTATACCGAAATACAGCTGAATATAACAGAACAGTTATTTCCTAAATAACTTTCCTGTGTGCATACAAACATGGAATGGCAGGTTACGTTCCACAATAAAAGATGTGAAATACATCTCAGCTCTATCTGAATGGAAGAACTGAGATATATTGGAGCAGCCTTCTCTGCGCTTAGCCTCCCTAACATGTTGTGGTCCCTAAAAGATATAAAAGCATAAAATATTATTTCTATAAGCTATAGGCCTATGCAATTATTCGTTAATTATGTTTAAATATGTAGATTACTTTTACTATTTATATGAGCTGAGCTGCTTATACTATTTATGTAAACTGCTTTTATTTATTTTCTATTGCAACTTTAAACAGGTCTAAGCAGTTTTTTGCAAGCCTGAATAATATGCACATGAAAATGAAACTTATCAACTCACCTCAACATGCCTTTTGCAATCATTTAGATAGACTGATTAATTTAGTTTGGGAGAAGAGATAAAAGCCCGCCCACACTGACAATTGATTGGTTGATTTGCAGAAACAGGCCAATCAGGATGCTCTCTGTCTTACAAGTGCTTCGCACACACACACTAGCACACACACGCAAGGTCTCTCGCTCCCTCTCCCTCTCTGATGTGCGCATGCTACATGATTTGAAACACTCTCGCATGCGCGCTCTTGCTCGCTCTAGATTCCGGGAGATTTTAAATAATTTGCGGGCATCAGGGAGCCGCTATCAATATGCGGGAGTCTCCCGGAAGTTGCGGGAGTCTCCCGCAACTTCCGGGAGACTTGGGGTGTCTTCTTTGAAAAACTTCCAGACGGGAGAGCTCATGTTGCCACTGACAAGCTCCGCTCTGCTGTTGTGTACCTGTGCGCGCGCCGTGCATGCATGTGAAAAAGTTGCATGATTTACGCCACGCGATCGGCTTTTGATCGGGCGCTTTTGGGGTTCGCCGATCAAGCTATTTTTAGTCAATATCGGCCGATCATGATCGGTGGCGATCAATCGAACATCACTAATATACACATATATATATATATATATATATATATATATATATATATATATATATATATATACACACATATATATCTAGGTGTACAATTATAATTCCTAACACATATGTGTCAGTTTGTACCTTTATGAAAGTATAATACATAAAAACAAACATAGACGGAGCTCACCTTGTGTATACGCAGCGTCGTCTGAACCCATGCTGAGTCGGCGGGGCTCACTCTGCCTATCACGTTGCAGGGACAGGGGGTCCGACAGATGGAGGGGGTCTGGCTCCACAAAGTGATGGTCCGCGGGGAGGCTGAGGAGGTTGTTGGGCTCAAAGGTGGGGGACACGACCCCGGGGGACACAGCCGGGGGCTTGTTGGGGGACACTGTGATCTTAAAAGTGTACTTGGTGTTGGGCTGAGTGACCACCACACGAGGAGACAACGTAGTTCCCCCTCCCACAGAGGTGCGGCATTTAGGCGGGTGGTGGTGGATGTAGGCCGGGCCCATACTGACCTGGCCCCCCATATTCCTGGAGCCAGGGGATCCTTGCAGAGGCGGGCCGGCCGAGATGCAGACGGTGGGCGCACCCCCTAGCCCGCCACCTTCACTGGATGCATTGGCCGAAATGCAAAACCTGGGCTGTGAGCGGGAGCCGGCTGGGGCGAGGGCGGCAACTCCACAGGGAGCGCCGGCGGGGGGGCTGGCGGATATGCACAGGGTGGGCTGACCCCGGCCTCCCACAGTCAGAGGGGTTGAGGGGATGGCCACAGTGGTTGCTGAGGGACAGGCTGTTCTGAGCACGGCCGTGGTGGACGCGCTGCTCCTCTGGGGTGACTCTAGCTTGATCTCAATCTGGTTTTTGCGGGGCCCCGTGGAAATGTTCTGGATGTTATACTGACTAATGGGCACAGAGGAGGTGGAAGAGCAGGACGACACCCCCGATGAAGAACCCTGGCTTCCGCAGGGCGCCGTAAAGGGGGCTTGCGGGGTAGTGGGTGAACTGATGGGCATGTAGACATGGGAGGTCTGATGGCCCTGACTCTGTGAGCTTTGAGCAGCGGACCAGGACAAGGAGGACATCTGCTGGGGGGGCTGGGAGGTGGGGCTGTAAAGGGTCCGGCCCCCAGGCTGAGACGCCCGCCCACCACCACACTGGCTCACATACGGCCGAATGTAGATGGAGTTTCCCTGGGGACTGCTGAGTCCAGACTGCGGCCCTCCATGGATGTGCAAAGACGTGGGCGTGTTGCGGCCTGTTTGGATGTTGGGGGCTAGCGTCACAGTGATAGGGTTAAAGCGGGGAGTTCCTTTGACCCCCAGGGGGTAAAGTCCCAGGTGCTGGGGGGGCTGTGGTTTGCGTGGGGGTTCCATTACACCAAATACATTAAGGCCAGAGGGGACATGCGGTGGGGCAGACTGGGGCTCCCTCTCAAAGTAGTCACTGTCGGAGGCTTGGCCCGTCTGGAGGGGCCCGTCACTCAGGCTGTGGGCCAGAGTCCGGCTGCCGTTCATCCTCAAGCCGTCCTGCACATTCTGAGACTGCACGCCCAGGTTCAGCTGGGTCATGTGATTGTGGAACCTGCTGAAAGAGGGCTCTTCAGAAAAGCTGCTGGGGCCTTGGTCAGTGTACAGGTGTCCGGGACTGACCTGGGAGAGGTATGCACAGCACACGTCCAAATTATTGTTGTTCTGTGGAGAGACAGCACAGAAATGGCACAAATGTTATCCACCTGATATGAACATCTACAAATTAACCATGTGGATATGTTTTTTGTTGCAAAAGCCACCCCACAAAACCTCACAATGCTCCTTTCTAGAGATGCAACAATTCTCAATACAGTATTGAACCGTTCGGTACACCCTTCACCGTTCGGTACACCCTTCACGGTTCGGTTTGTTTGTTATTGTTATTTGTTAGCAAAATTGTCCCCCTATTTTTATGCAGCGTATTTCTCTTCAGTTGGCTGTGTGTGTGTGACTTTAAATTATTTGGGATTAGAGAACGCTTCTGTGAGTGAACAACCATTCACAGCACTCTATGGGCTGATGCCGACACTCGCAACAATATGAACCGAAGTGTTCCCCTGCTCCCATGGTTTAGGCGTACGGCTGGGCGATGTGGACTGAAAATTATATCTTGATATATGAATTCATATCTCGAAATACAATTTATATCTCAATATATTTTCTCAGAGAGCAAATGATTTTACTTTTTCATTAGCTTTAATTTAGATTTAAATCTATTTTAAAAAGATATGGTTGTTTATTTTTATTAGCATTATAATTTATCTGAAATTGTAGAATATAAAAATCTTTAAGAAGTTTATAGGTATATATTATAGAAAAACTCAAAGGGCATTATATCCATAACTGACTAGTTATTAGTGTTGTCACGATACTGGAATTTCTAACTTCGATACGATACCTTCAAAAATATCGATATTCGATACCATTTTTGATACCAAAGGGAAAACAACTGTCACAATATTATTATTTTTAAATTTTTTATTTAAAGATAAATATAAAATGTCTATATAGAACATGACAATGAGGTATATTTTACATTAACAAAAATGTCTTGAGGTAGTGCAGGGGTCTTCAATTAAAATCAGCCAAGGTCGCTTGGACCTTAGTTAACTTTCCTCACCGTGAGGGGTCCGGAAATTTTTAATAAAAGGATATGTGTTTTGAATATAATTCTTTAAAGTAAAGTCTCATTTATTCCACACCTACAGCCTCTTAAACAATATGGAGATGAATGTTGATAATCCACTGTTTTCTGTATTTTATCCTTTGTTTACATGAGAAGGATGTTTGTCACAGAGAAAAGAAAAAATACTACAAAATCAAAAGAGCCTTAGTGATTTATTGACAACAGCCTGGAATCCTGCATATAATGCCTAGTACTCCTTCATACATGTGTTAAAACATTTTAAATACAAAATCATCAATTCAAGCCAAAACATATTTGTTAAACAAATATGACAAAGATGCCTGTCATAATTGATATTTCTATCGTCATTCCTCTGAAAACAACAGGAACAAGGGAAAAAGCACTGAGCATTTCTTTAGCATTAGCCAATGATTAACTGTTATTGTTTAATTAGCAGTTTCAACATTTTCAAAATTTAGAATAGAAATATTTATTTCCTGTATTTTCCCCGTGTGGGGTAACATTTTATTTAAAATGCTTATGATTAGTTCTGTAACAGGATTTAGGATTCACACAGAAACTGACACAACTTAAGGAAGACTTAACCTGTGTCACTTATCTCTAAACCCTCCTTTCACACCTTTTCTGTTTTTAATCACCCATATGAACATGTGTTGGAACGCAAATTGCGTGAGCTAATTACTCACGTTGTTTGTAAATGAGGTCAAATATGCGACAAACCAGTCAATACTTAACCTACGACACAATAAAGAAGTTGACAGACAAATGTACAACTCGCCACATTAAACGTCCTCACTTCCCTCTGAACTAGAGTCTTTTTAATCCCGACATGAAAACTGTCCAGTCCTGGTTCAGTTCTGAATTCATTTTCTGATTATCAAAGCAGCCGGGACTAGAGGATAAAGGGCTGTTGTGCGGCTTCGACACTGACACGGAAATGAGGAGCTGTATTTTCTGATTAAAATAAATGTTCCCTCTCCGTCCATAACGTCAGTGAATCTTTATTCACTGACGTTATGGCCAAGGCTTAACTTTAAAATTTTACTTGTTTCTAACTCATTATCAGGCTACGCTAAACATGTTGAAATTTCCCGCTGCTCTGTCCGTAACCATAGTAAACTGAGGACCCACGCCGTCCGCCTTTTGAAAACCCCTGAGGTAGTGCACTTGTTCAAAGGGCTCTCAGATTGTCATACATTCAGAAACCAATAGTGCAAGTAATAAAAAAACTCGATATCAATACTCGGTATCGATACTCGGTATCGATACTTCGGGGAATGAGTATCGTCTCGTTTGAGATATTTCAGTATCGATATTTATCGAAATATTGATATTTTTGACAACACTACTAGTTATAAAATATTATTTATTTAGTTATTCAACTCTTTGGTCAATATTTATACATTTTTAAATAGGCTTATAAATTATAGGTTAATTATTGTAAATAACAGTGTTTTCACATGGGTCATTTTCTTTTGTGACAATGATTAACTTTTTCTAGCAACAGACAAAAGTTTAATAACATAATGGCTCCAAAGAAAAATCAACTTGTGCTGTAAGGTCCTGCTGTAAACACTGGCTTTACCTGGAGTCTGGTCTGTTCAGAGCTGTCTCTGAGGCTGCCCTGTACTCGCAGAAAGTTGAACTTAAAAATACTTAAATGCCAAGTTTACCAACAAAACTGAAAGAATCCTTTTAGCAAAGTGGCTAAATTTTGAATGTAGCACTGGTCCTTGCTGGTCTAAACCATCTGTCTGAGATATTAAATATTTCATAACAAGTCTGACTTAAATGTTCATCTGCTGAGAGATTATTGAGATTGGATAAAACGTTTTAAATCTGGTCTTTTGCGAATTATATCAAGTCCTCATATACCGTACTTTTTGCACCATAAGACGCACCCGACCATAAGACGCACCTGGTTTTTAGAGGAGAAAAATAGGAAAAAAAATATTCTGAACCAAATAGTGTAATAAAATATTTAATAAATTATAACAGAATAATATTTGAATTATATGACTGGAGTGAAGGGCATGCGCACTGCTGTGTACTGTAACACCGCCTACTACATGCTATCCTCCAATAGCATACGGCATACGACACAGTACAGCAGCATCGCGCCTTCCTGCACACATCAGCTTCCGTAAGGAAGGTGAGGGAGGACCCGCTGCCGCTCTGCCACTACGGTAAGGCAAGGCGACACGGGGGGCGCTGCCACTCTGCCAGTATCTCAGGTCGTCTTATGGTCCGAAAAATACGGTACATGTTGGTTCATAAATGTCATGCCTTTTGAAGCTGTGCAATAACAAAATATTTATTAAAATGATAATATATATATAATCATTAGACCCCCTCAACTGCAGGAGATATTGTAAGTGCAACCCACTCTCGCCTTGCAGAGGATGTTAATAAGCTTATGTTTTCGCAGAAGAACCTCAATACACAGGAATAGTTGAAAATAGGCTACTTAAAAAGTACTCTTGCACGGCATTTAATTTATGTTTACAGGCATCAATTCACATCAAATGTTAAATGCACATTTATCAAAGTTTTTCTGTAAGTACTTTTTGTGTTAAAGTGCCTTGCGAAAGTATTCGGCCCCCCTTGAACTTTGCGGCCTTTTGCCACATTTCAGGCTTCAAACAGGCTTCTAAAGATATGAAACTGTAATTTTTTGTGAAGAATCAACAACAAGTTTTGTTTTTTTTTGTTTTTATTGAAAAGGATCCCCATTAGCTACAGCCATGCTGCAGCTATTCTTCCTGGGGTCCTGAAAAATCTATACATAAACAAAAAGAAAAATAAATTAAAGCCGCAAGCGGCGATAAAGGCCCTCGCCTCCCTTGAGACCGCGGGGACACATGCACTCGGAGGAGTGCATTTCGTGCTTTAAAGCGTAAACTTCACGGTAAAAGGATTCTGAGGAGTTTTCTAAGACTCTAGCCGTGGCTCTGGAGGGGCCTCCTCTAAAGGAAGGATCCTGGCAATTGGGAAATGGCATTTATTTC
This sequence comes from Perccottus glenii, assembly GCA_024416835.2. Taxonomy (NCBI): domain Eukaryota; kingdom Metazoa; phylum Chordata; class Actinopteri; order Gobiiformes; family Odontobutidae; genus Perccottus; species Perccottus glenii. The sequence goes on along the minus strand of CM044564.2, from coordinate 26,962,599 downwards.
CCAAAGGTTGCCTCTTCACAGACTCATTACGACCACAGCCACAAATGTAACAAAAAACAAATTGATAACTTTTTTGGCACACGTGTCTAGATGATACTCACCAAATTTGGAGCTGTTTAGATGAAAAGCCTTTAGACACAAGGGGTGCGATTTAGGTGGTCACGCATTCCACCCAACATAGTAGATTTTCTGTTGAGTTTACGGTATGGCTGTAATAAACTTTTCTGTTTGCCCTGAGGTGTCCTATGGATGTACCAAGTTTTGTATTTCTACATTGGAAAAATTTACTTTCATTTTCCATAGAACCAATGTATTTTGACTTTTCTAGGGGTCGCCACTGAGTCATTTTTCGTATTTTTTTTCGGGGACTTCAAATACATAAATTTTTCACTGGGCTTATCGATCCGAGAAGGCGTTTGAGAGTGAAGAGACATTTAATTTTCACAAAAATGGCCACCTCGTTACAGGCTTGCCACACCCATACCCGATAAGATATCATAAACAAAGTCACAACTTTGGTTGGCACACGTGTTTAGATTAAACTCACCAAATTTGGGGCCATTTAGATTAAAACACAATGATTTGCATCTTTTTTCGCAAGGGTCACGATTTTAGTGGCCATGCGTTTCACCCCACATGGCGGACTTCCTGTTAAGTTTAGGGTGTTGCTGTCATTGACTTTTCTGTTTGCCCTGAGATGTCCTATGGATGACCCAAGTTTCATTTTTCTACATTGGAAAAAAGTTACTTTCACTTTCCATAGGCCCAATGTATTTTGACTTTTGTAGAATTAGCCACTGAGTCATTTTTCATATTTTTTTCGGCGACTTCAATTACATAAATTGTTCGGGCTTGAAGTCTGGGATCAATAAAATGACTTTTAGTTGTGCGTTTACTGGGTTAAATTGAGAATCATTTTGCAGAAAAAATATGATAAAAAATATATACCGAATTATAATAAAAAAATATAACTCGAGCAAAAAGTCTAGAAAAACGCTTGTCTATTTTACATACACGTGTTTAGCTCATTTTGCCCAAGTTTGGTGTCTGTGGAATGAAGCAGCTATTGTCTGTGTACTTTTAAAAAAGAGTGTATTTTAAGTCGGTTCACATTTTCAATTCAAAATGGCCGCCTTCCCGTGTGTGATAGGGTGTGGTCCCCATTGGCTTTTTGTTCATAAGCCCATAGTGGATGTGTGTACCAAGTTTCATTTGCCTACAACAAACTAAAAATTTCACTTCCCATTGACTTTTTTCACATTTTTGGGATGTTGCTATGGCAACACATTTATAGATAGGGGTGGTTGTCATTGGCTTTTATGCTCGTCATGACATAAGAGATGTGTGTACCAAATTTTATGTCTCTATGACAAACTAAATTCTTGGGTCCCATTATAAGTTTGTAGGGGCGCTGGAGAGCCATTTCTAAAGATAACCCTTTTATTTACATATCTTTGTGTTCAGGTCATGAATGTGCACAAACGCCTTTTTGGGTCCAACTCGATCTGAGAAGGCGTTTGAGAGTTAAGAGACGTTTATTTTCACAAAAATGGCCACCTCGTTACAGGCTTGCCACACCCATACCCGATAAGATATCAACAACAAAGTCACAACTTTGGTTGGCACATGTGTCTAGATGATACTCACCAAATTTGGGGCCATTTAGATTAAAACACAATGATTTGCATCTTTCTGCGCAAAGTGCGAATTTAGTGGCCGCCTTTCACCCCACATGGCGGACTTCCTGTTAAGTTTAGGGTGTGACTGTCATTGACTTTTCTGTTTGCCCTGAGGTGTCCTATGGATATACCAAGTTTCATTTTTCTACGTTGGAAAAAAGTTACTTTCACTTTCCAAAGGCCCAATGTATTTTGATTTTGTAGGGGTCGCCACTGAGTCATTTTTCGTATTTTTTTTTCGGCGACTTCAAATACATAAATTTTTCACCGAGCTTGAAGTCTGGGACCAATAAAATGACTTTTCGTGCATGTTCACTGGGTCAAATTTAGGATCATATGGGGAGAAGAAGAAAAATAAAAAAAAAAAAAAAAAAAAAAAAAAAATCCGAGCAAAAACAATAGGCCCTCCCGGTCATCACCGGCTCGGGCCTAACAAGTGGGACACAATCAGGAAGTGGAGCGAAATTTATTGGATATTTCAAACTTTAACAAATTAAAAACTGAAAAATTGGGCGTGCAAAATTATTCAGCCCCTTTACTTTCAGTGCAGCAAACTCTCTCCAGAAGTTCAGTGAGGATCTCTGAATGATCCAATGTTGACCTAAATGACTAATGATGATAAATGGAATCCACCTGTGTGTAATCAAGTCTCCGTATAAATGCACCTGCACTGTGATAGTCTCAGAGGTCTGTTTAAAGCACAGAGAGCATCATGAAGAACAAGGAACACACCAGGCAGGTTTGAGATACTGTTGTGGAGAAGTTTAAAGCCAGATTTGGATACAAAAAGATTTTCCAAGCTTTAAACATCCCAAGGAGCACTGTGCAAGCGTTAATATTAAAATGAAAAGACTATCTGACCACTGCAAATCTACCAAGACCTGGCCGTCCCCCTAAACTTTCAGCTCATACAAGGGAAGACTGATCAGAGATGCAGCCAAGAGGCCCATGATCACTCTGGATGAACTGCAGAGATCTACAGCTGAGGTGGGAGACTCTGTCCATAGGACAACAATCAGTCGTATACTGCACAAATCTGGCCTTTATGGAAGATTGGCAAGAAGAAAGCCAAAGATATCCATAAAAAGTGTTGTTTAAAGTTTGCCACAAGCCACCTGGGAGACACACCAAACATGTGGAAGAAGGTGCTCTGGTCAGGAGAAACCAAAATCAAACTTTTTGGCAACAATACAAAACGTCATGGTTTGGCCTGCTTTTCTTCAGCAGGGACAGGGAAGATGGTTAAAATTGATGGGAAGGTGGATGGACCAGGGCCATTCTGGAAGAAAACCCGATGGAGTCTGCAAAAGACCTGAGACTGGGACGGAGATTTGTCTTCCAACAAGACAATGATCCAAAACATAAAGCAAAATCTACAATGGAATGGTTCACAAATAAACATATCCAGGTGTTAGAATGGCCAAGTCAAAGTCCAGACCTGAATCCAATCGAGAATCTGTGGAAAGAACTGAAAACTGCTGTTCACAAATGCTCTCCATTCAACCTCACTGAGCTCGAGCTGTTTTGCAAGGAGGAATGGGCAAGAAGGGGGCTGAATAATTTTGCATGCCCAATTTTTCAGTTTTTTATTTGTTAAAAAGGTTTGAAATATCCAATAAATTTCATTCCACTTCATGATTGTGTCCCACTTGTTGTTTATTCTTCACAGAAAATTACAGTTTCATATCTTTATGTTTGAAGCCTGAAATGTGGCAAAAGGTCGCAAAGTTCAAGGGGGCCGAATACTTTCGCAAGGTACTGTATATGCATTATTGTTAAAATAAATGAAACAGCCTTTGTTTCTTTCAAATCCACCCACAATTACTACACATAGTATTAAATTAAATAATTTAATAATTGCGCCATAACCTCTACTGTACCGAACCAAAAACTGTGAGCAAAAATACGAGTTACGTATTGAACCATGGACTAGCTGTACCATTGCACCCCTACTCTAATAATTTTTAGCAATAACAAAGAAAATTTGCATAAAGTTAAACAGCTGGTAACAAACATTTGCTAAACTTATGGATATATGAGAAAATGCAATATATAAAACATAAAAAAGTTCTGACTACAATAAAACACAACACTCTATGATCATACATCTCTGACAGTAGATTCTACAACTATACATTTGTGACAGGAGAGTCTACTATTATACATCTGTGACACTAGATTCTACGATCGTACATCTGCGACATTAGATTTTACAATCTTACATCTGCGACATTAGATTTTACGTTCATATATCTGTGACAGTAGAGTCTATGATCATACATCTGTAGCAGTCGATTAAGGTCTAGTTTAAAGAAGTGGTTATGAATGTGAGTGTGAAAGTGAAAGGTAGAACAGTGCAGCACTAGCAGATTAATTCGAATGTACTTAAGCACTCTAAGCAGGTACAGTGGATTTTTGTAGCTTAACTGTCTTACCTGCAAAACACACTGGGAAACAACCCCCTCTGGAACTTCTGGAAACTTTTGACGCAGTTCGTGCAAAACTTGAATATCAATCTGATGGGTTTCCTGTGCCATTCGTATGTTGCCAGGTCAGAAGTGATTGTGTTCAGTGAGTAGAGGCTTCATCTTGAATATCATCTAAAAATCATACACAAAGCAAAAAGAGAACCAAAGAATTAGCACAACTGCATCAAATTGAATTCTGCACCAGCATTGGTGAAACCAGGGCAAGCTCAGCCTAAACGCAAACTAAGTAACTGTTTGGGGCCCTGTGGCCCATAGGAGGGGCCCAAACAGATCCAGGGTTTGTTGAACTGACTGACCCAACAACTTCACTGGAGACACTATTCAACTCTAGTGAGAAAACTCAGTTTAGTGTGTTAATATTTAAGAATTCACGGACAATGAGCGTCTGTCACAGATTTTTCTTTGTCTGCATTTGTTCTCCACGGGCTCAGTGTCATGGCGGGGCTGAGAGGTGCTGCTACCACCACAGAGCAGAACCAGTACAAAGACCAGCTCACAGAAGAAAGTAAAGCAATTCTGTCCATCCCATTGACTAGTGGTGTTATTATAGCGGAATACAAATCTAATAGCTTTGATAAATAAATGTTTAAGCTCCAAGCAGCTCTTTTGAGTTTCACAGCAGTTCTAGAACGTGTGTAGTGACAAGGGTCTGGGGCGTCATTTATTAGCGCTCCGCTATTGTGTGAAGTGTAAATTGGGGGTTATACCAAATTACCAGCATTGGGTTACATTGTGTCACCCGCGTCTAAACTGCTTTTTATTTTAGTAATTTTGACTAATTCAACCGGCTGTGTCTCAGCGCTTGTTTTTGCTGCTCCGTTTTGCCGACTTCCAAATTTTTCTGTGGATATTCTTGCTTCTTCAACTGGCTTACAACATGATCTATAACAATTTTTTTTCTCATTTGTCCTTAAAGTAAATTGAGTAACACGTTTATAATATGCACACGCACGTGAGGCAGAGATAAACGCCAGGGCAACATAGAAATAGCTGTAAAACACCTGGGTTACACTAAGACTGTGTTCGAGCTGGAAAAGGCACTTGTTTAATCCTCCTACGCCCCTAGGATTTGTTTTACACATGTGTCCTTAGCGCACAAAAAATGCTAATAAAAACGCCATAGAATTATTATCTAATAATTCAATTTTTTTTAATAGATACTATTATTAGCTTCATCCTCACATACTAAAATGTAACCCTTCAATGCCAAAAATATAACAAAAACCCAAAAAGTTTATAATTTTCCATACAATTTAATCAAGTTTAAGTTTTGTTTATTTTTAATTTTTTTGTGTAGTGTCACATTAAATAATAAATGTCACACCTGTGGCCCTGAAGCACAAAAAATAATGCACCAATAAAGGCTGCCATAAATGTATTATTCAATAATTCAAAATTTCATTATATATTTTTTTAATGGATAATATTATTAGCTTCTGTGCTCACCATACATAGCAAATATTTATATAAAATTTGACCCCTTAAAAAGCCAGTTTTTGTAATTAAAACTTGATTTCAAAATAAGGCAAAAAACACAAAAAGATTATAATTTTTCATCCAACCATCTTCCGCTTTTCTTCCGGAGCAGGGTCGCGGGGGCAGCAATCTGAGCATAGACACCCAGACTTCTCACTCCCCAGACACTTCCTCCAGCTCTTCCGAGGGGATACCGAGGCCTTCCCAGGTCAGCTGAGAAACATAATCCTTCCAGCGTGTTCTAGGTGTTCCCCGGAGCCTCCTTTCAGCCGCCTGTATTTGGGATCTTGTCCTTGTCCTCTTGTAGGTAAGCGTTTATGTCAGGGTACTGGAGGCTGACAGACGCAGTAATGCAGTCGATGTACCGGTCTGTCATGGAGAAGCAAGAGCTCTCGATTTACCGGTTGATCTACGTTCCTACTCACACCTACAAAATTTTCCATTCAATAAATGCAAATTAGATTTATTTTGTGAAAGATTATCAGAGCCCAACTCTGATCTAAGTGACACATAATATCTTGCCCTGGAATAACACCTGTGTAAACAAAACCATACTACCAGGCATTTGTTTTAGCCGACATATGTCAGTAAGTCTGTGATGTTTCGTGGAAGTATAATGAGGCTTTGATGGGTGCAGAAGCTTTGAACTTTGTGCAAATTACAGATTTTACTTGTTGGGAACAGTAATATGCATTTCTAAGTGAGAATGGCATTTTGGATGCGCACCATGCATAAACACAAACACTAATTTCTAAACACACACATGCAAACCACATTATAACATAAGTGGTGTGCGTGTGAAAATGCACACCACTTATGGAGGAGTTCGGTGAGGTCATGGAAAAGGACTCTCGGTCGGCCTCGAAGAAATTCTGGCACCTCAGGAGGGGGAAGCAGTGCCCTGCCAACACTGTTTACAGTGTGACTTCAACTGGGGATATTGTTGGATGGTGGAATGAATACTTTGAGGATCTCCTCAACCCCACCGACACGTCTTCCACTGAGGAAGCAGAGGCCGAGGGCTCAGAGGTGGACTCGTCCATCACCCAGGCCAAAGTCACTGAGGTAGTTGGGAAGCTCCTCAGTGGCAAGGCACCGGGGGTGGATGAGATACGCCCTGAGTACCTCAGGTCTCTGGATGTTGTGGGGTTGTCTTGGTTGACACGCCTCTGCAACATCTCGTGGCGGTTGGGGACAGTACTTCTGGACTGGCAGACCGGGGTGGTGGTCCCTCTTTTCAAGAAGGGGGACCGGAGGGTGTGTTCCAACTACAGAGGGATCACACTCCTCAGCCTCCCCGGGAAAGTGTATGCCAGGGTACTGGAGAGGATAATGCGGCTGATAGTTGAAATTCGGAAAAACTGAATTGGGTAGACACTACAAATAAAATTTATGGAGTTTGAAATGAACTTCTGCACATTTTTTATACTCATAATTTTGAGGGATAAAGCTAGAAAATTTATTTTTTTCTGGAAAATATGTGATTAAAAAAGAGATATTCTTTTTGGTTTATTGCACTTTTTATCAATTTCTTTAGTTACTATAAACTTACTGCTCAGATGTTCTTAAAATATGGGCTTTAGGGATTGTATTGCTGTATAGATTGTTAGAATACTCCGAAAAATGGCCCAACAGCATGCAAAAATGTAAGAAATGCTCTGGCGGACTTGTTTATATGGCAGTTACTCTGCAGTTACAGTGTTTTACTCTTTGTCCTTCTATACTCTATTCTTTATTAGCTGCTGATGTTTTTGATTAAGAGGGTATATTGCTCTATTGAACAGCAGGAGAGCTAGAGTTAGAAATGTAGCACCTAATGAGGTGATCAGCAAAAGCAGCTTCTTCCAACTTAATAGTAGGGGGTTCTAGGGGTCCTCCCCCAAAAAGTTTTTAACAAAATAGGTGTACTTTCCTGTATTTTGGAGCATTTTAGATGATATTAAAACATTTAAAATATCTGTTTTGAGTAACGCTGTTTAAAATTCGAGATTTTACTAGCCACAGCTCACAGACTTCACACAAAGTAAAAAAAAAAAAAAAAAAAAAACAGGTCCAAGACCTACAAAAACATTGTTAATAAAACCAAAGATTTTACTTGTTTTTACTTGAGAAATTTTTATAAATGGGACTGACACTTACACTGTCTGTATTGACTCTAAATATGATCACCATAAAAAGATAAAGAGTAGGGCTGGGCGATATGGCCTCAAAATTATATCATGATATAGGCCATCAAGAAAACAATAACAATATAAGTGACGATATAAAAATACTGACAAATACTATAATAATTTTGCTCTATTTAAATAAATATAGCCTATATGAGCGGCAGTAGCTCGGTGGGTAGAGCGGCAGTCCTTCGACCGGCGGGTGAGTGGTTCGAGCCCCGCTCGAAGGGAGGTAACGTCCGATTCCGATCAAGTCTGAAATCACGTGATCGGGCCCGATTTCCGATCGTGATCGGATTGGGACATCCCTAGTTTAAAACATAAAACTACTGAGATCTAAGCTCTGAGAAAAAGCTATGGTAATTTGAAAATCAGCCTACCTCATCTTTAAGAGTCAGATTTACACAGACTGTGGATGTAACCTGCTCATTTGGTTCTAACAGGTGAGATAGCTCCTGTCACTCCTCCTCTGCCAGCTCTCGGTCTCAAAAAAAAGTTTTCTCAACACTTTATATAAAGAATTGACAAGTTTTGCAGTGATAATCTTTGCAAAGCCCGCAAATACAGTGGCAAGAAAAAATAAATATTCATTCATTCATTCATTCATTTTCTACCGCTTAGTCCCGTTAGGGGTTGCGGGTGACTGGAGTTCTCCCAGCAGCTTTGGGCCTGAGGCGGGGTACACCCTGGACAGTGGCCAGTTAGTCGCAGTGCTAACACATAGAGACAGACAGTGACAGACAACCATTCACTCTCACATTCATTCACTAGGGACACTTTAGAGTTGCCAATTGACATAAACATGCATGTCTTTGGACGGTGGGAGAATGCCGGAGTACCCGGAGAAAACCCACGGTAACACGTGGAGGACATGCAGACTCCTCACAGAAAGACCGGAGTCGGCCGAGAATGTTTGAGTCGGCCGGGTTTTGAACTCACAACCTTCTTGCTGTGAGGCAGGAGTGCTAACCACTCTGCCACGTGCACCCTAAAAAAATTAATAAAAAAAAAAATATATATATATATATATATATATATATATATATATATATATATATATATATATATATATATATATATATATATATATATATATATATATCTTTGTAATATTTGTCTTAAAATGTGATCCAAGTCAAGGGTATTGACAAACAATGTGTCTAAAAATAATTACACAAAGAAATTTTGATCTGATGTCTTCATTGAGAACAACCTCAAAACCTCAATAAGCTTGGGGAAAAAGTAATGTGAACCCTAAAGTTAATAACCTCAAAAAAGCTAATTGGAGTCAGGTTTTAGCACATCTGGAGTCTCGTTAAGCTAATACGTTTGGAGGTGTGGACTACAACTACTTTGACTGATAAAAAAAAAAAAAAACTTTTAGAGTTTGCTCTGCACAAGAAGAACACGCTTACGTTACCAAAAAGAGCTTTCAGAGGAATTGTTGCTTTACATAAAGCGGGAAAGGGTTACAAAGTTATTTCAAAAACTTTAGAAATTCACCAGTCTACAGTTTAACATCTTCATGTACGTGAGTCTACAATAAATAAAACACTGAACAAGCAGGGTATCCACGGCAGGACACCACAAAAGAACCCACTGCTTACTAAAAAAAACATTACTGCACGCCCGCAGTTTGCAAAAGAGCACATCGACACTCCACAGTGGTACTGGCAAAATGTTTTTGAGGACTGATGAAACTCTTTGAAAAAAATACCAGTCATTAATTCTAAGGGTTCACTTACTTTTTCAGTGAGCGTGTTCAATAAAGATCTGAATTATTTTTGTGTAATTATTTTTAGACACATTGTTTGTCAATACCCTTGACTTAGATGAAACTCAGATCACATTTCATGGAGACCCCAGGGAACACGCTGGAAGGACTATGTCTCTTGGCTGGGCTGGGAACATCTCTGTATCCCCCCAGAAGAGCTGGAGGAAGTGTCTGGGGAGGAGGAAACTCTGCTTAGGCCCCCCGCGACCCGGCCCTGGATTAGCGGTAGAAGATTGATGGATGAATGGGTAGTTTTTGTTGTGATTTAAAAAATGTAAACACAATTGTTTGACAATAAATGGCTTGACCCAAACCATTAACTATGAGTGAAAGAAATGTTTTTGGGTTATCATTTATTTTCTCTGAAAAATGGCCAAACAATCACAGATTCAGCAAGAGTATGTAAACTTACGAGCACAACAGTATGTGATATTATTGCACTGTAGTTGGGTAAGGCAATATCTAGTTTTTAATATTGTTATACTGTCTCAAACATATACCCCGGGTATACGGTATTACCGACTACAAGCCTGAAGGGGGAGAGACACGTTTAGAACAAGCCTCTCTCATGGAACCCCTTAAAAAGGTCCTTAAGTAAGAAAAAAAGGTCGTCTCTAATTACAGTTCTAATACTTTTCAATTCTGAGATCAAGTGGTAAGAGAGCTGAACTTATATTTCTAGAGGGGGGAGTTTTCCCTGAAACCAAACCTGATGGACGAGGCTGTTCTGGTCTCACCGTTGTTCGCCATGAAAGGGAAGTGTGACTCCTGATGTGGGAGTTGTTAAGTCTCAGTAGAGTCATTAGTGACCCTGCTCTACTCAGGTGCAGAGTCATTAGTGACAGTGTTCCATTCAGATGCAGAGTCGTTAGTGACACTGTTCCATTCAGGTGCAGAGTCGTTAGTGACAGTGCTCCATTCAGGTGCTTCGTTTATTGTTCTAGGGTGCAACTCTTTTGTTTTAGGTTTTAAAACACTGTTATAAATACTAGGCAACATGAATCTGAGGCCACCTCCTCTGTTCAAAGAAGGCTTTTCCATTTTCACAAAAATGTCTTCCTTCACACCTCTCTCAAACCATTTGGCATCTCTGGACAAAATTTGGACATTGCCGTCTTCAAAGGAATTTCCTTTCTCTTTGAGGTGGACTGCAGACTCAGGTCCTTCAGGATTGGCTCTTCTGTGCCGATACATCCTCTTGTGAAGCTGTTGTTTTGTTTCACCGACATAACTGTCACTGCACTCTTCACTGAACTGTATAAACTCTGTTTGTGGGGATCTTGTCTTTAGGATGGACCAGTTTTTGACGCAGCATGTTTTCTGGTTTAAAGTGGAATGAATGTTGTGTTTGTAGAAAATCCTTTTATGTTTTTCAGATAAACCAGACACATAAGGGATAACTACACCCTTCCCTTTTGTCTCTGGTTTCTGTGTGGTTTCCGTTTCCTCTTGATTTTGTTGAAAGTCCATTTGGGGTATCCACAGTCTCTCAGGTCTTTACGGATGTGTTGTTCTTCTTTCTGTTTACCTTCTGAGGTTGTGGGCACCTCTTGTGCTCTGTGCTGAAGAGTCCTGATGACTCCCAGCTTGTGCTGCAGTGGGTGGTGGGAATCAAACAGCAACCTTTGATCCGTTGTGTTGGCTTCCTATACACTTCTACTTGGAGTGTCCTGTCCTCACAAATAACCACTGCACAGTCTAGGAAAGCCAGGCGGTTCCCAGGTGCAGTGCCCAGTCACTGGTTCAGATATGTTGATGACACGTGGGTCAAACTCAGAACCCAGGAAGTAGAAGCCGTCACAGAACACATTAACGCATTGAACAAGAACATCAGATGCCCTGGATGACTGAGAACCTTCACAGACGTCCTCGAGTAAGGGCGCCAATATACAGCGAAATACCGCAATATACCGCCGTCCACCAGAGGGCAGGCGCCAAAAGCGGAAATATAAGGAGAAACTCAATGGCGACTTTACAAGTATAAAACTCATGTTTACAGCCTGGTACAAAATATGGCTCTGGTCTCTAGAGCTAAGTTTTTACTACATGACAACTCTAGGGGGGGGGTTGCTTAAAACGTCTGCTGATGCTATCTGAAAACTATTGTTTTACTATGCAGTAAAAGCCAAAAAGCCCGGATGTAACCGCCATTTTATTGCCCTGCGGAACGACAATATCGGTGAATAGGAGACCAATGGGCGAGAGACATCCATATTTTTACAATCATTGGTTTAGAACCACCACTGTCGAAGTGAGAGGCAGAGGCAGACCAAGTGCACACAGCTACACTGGAGCCTCCACCACCCTTTTATACACTGCCCACAGGTAAGAAACACCTCCAGGTAAATACCAATCCATCCAAAAGGTATATATAAAGTGTCCAACATTTAGCAAGTGAGTAATCACTGATTCTACTTTTTATGGTGTGTTGTCGCATTCACATGTATTTTAACTACATACAAAACACAATATTAGTTATATAAACCAAAATATATAGAAAATTCAAATAACTCAAAACCAGTTTTCCACTCCACGTGGTTTAGCCCATGACATTAACAAGGTTTCAAATTTTTTACAATGAAATGAATGAACAAAATAAAGTATCTTAAACAAAATGTGTAAGTGTGATAACTTAAAGTGAATGTAAACTATAACTAAACAACCACGACCCAGACATTGACTCCAATTAGGACCACCCCAAGTGCACACAGCTAGACTGTAAAAACCCTTTATGGAAAAGAAAAGATCAAGGACCTTAACCTGTCAAAAGTCCGTAAACATGCTTGTTTCTCAAGCAAATGCAGTGTCCTGAAATGTTATTCGTGGAAACTTCTTTGATAAAGTACCTTATAGTCATTTTTAGAACATTTATTGAACTTCTGTTATGGAGCCACTAGTTGGCATGCTCGTTTTGCTTTGAAATAAAGGCCATTGCCATTGTACAGAGTTTAAGAGGTCTGAGGCCGAAACTAGGTGATAGAGGCTCCAGCCCAGATGGAGATTCAACAAAACCAAGAGGATACCAAATAGACAGGAACCAGGGACAAAAGGGAAGACATATAAGGAATTCCTTATATCTAGTTTATCTGAAAAACTTAAAAGGATTTTCTACAAACACCTTCCAGTCCTCTCAAAACCTGGTGCACCCTAAAGACAAGATCCCCTCACACAAACAGAGTAATGTGGTTTATAAAGTTTAGTGTAGCGAAGAGTGTAGTGACACTAACATTGGAGAAATGAAACAGCTTTACAAGAAGATTTATCAGCACAGAAGAGCCAATCCTGGTGGACCCGAGTCTGCAGTCCCCCTTAAGGCCCATACTAAATTACAACTTACACTAAAATATTGAAGACAAACATACCTAGCCTCTTCTAATGCAATGGTTGGAACTGCTACTCTTTTGTGAGGCGTCTGATGTTAGATGGCAGTGATAAGGAGGATGATGATGCTACTTTTCCAGGTTTGTGTCTTGAATGGAATCTATTTTTTGCAAGAGTCAGTTTTGAAAAGAACTGCTTACAGCAGTAGGTTGTCCCAAACAGAGATGCAAACTTCTGTGCATGTCTTCTCAGAACGGGAAAATCCTCAGAACGTACATCCAGTCTGACAGTGTACAGATGATAAATAATAGTTTATCTCAGCTGTGCTTGTGCGTCCTGACATTCTGGCAGTGACACAGGCTTCTTTAGGCTTGTGTAAGTGCGCATATTGCCACATGACTAATTTGCATAATTTGAGCAACAGTGAAGTCTCAAACTGATGAAGATGTTAAAAAGTTTAGATGCGTCATTAAAACGTGCATTTTAATGTAGTTTTTAATCTGAATGTCATTGGCATTTGTCACTCACAGTCACAAGAGCAGATTGTGGAAAATATTAGTCACACATTCCCCCTTTGTGGAATAAGACTTATCAATTTTAATATTTTAACTGTGATTGTTGTTATCCCTGACTGAAGAAAAAGGCTGCATATTACAGAATTATGCAGTCAGACCAAACTAAGAGTTTTTACAGCACCAAAGCATTTATTTAGGCTCTCATCTTTTCACAGAAACGCTGTGTGTGAGCAGGACTATTTTTGTGATTCTTTAGAGAAGCCCATAGACGTGCTTCACAGAATGCCGGGGCTTATGTGAATGAGTGTTGGCTGTTAATAAGCTGCTCTCTCTACGCTGGTTCCGTGATGAAGCTGCCATTATGAGAATGTTCTGAACACAAACATAAAAAACCATGCGCCGAGCATTTGGTCTCATATCTTTTCTTTTGCGGCTCTTAGGAGAGATCTATGGCTTCGCTACACAGTGCCGTGGAGTGCTGTTATAACACTGTCACAGTGAAAGCAGGCCCTAAAATCTGCACATAGTCTTTATCGTCACATCTCTGTGTGGAGACAAATGGCTGCATGTTTAGTGCACAAGAAACACAGCGTCACAACGTGCATAACTTAGTATTGAGATACACACGTGGAGAAAATTGTTGGTACCCTTCGGTCAATGAAATAAAAACTCACAATGGTCACAGAAAAAACGTTATTCTGACAAAAGTAATAATAAATAAACATTCTATGAATGTTAACCAATGAAAGTCAGACATTGCTTTTCAACCATGCTTCAACGGAATTATAAAAAAAAAAAAAAACTCATGGAACAGGCCCAGACAAAATTGATGGTACCCCTAGAAAAGACTGTAAATAATGTGACCAAATGGACATGTTAATTCAAGGTGTGTGCACTAATTAGCATCACAGGTGTGTACAATCTTGTAATCAGTCAGTGGGCCTATTTATAGGGCTTCAGGTAGCAGGGCTCCAGACTAACTTTTTTCACTAGGAGCACAGTGGCCCCCAACTGAAAATCTTTGGGGCACAACCAGAAAATTTAGGGGCGCATACCGTAAATCAACATGCTAACCAAATCTACTAATTTTCACTGTATTACTAATAAATACTTTAATAATAGATGCAGAAATTACAATGTGCTGTTTCAAATTCAGTGTCACATTTTATTCTGCACTTTTGAAGATGCAACAACAAGGTAAACTGACAGCACCATCGCTGTCATGACAGTACAAATAGTAAACAAAATACCATACATTCAGAATAAAAAAAAGTGCTTAGTAACAAAGTGCTTAGTAACCTTTCGGTCATTTCACAGTTACAAACAATACTTAAATGTATGTAAACATTAGGGGCACTGGCCAATAACATTCCACTAGAACATGTAGGCCTAAACAACTTGAGCCTTTACTCACTCCCCCTTAGAGCAGATCCTCCTGTGTTCCACTAGGAGGCTCAGAAGGCCAGCCCTTGTAATTTGTATTTGGTGAAGGGTAGTTTCTCTTTAGCAACGAAGTAGGCCGTGTTAAATTTCAACCTCACCTCTGCCTCCCTCATCTGCGCTCTGATTTACAGTCATTTGTCTTTTAAAAGCAACCGGCAGTGGCGTTGCTTTCTGATTTATAAACATGTCACGACATACTCGATGTTTCAGGCTGAGATTGTGTTTAATCAGTGTATTGTGTTTAAACTGCAAAGTGCCTATCGGCAAACTTTGTGTTCCCCGCAGTTCTGGGGTAGCTGCTGCAGTATTCGCAGTTCGACTGCTTATAGTACCCCAGCCAGCTGAATTCTTTCAGCCAGTCTTCTTGAAAATGGTGAGTGCGGGCTTTTTTTCGCCACACCAACCTCTGACTCTGCATCATCATCCGATGGTGACACTGGTCGGAAGAACGAATCAATAGTTCGCTTGCTCATAGCTCAGACGCACGCACATATCAGGTTGTGATAATATTTGTCTCCGTTTCCTGCCCACAGATGTTTACGCACGCTCGATTATCTCTAGGCCCCTCCCACTCCATGCATTTTAGCCACTTACAGTGGCCATTCCCTATTCTTCTCACACGCATTGGCCGCCTCACAGACAGCAGTGGTGGACAGTAACGAAGTAAATGTAATTCGTTACTGTACTTAAGTAGTTTTTTCCAGTATCTGTACTTTACTAAGTATTTCCATTAAGGGATACTTTTTACTTTAACTTCACTACATTTCAACGTGAAATATCTTACTTTTTACTCAAGTACATTTTGCAAAATTAGTCGTTCCTTGTGTTTCCGTTAAATATTTTTGTAGAAGAAGACCTCAAAGACGCGTCTCAGTGGGAGTGTCAGGACCGGCTCAATACAAGCCTCATTCTCTACACGGGAGCTGATAAACATGAAAATGACAAATAAAAAATACACCTGTGATGAAGCTTTGGTATTAGTAATGGCTGACTCTGATTCTGAGGGAGAACATCTACCTTTAGAGTCTTTTCAGCCGAGTGAAAGTGAGAATGAAGCGAGTGAGTGCGTCTGTGACTTGGACAGCGGCGCGCTGCTCGTGCCTTTCTCAGCGTCTCTCATAAAGCACACGCTGTTTTTCCCACATTTTACCAAACATCAGTGAAAGAAACGGGAGGAAACTAAAGCCGGGAAGCCGTGTGCGCGTAGCACCTGCAGCTTTACCTTTAGCACAGGTGATAGAAGCCGGGTCGGGTGTACTCTCCGTGGCCGCGGTAGTGACAGGGATTTTGGGAATAATGCGGCTTCTATTGACAGCTGTTTGGAACAAATACGTGTTGTTCATCCTGACACTTTACCCAGTCGAGGAGGGAGAGGCAGAGTAAACATAGTCAGCGAGAATGTGCTAATCAAAGCAGCGATCTTAATAAAAGTGATGGCTGTGTGCTGTGCTTTATGAGAGGTCCACACTCTAAAAACTACTAACTATACCCATGTAAAGCAACTGCAACCACACACATACAGTACATGTGTATATTTCTCAGAACTATTTGCTTACATTTTACTAGTTATGGTATAATAGAAGTTGTAGTTATTCTTTATTTCAGAAAAGAAAAAACTATTCTAATATGTCCATTAGTGTGTATGTACTGAAAAAAACATACCCGCCAATATATAATGTCATGGTATGCAAATTATATGCAAATTAGATGCTTAAAATTTATTTACTTAAATACTTTGGGTCATACCTGACATTTTTCTAGTTTAGAGTAGGACTCTATCTCGTATCATTTTCAAACCACAACCTTTTGAAATTTGGATCTCAAAAATCTGTATTTTTTAAATAATTCCTGGCGCCTAAAGGGGGCAAGAAACTGACAAAAATTATAAGGGCATTATAGCCTAGTACTTGGATACTTAAGTACATTTAAAGGCAAATATTTTTGTACTTTTACTCAAGTGAAAGTTAAAAGGGAGTACTTTTACTTTTACTGAAGTAATATTTTACCTAGTGTATCTGTACTTCGTCCACCACTGACAGACAGGCATCACTCAATGAAACGCGAGTGTGTGCTCGCATCTCATGAGTATGTGTGCGAGTGTGTGTGTGTGTTTGCGTGCGTGTGCGCTCGCGTCTCATTGATTATTTCATTGCTCATTTCATTGATCATTGACGTGCCCCTTCCACGTTTAACGTATAAAAAAAAATACGGAGGGTGGGGAAGGCAAATTTACTGGTAGCACATGTGCGACTGGATGTAAAATTCAGTCGCACACTCTCAAATTTTGGTCGCAAAATGCGACCATTTGGTCGCAGTCTGGAGCCCTGGGTAGTCACTGTGTTGTCTGGTGACATGGTGTGTACCACACTCAACATGGACCAGAGGAAGCGAAGGAACGAGTTGTCGCAGGAGAATAGACAGAAAATTATAGACAAGCATGATAAAGGTAAAGGCTATAAGACCATCTCCAAGCAGCTAGATGTTTCTGTGACTACAGTTGCACATATTATTCAGAAATTTAAGATCCACGGGACTGTAGCCAACCTCCCTGGACGTGGCCGCAGGAGGAAAATTGATGACAAATCAAAGAGACGGATAATCCGAATGGTAACAAAAGAGCCCAGAAAGACTTCTAAAGAGATCCAAGGTGAACTCCATGCTCAAGGAACATCAGTGTCAGATTGCACCATCCGTCGTTGTTTGAGCCAAAGTGGACTACATGGGCGACGACCAAGGAGGACACCATTGTTGAAAACAAATCATAAAAAAGCTTGACTGGAATATGCTAAACTACATGTTGACAAGCCACAAAGCCTCTGGGAGAATGTCCTATGGACAGATCAGACAAAAATGGAACATTTTGCCAAGGCTCTATGTTCACAGATGGAAAAATGAAGCATATCAAGAAAAGAACACTGACCCTACTGTCAAACATGGAGGAGGCTCTGTTATGTTCTGGGGCTGCTTTGCTGCATCTGGCACAGGGCGTCTTGAATCTGTGCAGGGTACAATGAAATCTGAAGACTATCAAGGGTTTCTAGAGAGAAATGTGCTGGCCAGTGTCAGACAGCTTGGTCTCAGTTGCAGGTCATGGGTCTTGCAACAAGACAATGACCCAAAACACACAGCTAAAAACACCCAAGAATGGTTAAGAGGAAAACATTGGACTATTCTAAAGTGGCCTTCTATGAGCCCTGACCTCAATCCTATTGAGCATCTTTGGAAGGAGCTGAAACATGCCGCCTGGAAAAGACACCGTTCAAACCGGAAACAACTGGAGCAGTTTGTTCATGAGGAGTGGGCCAAAATACCTGCTGAGAGGTGCAGAAGTCTCATTGACAGTTACAGGAATCGTCTGATTGCAGTGATAGCCTCAAAAGGTTGTGCAACAAAATATTAAGTTAGGGGTACCAACAATTTTGTCTAGGCCTGTTCCATGAGTTTATTTTTTTAAATAATTCTGTTGAAGCATGGTTGAAAAGCAATGTCTGACTTTCATTGGTTAACATTCATAGAATTTTTATTAGGCCCGAGCCGGTGATGACCGGGAGGGACTATTATTTTTGCTCGGATTTTTTTTTTTATCTTTCTTCCGACCAAATGATCCTAAATTTGACCCAGTGAACATGCACGAAAAGTCATTTTTATTGGTCCCAGACTTCAAGCTCGGCGAAAATTGTATGTATTTGAAGTCCCGGAAAAAAAAAAACGAAAAATGACTCAGTGGCGACCCCTAGAAAAGTCAAAATACATTGGGCCTATGGAAAGTGAAAGTAACTTTTTTCCAATGTAGAAAAATGAAACTTGGTATATCCATAGGACACCTCAGGGCAAACAGAAAAGTCAATGACAGTCACACCCTAAACTCAACAGGAAGTCCGCCATGTGGGGTGAAACGCGGGGCCACTAAAATCGCACCCCTTGCGCAAAAAGATGCAAATCATTGTGTTTTAATCTAAATGGCCCCAAATTTGGTGAGTATCATCTAGACACGTGTGCCAACCAAAGTTGTGACTGTGTTTATGATATCTTATCGGGTATGGGTGTGGCAAGCCTGTAACGAGGTGGCCATTTTTGTGAAAATAAAACGTCTCTTAACTCTCAAACGCCTTCTCGGATCGAGTTGGACCCAAAAAGGCGTTTGTGCACATTCATGACCTGAACACAAAAATATGTAAATAAAAGGGTTATCTTTAGAAATGGCTCTCCAGCGCCCCCTTCAAACTTATAATGGGACCCAAGAATTTAGTTTGTCATAGAGACATGAAATATGGTACACACATCTCTTATGTCATGACGAGCATAAAAGCCAATGACAACCACCCCCTATCTATAAATGTGTTGCCATAGCAACGTCCCAAATATTTGGAAAAAGTCAATGGGAAGTGAAAATTTTAGTTTGTCGTAGGCAAATGAAACTTGGTACACACATCCAGCATGGGCTTATGAACAAAAAAGCCAATGGGGACCACACCCTATCATACACGGGAAGGCGGCCATTTTGAATTGAGAATTTGGTCCGACTTAAAATACACCTCTTTTTTAAAAGTACACAGAAAAAAGCTGCTTCATTCCACAGACACCAAACTTGGGCAAAATGAGCTAAACACATGTATGTAAAATAGACAAGTGTTTTTCTAGACTTTTTTGCTCGAGTTATATTTTCTTTTATTATAATTCGGTATATATTTTTTTATCATAATTTTTCTGCAAAATGATCCTCAATTTGACCCAGTAAACGTGCAACCTAAAGTCATTTTTATTGGTCCCAGACTTCAAGCCCGCTAAAAATTATGTATTTGAAGTCCCGAAAGAATATATCTGAAAAATGACTCGGTGGCGACCCCTAGAAAAGTCAAAATACATTGGGCCTATGGAAAATGAAAGCAAATTTTTCCAATGTAGAAATACAAAACTTCCTACATCCATAGGACACCTCAGGGAAAACAGAAAAGTTTATTACAGCCATACCGTAAACTCAACAGGAAATCTACTATGTTGGGTGGAATGCGTGACCACCTAAATTGCACCCCTTGTGTCTAAAGGCTTTTCATCTAAACAGCTCCAAATTTAGCGAGTATCATCTAGACACGTGTGCCAAAAAGTTATCAATTTGTTTTTGATATATTTGTGGCTGTGGTCGTAATGAGTCTGTGAAGAGGCAGCCATTGGGAAATAAATGCCATTTCCCAATTGCCAGGATCCTTCCTTTAGAGGAGGACCCTCCAGAGCCACGGCTAGAGTCTTAGAAAACTCCTCAGAATCCTTTGGAACTTGTAAACTTGTACTTTTAGACAAGTAATATTTACATTTAGCTTTTTTAAACAGGGGGGTGCAGCGATTCCTGAGTCATCTCAAATATCCAGCCAGTACTTTGTTTTTCTTGCCTTAGCATAAGCATAATCTATTATTTTCAAAAGTTCAGACAGCTCCCAGGAAAACCAGGGATTGTGGAGACCTTTAACTCTAAATTACAAGGTGGTGTAGCAGGCCCCAGCAGTAGCACAGGCCCGGTTATTTGACATTACTGTGAAGTTTATGCTTTCAGGCACGAAATTCAATCCTCCGAGTGCATTTATCCCCGCGGTATGAAGGGAGGCGAGGGCCTTTATCGCCGCTTGCGGCTTTAATTTATTATTACTTTTGTCAGAATAAAGTTTTTTCTGTGACCAATTTGAGTTTTTCTTTCATTGACCGAAGGGTACCAACAATTTTGTCCACGTGTGTATTTACTGGGTTTTCAACAGAAATAATTACTTTGGAAATTCTCGGACAAAATGCTGAGTGTTTTCAGTCAAACACAATGATAGTCAAGCGCTAGGATAGAGTTAGCCAACGTGTTTTATGCAGCGCTTAAAACCTTTTTATTCTCTGTCTGTTGCTGTAAAAGCCATATTTCCACAGATAAACTCCAAACCCTTTTTGACTGGGCTCATCAGAAGCTCAATTTAAAAGGGAGGTGTCAGTGTGAAGCGTTAAGAGAAGAGTAGTGAGCAACACAATAAATTCCATTTGTTTGCGTTTTGCCGACACTGGCTTAATTTCCTTCACAAATAAAGCTTCATTAGGGTCTCCCGTTTGAATTTAGGTTAAATAGGGTTAGTTAAACGAACAAATGATTTAAGATAAGATGTGACTGTATTGATCCCACAGAGAGGAAATTCACTTGTACAGCAGCTCACAGACAGGTAAAGTGCAAAAAGTAAAAAGAAAGGTGTGCATGCAATAGAATTAAAAAAAAAAAATGTATATTTAATCTCAGCAGCATTTTTTTTTATATAGAATAAAATAAAATCTATCTACATACATAATAAAGTAAAGGAGGGACATTGCACTGTATCTTAGCCTATAGTTAAAATATGTTAATAATAAAGAGTCTCACAGCAGTAGATAATAAGGACCTACGGTAGCGCCCCTTCAGTCTGCCGCTGAATGAGCAGCTCAGAGCTTCCAGTCCGATGTAGGTGTCAGCCTTTGTCTTGCTAAACACCAGCAAGACGAAGGAGATGGCAGTCATTTGATGAATACTTCTATATTAACTTATATAGATATATAAATATATAAAAACAAATATATCTTAGTTTTTATTTTTTGGGAAACTAGTAGAAAGCGTTCACCTGCACTGTTAGGTAGACAGTATTTTGGCATAAGCATTGTACAAGTTAATTAAGCGCAATAAAGAAAGTAGCTAAGGACTGATTAACCAGAAAGGTAACCCTTGGATTGGACAAGACTGGAGCAGCATGTGAAATGGAGACTTCATTTAAAGTGGAGCAGTCAGAGCACTGGGCGGGGGAGGGGTCTTTTCCTGACAGCTACACTGCTGTGGGGGAGGGTGAACACACCAAGACATCTTCCTGAAGTTTGCAGGTCTCGAAATGTGATGGATCCTTCCGCTCCAGCCAAATGATCTGGAGGCCCTTCTTCTTACTAATCTTACAGCTCAGGCCTGGCCTCTGCATAAACTCTTAAATTGTGCTGTGACAAAAAGAGAAAGGTAAGCCAAAACAATGAGCTGGGTTAAGCTGACTCAGCACTCCTGATCAAAACAATAAGCATTTGTTCTGGATCCAAGCTCTTACAGGCAGCCATTATTCCCTTGTTTGACTGGTGACTGACTACAAACTTATAAAAGAGTAAACAGGTTTTACCAGTAAGCACAGACCTCATTGTGAAATGCCATGCACTTAACTTGTATTAACACCCAAGTAGTGTTTGTTCGTCCTAACAATTCCTGCAGCAAAGAAAAACCAACTTTTATGTTTCTCATGTTGCTTTAGCTTGACACGCAAGCACCAGTAATTAGCACCCAACCTGTGTATACATCAAGTCGAGCCTTCCCAGAACCTGCTTTAGTGCCATTTGCTTGGTTTCAAATCAGACCAGGCTTGGAGCCCTAGATTTGCCCTGCTCCAGGCACACATGTTTTTAGTTAGGGCTCTGCACCTATAAACAGTGGGCTGTGGCAGCTTATTGGTCAGGAAGTGCAATGTTGACTGCAAGTCGGGACATGCACAAGCTGCTAATAAATAGTATACACCCTTACGTTCGAGCGACAGCAACACACTTTGAACTGGAGCTGTATAAAAAGCAACTGAGAATTGGGCACGAGGCTGTGTGTTGTGAATAAACGCAGTGAGAAGCCAGTTAATTACAGCTGAGAACACAAAGATAGATCTTTATCTGAAATAGGAGAAGGGTAACTCTCTAACTTTAATGTCAGAGCACTAATTTTTATGACAAAAAAAGATAAATCCATAACGGTTGATTACCTGACAAACTACAATATGCAGTTGAACCCAAACTATACATGTTGATGAAGGCCAAACTCAAACCGTCAGCCATTAAGGTTTGAGTAAAAAATAAAAATAAAATAATAATTAAAGCCGCAAGCGGCGATAAAGGCCCTCGCCTCCCTTGAGACCGCGGAGACACATGCACTCGGAGGATTGCATTTCGTGCTTTAAAGTGTAAACTTCACGGTAATGTCAAATAACGGGGCCTGTGCTACTGCTTGAAACTTCTTCTGGCTGGAGCCTGCTTCATCACCTCGGGCCTGTGCTACTGCTGGAGCCTGCTGCACCACCTTGTAATTTAGAGTTAAAGGTCTCCACAATCCCTGGTTTTTCTGGGAGATGTCTGAACCTTTAAAAATAATAGATTATGCTTGGGCTAAGGCTAGAAAAAAAAAGTACTGGCTGGAGATTTAAAATGACTCAGGAATCACTGCAACCCCCTGTTTAAAAAGGCAAAATGCAAATATTACTTGTCTAAAAGTGCAAGTTTACAAGTTCCAAAGGATTCTGAGGAGTTTTCTAAGACTCTAGCCTTAGCTCTGGAGGGGCCTCCTCCAAAGGAAGGATCCTGGCAATTGGGAAATGGCATTTATTTCCCAAAGAAATGGCTGCCTCTTCACAGACTCATTACGACCACAGCCACAAATGTATCAAAAAACAAATTGATAACTTTTTTGGCACACGTGTCTAGATGATACTCACCAAATTTGGAGCTGTTTAGATTAAAAGCCTTTAGCACAAGGGGTGTGATTTAGGTGGTCACGCATTCCACCCAACATAGTAGATTTCCTGTTGAGTTTAAGGTATGGCTGTAATAAACTTTTCTGTTTGCCCTGAGGTGTCCTATGGATGTACCAAGTTCTATTTTTCTACGTTGGAAAAAAGTTACTTTTACTTTCCATAGGCCCAATGTATTTTGACTTTTCTAGGGGTTGCCACCGAGTTATTTTTCGTATTGTTTTTCGGGGACTTCAAATACATAAATTTTTCGCCCGGCGAAAAAGTCTGGGACCAATAAAAATTACTTTTAGTTGCACGTTTACTGGGTCAAATTTAGGATCATTTTGCAGACAAAAATAAATAAATAAAAAAAATAAATAAAAAAATAATCCGAGCAAAAAAAATAGGTAATAATAATAATAGATTAATCTGCAGAAACTATACATTTAACTAGCATCTGCCTCTGTTGGCTTGTCACTTGATTCCTCACAAACACAGGACCGATGTTACAACCGGTGCCTCCAGCCAAACCTGGCACCTTCAGTGGCAGCACAGTGTAGAAGAACAGCTGGGTTAAACCAGGGTAAACAGGCCTACCGTGTTACAAATGCCTTGACATAAGAAGAGCAGTGCTGTCACTGTGGCTGGTAAAAGGCCCACACAAGCACAGACTCTTACCATTACCAATCACAACAGCAACAAAGCATTACTCTTAAATTTAGAGAGAAGAAGCCCCTCACTCATGGCCTCTGCGGTCTACATGAGCGGTGTGCCTCTTAGGGTTGAGCAACACTAAATCAGAATGGCCTGACCAATTTGCCTGGCCGATATAGCCCATTACAGAATAATCGGCCAAAAGTAGGCAGATATAGGCCAATGTTAACAGCAAGGTTTCTGATGCATTTATGAGTGTGGTGTCAACCAAGGCAACAAAAAGTCACCTGGCCCTGCCTTTGTGCATTGTATGAGCTGTTTTATTACATCAGTAGAAATATAGGGTAGTACAGGGTACAGGGCCAGAGGCAGAGAAGGTAGGAAACCTGTATTCAGTCGTTTGTCCTGTTTTACGTCATGAAGTCTGCAGTTTCTCAGAGTTTTATAATCCCCTCCCCCTGTGCGTTACCATGGAGACCCAGACAAACTAGTGTCTACTCTAGTTCTCCTCAAAGTGTGGGGCGTGCCCGTTTGTGGGGGCGCCAAAAGCCAACGGGAGAACTAATGTTGAGTGGTGCTGCAACACGGACTCTTTTCAGGTGACACCAAACATACCGCGCTTTCATGATAACTCTCATGCTCCGGGCAGAGAGACTACAACATGGAAAAATACACTGCAGGAGCAAAACAAAAAGCAAGTGAAGAAAATACAAATCCAGATGGCGAAAACAGAAGACACATTAAAAACAAAGTCATGCAAATATGACAACGCTCATCTTGCTCTTGGCTTCATGATGTGTGTTAGCCTATGTCTAAAAACACTCCCTGCAGACAGTATGAAACCGTGAAAATTAAGAAGACACATAAAAACATTGCATCCTTCACATGTCAACAAACCACTTGACTTTTTCCGAAGTAAATTAGAAGAATATAACAACCAGCAAAAAACTTTTACAAAAAGGTACCTACTATAAACAATGCAGCACAACTAGCGTCCTCTAAAGTGGCATTCAGACTTGTCAGCAAAAAACCCACATACAATTGCTTAAGAGATCCTACTCTCCACAGGCATTGATATGGTGTCATCTGTGATAGACGAGAGAGGCGCTCTAAAAATGTACATCCATTCCTTTGTCTAATGACACTATTGGCAGGCACATACATGACATATAAAATGATGCTACTATAAGATTTTTTTGGAAGAATTGCAGTTTGCTCCATCTTATTGTTATGTCACTTTAATGTTATTTTAAAGCACATTCCTAACATAGTGACACAATCAAAGTTACTTTTATTAAATTGTGAGGAACTGATGGCCATGCGAATTAGGGGTGTGCTCAAATTATCGATTCTTAGATACATACCGATATAATAAAAAAAAGATACAGTATCGATATTCTAGCCCTTAGTATCGATACTCCGCCCAGCCAATAGGGGGCGCAGCGGCGCCCGCGAGTTTCTAAAAAACTCATGGAAAATGTCGAAGATTTTAGAAGCGCCGTTGTCCCTAAAGGCAGATGTTTGGACACATTTTGGTTTTAAAGCAAAGGAAGTAAACCAAGGGATCGATAAAACAAATGCAATCTGCAAGCATTGTCAGGCTTCTATACGCTACACCGGTAAGACAACTAACCTGCGCGCCCACATGCAAAGACACCATGCAGACAAGCTAGCTTTGCCGCAGCCCAAAAAACACGGGACCCCACGCAAACTACTTTGGACAACACAAGATCCAAGCTTCCATCTTCCTGATGATGAACGAGAGGAAATATACTTGAGATTCACTGCAGAAGCTCGAAGAATTCAAGAACTCTTTCAGGTAAGCCCTTTCACTGTGTCATTAACAAACAAACAAACAAAAAACACACACACACACACACACACACACACACCAGGTGTAATAAAACGAAACATTCAGTTCATAATTTTAAATTCATAATAGTATGTTAGAGCTTAAAAAACTAAATGGTTTCAAACATATTGTAATGCCCCGCTCAGTCAGGTAAGAAACCAGTCGAACTGTAGAACTCAGTTCTGCTTTATTCACCAGCTTGGATAACAGGAGCTGCTGTCTCAGCCACAGCTCACGCTGAACTCTCTTTTTAACAACTCTCTTTTACATGCACACACAACAGTCTGTTTTCTCCGACACCCCTTCTCCTTCTCTGTACCTCCTTTTCTAAACCCATAGCGCCCCCTTCTGTCACAGGAACAAAGAACAGTTGAACAGTAACAATACAAGAACACTGCAGCTATTACACTGCCCTCCCCTTTATGAAACCCCTTGCCCCGAGGGACACAAAATAAAATCCCTAAAACGTGCAGGTTTACGCCGCTGTCTCTGTGCGGGGTCCTGAACCATGAACATCTTCAGCCGACCCCAGTGATTGGACGGGAGTGACAGGGGGTGAAACAGGAGTGTGTTGGCCAGCCAAATAGTCCGAGCTCTGCTCTTGAGTCTCTTGGCCCTGCTCAAACAAAGGAACAGCCCTACCCCTATAAGGGGCCAACCTGTCTCAGTGAAGTACTACTTTCCTGCCCTTAGGGGAAACTTGTACCCTGTAAACCACCTCCCCAACCCGTTCTAGCACCCTACATGGGCCATCCCAATGATTGTCAAGTTTGGGGCAACGTCCTTTCTTCCGTTTAGGTGAGTAGACCCAAACCAACTCCCTCTCCTGGAAGTCCTTACCCTTACTTCTCACGTCATAGTTCCTTTTCTGTCTCATACCAGCCTTCTCCAGCTGTTCCCGGGCAAACGCATGTGCTGTCTCTAGGCGATCCTGCAACTTCCTAGCGTACTCCGGACCGGGTGCGTCCTTTGTGCTACCCGGAGGTTTCCCATAAGCCAGTTCCGCGTCCGTATCTCCCGGCCGAGCATCAGCAACGCAGGGGTGCAGTTAGTGGAGTTCTGGACTGCGGAGCGGTAGGCCATCAACACAAGAGGAATGTGTCTATCCCAATCACGTTGATGAGCGGCAGTGAGAATGGCCATCTGCTGTTGCATCGTGCGGTTAAAACGTTCCACTAAACCGTCACTCTGAGGGTGTAATGGTGTAGTGCGAGTTTTTTTAATGTTCAGCCTGTCACACAGGGCTGCAAAGACCCGTGACTCAAAGTTCCTGCCCTGATCACTGTGAATTATGTCAGGTGCCCCAAACCGGCTGAACATTCCCTCCAGCAGATTATCTGCCACGGTTTCCGCCTCCTGGTCTGGCAGAGCATAAGCTTCGGGCCACTTTGTGAAATAGTCTATTGCACACAGCACATATTTGTTCCCTCGGTCCGACACAGGGAAAGGGCCCATAATGTCCACAGCTACCCTCTCCATGGGTGCGCCGACTGCCTGTTGTTGTAAGGGAGCATGTGACTGGTCGAGGGGCCACTTATAAGCTGCGCACTCATCACAACGCCGGCAAAAATCTTTAACATCGCGGCGATGTTGACCCCAGTAATATCCCTGGCGCAGCCGACGGAGGGTCTTAGTGTTACCAAAATGGCCTGAGCCTGCGCCCCCATGACACGCCCCCAAGACAGCTTCTCTGAGGGTGTTGGGAACTACCACTTGCCACCTTCCCTCCCCTGTTGCCGGTTCTTTCCACGATCTCTGCAGCACTCCGTCCACCACCCGAAGCGCTCTAAACTTACTCCACAGGCTTTTAGTGGCCACTGAAAGTCCCATAACCTCCTCCCAAGGGGGCCTTATGTCATTTAAGAACCACTGACGAACATGTTTCAAGTCTTTATCTTTCTTCTGTTCAGAGGCCCAATCTGCATCGCCTACAACCTCTAATGAGCAGCAGGTGGGCTCGGCTGCCGTTGGCCCTCCCCTTAATTCCTCTTCTCTAGTGTCCCTCCGGTCACAGTACCCGCATCCCGCTGATGCGCATGGGCGCCGGGACAGGGCATCAGCATTAGAGTGTTGTGCACCCGGTCGGTGCACAACTTCAAAGTGAAAAGACTGCAGTTCTTCCAGCCACCGTGCAATTTGGCCCTCTGGTTCCCTAAAAGACATCAACCACCGTAGGGCTGCGTGGTCTGTCCTGATGACACACGGCACACCACACAAGTAGTACTTGAAGTGCCGCACAGCGAGGATGACTGCCAACAGTTCACGTCTTGTCACACAGTAGCGACGCTCACTCTTATTAAACACTCGGCTGAAATAGGCCACCACCCGCTCCCCTCCTGGGCCGGTTTGTGACAACACTGCTCCCATGCCAACATCGCTGGCGTCTGTATCCAGTGTGAACGGCAATGTGGGGTCTGGGGGGTGAGGACAGGGGCGTTAGTGAGCGCCTGCTGAAGGGTGGAAAATGCCTCCTGGCAGTCTGCTGACCAAGTGAAAGACTGGTTTTTCTGTAGGAGACGGAACAGGGGTGCACCAATACAGGAAAACCCCTTAACAAACCTCCAATAGTAAGAGGCCAGCCCTAGGAAGCTCTTGAGCTGTCTCTGGTTATTCGGAACCGGCCAGTCTCTAATAGCCCGGATTTTCTCCTGAAGGGTGCTGATGCCTTCTCCAGTCACTCTGTGGCCTAAGAACTCCACCTCTCGCTGTAAAAAATGGCATTTATCTGGATGCAGTTTCAGTCCTGCAGCGGCAATTCTCCCCAGTACCAGCCGCAGGGAATCCAGCGCCACCTTGAAGGACCGTCCATGAACGAGAACGTCATCTAGGTACACTAGGCACTCTTGTCGTGGAACATTGGCCAAAACATGGTCCATGAGTCTTTCAAATGTCCCTGGTGCATTGCACAGTCCAAAACTGAGAACTTTAAACTGCCAGTGTCCTCGGCCAGTGCTGAATGCAGTTTTCGGCCTTGCTGAGAGGCTGAGAGGGACTTGCAAATAGCCACTACGCAAATCCAGCGATGAAAACCATGACGAACCCGACACCAGATCTAGGGTCTCATCAACCCGTGGCAGAGGGTAGCAGTCCTTCCTGGTCACTTTGTTCAACGGCCTGTAGTCCACACAAAACCTCCATCTTGTGCTCTTTTTCCTTGGGACCAAGACCACGGCTGATGACCACGGGCTGTCTGAGGGTTCAATTATGTCCGCCTCCAGCATGGCTTGAATCTCTTTATCTGCGGCCTCCTGCCGTATCAATGGCAGGCGGCGTGGGCGCACTTTAATGGGTCGCGCCTCCCCGGTGTCAATGTGGTGCTCAACCAAGTGCGTAAGACCCACTTTAATTGTCATTGAAGGCAAACAAGTCCTTAAATTCCCACAGGACCTGCCACAGCTCCCCTCGCTGTTGCTCATCCAGTCTTTCACAGTTCCTCTCCTACATATCCCTGAGTGCTCCAACCCTGTCCTCGGGCGCACTCATCCTTTGCTTGAGTGGAGCAGTGTGGGGTGGCGGCCCGTGCTGTATCGCCTCCGCCTTAAGACTCCTCGTTTCCGAGATTTCAGAAGTGCAGCAGGTGGGTGCCACTGCTGGGGTCCAGTTATGGGGTGGGGTTAGTTGAATAACTTGACCCCCAGGAAGAATCAGTATCCCCGCCCCCAAATCCAATACACACCCTACCAGCCTCAAGAAGTCTAGGCCCAGGACACAAGGGTCTTTCACTTCCACTACCCATGCCTGGAAGGTTATAGAAATATCCCCTATGGTGAATACAAACGTCCCTCTACCTTCTATCATAGCCGTTTGACCAGTCACTGTCCGTAATTTCACAGAAGTCGATTCCAAAACGGTTCCTTCTGGTATAACATCCGGTCTCACAAATGTGGCTGTAGACCCCGTATCTACTAGGGCTGGGCAAGAGACACTCCCTACCAGTACCGGGGCATGACAACGGAATCCCACCTCTGTCCAGCCCACTGTCTCTACAGCATCAGCATGCAGGGGTGTATCACAGTCCTCCCCTTCCGGTGGAAATTTCGGCTCCCGGTGGATGGTTGAGGGGGTCCGTGTTGTCCGGGCTACACGGACCCTTTCCCGTTTCCCTGCCCCTTAGCCTCCGGGCAGCGACGGAGTGTGTGACCAGGCTGGCCACACCCCCAACAAGTGGAAGGGGGAACGCGTCGTGTGTCTACCTCTCGAGGGCCAATAGACAGGGATTTTACTGCGTGTATCAGTTCCTCCGCCCACGCTGGTTTATGTTCCCCCGCCTCCTTAGCGGCAGCAGCCATTCCAGGCGCAGGCGTCGCCTGCTTTGAAGCCCCGATGGCGGACTCCCTCTCCAAAGCCAATTCGAGTGCCTCCCCCAGCGTGGCGGGGTGAGCGAGCTGCACATGCAGACGCAGATCCACAGGCGACAGGGCATGGACAAACTGGTCGCGGACTAGTTCACCCTGGATTGCACATGGTAAACTGGCATAGGCGCGCCTGCCTAGGCTCTCAACCTCATGAGCCAGGGACCGAAGAGACTCACCCGGCTGCCTGGTACAATTTTTGAATTCACAGCGTAAAGAGTCTTTGAGATTAAACACCCCGAAGCGCCTTTTCAGGGCTCCCACCAGCATTGCATAGTCCTCCCTCTCCTCAGGAGCCAATAGCAGGAGACATGTGGCAGCTTCTCCGGTCAATGACAGAGCCAATTGTACAGCTTTAATCCGGTTAGACCAGCCTGCTGCAGAAGCTAACAGTTCAAACTGGGCTAGATATGCTTCTAAGTTCCCCACACCAGAGAACTTCAGTGACATTGCACCGGACATGACGAGCTGCTGGGCGCCGCCATCTTTGTTTACCTCCCGATCCGCGCCTCCAACATGGCGCACCTCCGACGCACGCTGCATAGCGTCCCAGTGGCGGGAATCCCCGGGGACTGGGTACCGCGATGTGAGGCTCTCTGGAGGCGTCTCAGCACCCACAGGCATGTTAATTAAGCACTCGTTGGCTTCCTTTTTCACCTGTAGATGGCCGGTTTCGTATGGAAACATGTTCCTCTGGTTCTCTGCTGAACAGGGGGGGTATTAGTTTGAATAAAGGAGCAGACACTGATTAGCTACTTGCTCTACGTTTATTTAAAATTAACAGCAAGACAACTAGCAATGAACGTGCTTTGTTTTAAATAAATCACACACAGTAAACAAAACGATCTGACAGGGGTAGCTATGTTCCCCGCAGTGCTAAAAACTCACTCTGATGCTGTGCTTGTAGCACAAATATATGTATTTACGTACCAATTTTGCTAAGAGCGGATAGCGTGTTTCATTGTCTCGCCACCATGCTAGTGGATCTGCCGTAGAGTCAATTGGTTGTTCTTGGAGATAGCGGGTTAACGCCGTGTCAGCGCGCGCTCTGATCGGTAAAGGGGCAGAGATTTCAGACCTCCGTTTATTAAGGAGATCTCCAAGATTGTGCACAGACCTCTCCCGAATCATCTCCAGCAGCAGCAGCCTCCGAAGCACCACTAACTCCGCCTCCATTTCCCTCGTCAGCTGATACAATTTCCCCCCGAAGTGCATCTTTTGTCTCCCCCAATCCATCCCCCCCATTGCCTCTGTATCGTGGGTCAAGGAAAGATGACTTTGCCAAAAGCTCCTGAGTGGCTGGCACTGTATTTGTGCTAATGTATGAGGCATAGGCCTACGCTGAGTTTCATTTACGATGAGATGCGCTCTAGTTCACAGTGCAGTGCAAGTGAACGCGGCGCGCTGGCGCTTCCATGTCACGGTTATCATTGTCTGCTATATTTGCTTTTTATTTATTAAAATACATGCAATTGGTTAATGAAACATTTATTAAAATTAAGATAAAATTTGTACAAAACAGAATTAGTTTTTAAGAAAGGTTTTCTACAAAGCAAACTTTAATGAAGTGGTAAATATAAAAAATATTTTAATGACACGGTTTTGGCAGTTATAGAGATCTAATGACGGTGTTCAACTATAACCGCCGATCACACGGTTATATACTAACCGTCACACCCCTAGTATCACGGCTAAAGTTATCAAGGCTGAGACCACAATCGAGCTGTTCAGTTATAGTTTTACTGACAACGATTTTATGACAACCAATTTTTTAAATTACAGTCTTTGTGAATGTGGTTGTAGTTATTAGCTGGCTTTGAGTGAGACCTAACGTT
Source organism: Perccottus glenii (assembly GCA_024416835.2). Taxonomy (NCBI): domain Eukaryota; kingdom Metazoa; phylum Chordata; class Actinopteri; order Gobiiformes; family Odontobutidae; genus Perccottus; species Perccottus glenii. The sequence continues at coordinate 26,930,525 of CM044564.2, read as the reverse complement.
AGTAGTTACAGTTTAGCTGCTACCCAGCAATTTTACATCAGTGGGAGAGGCAGAATTGCTCTTTCTTTTCAATATAACTTAAGTTGCACATGATTTCCAATCGGTTTGGTTTGTTAAAAATTTGTCAGTATGTATTTTGGTAACCAAAAGTCCTATGGGGAGTTTCGATAGGGCATTTTACAAAACGCATGAGCATACCTTGGCAAATAAATGGTCTAAAGTACTCATATTTCATTCTATATTGATCTGCTTTTGCACACAGCTTTACAAGACCTTGTGCTTGGGCTCAGTTGTGTTTCTAAAGTCATATCAAGAGACCTAGAAGCTGAAATGTGGTCAGTTGAGATGCTTGTTATCCAGCAGAAAGAAAAAACAATATTCTAGCCTCTATAACTCTGTGCCAGTACTTCACACAATTATTCTGATTGTTTCCTAAGAAACTACAGGGTCTCAGCTTTCTAAAGAGGTCAGACATTTGATGGTAGGCAAAATAGCTGGGAACAGTGATCTCTGAAGTAGGCGCAGTGCAATGTCGAGGGGAAAAGCCTAGTATGGTAATAGCCCAACCCTGAAGAAGTTAAAATAAATGTAATAATTCAAATAATTTTATTATAATATTAATATTATAAAAGTGTGTGTATATATATATATTTATATAAATACCTTGGGCGTGTGTATATTCATTGCACCTATTTGTTCTGTTCAATGTTATTTTCATATGGAAGTCCATGGTTATAATTATTCATAAGTATGCAGTGTCATAAGTACATCTCTGACGTTTAAAACAAACCAAACAGTTTGAAAATCGGTAGAAAATTTAGCAAGTTATGGTTATTTAAAAAGTACATGCACCATTAAAACAATGTTAAGAGTGAGCAAGCCGACTGTGACAAGATGGCCGCCAGGTGCGGACGTCGACCTCCATTGGCCAGCAGCGCGGACGAGACATCTAGCCTTTATTATGTATGTCTATGATCCCTACCTTGGACCCAAAAAAAAAACAGTTTTACTCTCATCAGTCACAAAATGTTCCTCCATTTTTCTTTAGGCCAGTTGATGTGTTCTTTGGCAATTGTAACCTCTTCTGCACATGACTTTGTTTTAACAGGGGACTTTGCGGGAGATTGTCGAAAATAGATTAGCTTCACACAGACGTCTTCTAACTGTCACAGTACTTAAAGGTAACTCCAGACTGTCTTTGATTATTCTGGAGCTGATCATTGGCTGAGCCTTTGTCATTCTGGTTATCTGGTGATGGTTGTCTTCCGTTTTCTTCCACGTCTCTCTGGTTTAGCTCTCCATTTTAAAAGGCATTTAAGATCATTTTAGTTGAACAGCCTATAATTTTTTGCACCTCTTTATAGGTTTCCCCCTCTCCAATCCACTTTTTAATCAAAGTACGCTGTTCTTCTGAACAATGTCTTAAACAACCCATTTTCCCCAGGTTTTCAAATACAAGTTCAACAAGTGCTGCTGGCTTCATCCTTAATTAGGGGCCACCTGATTCACACCTGTTTTTTCACAAAATTGATGACCTCAGTGATTGAACGCCACACTGCTATTTTTTTTTTTAACACACTCCTTTCAACTAATTGCTCAATTGCACAGCCTTAAGAGCGTGCATATCATGAATGCTGGGTCTTGCTCGTTTTCTGAGAATCTACTGCACCTACTGGTAACTTGTTTACCTGGATTTATTCTGGTTAGTCACATTGTACTGCTATTATTTTGAACAATACTGTATATAAAAAAGGGGCTTGTGATGTTATGATCAAATGCTGCTTGCCCCATACAATTTGTGACAACAAATTCTGTTGTCACAAATACAATACAGTATTTGAAAAACTAAGAACATGTTCATTACTCTGTAATTGCAGTGTACAAAGTCACTTGAACACATGAAAAGCTACGGCAGACTAGCTTGTTCTTCTAAACTTTTTACATGACAGAGCACAATAACCAACAAACAGGATACCAATTGGCAGCGTGACCAGATAAGGTAGGGCTGTGACGGTATGAGATTTTTTCTTACCGCGGTGATGAAGCAACAAGAATCGCGATATGGCGGTTAACCGAACCCACCCCCACCCCCCCCCCCACCCGCTGCGAGTCTTGCGAGTCGAGTATGTGAGCGGAGTAGAGCAGCGGCAATTTCCCCTTCACACTCTATGCATTCAAGAATCACTCCGCTCCAGCTCCGGGTTTACCATCTCCCGCTCCCCGCTCCACTCCCTATGCATTCAAGAATCACTCCGCTCCAGCTCCAGCTCCGGGTTTACCATCTCCCGCTCCCCGCTCCACTCCCTATGCATTCAAGAATCACTCCGCTCCAGCTCCAGCTCTGGGTTTACCACCATCTCCCGCTCCCCGCTCCACTCCTCGCTCACTGATATCAGAAACACTGCTCCATCTTCGCTCCGAGGAAATTTGCGGCTAACTGCTAAAGTAGTGATCCATCTGTATCAAGCTGGTTGTTTACCGTGTGAGTTCTGAACACTGCACTATGCTTATTTAAATCTTTTCGTCTCTACACATATTAGGCTACATATTTCTCATGTCTGTAAGGCAAAGCTGCTGAGTTTCAGTTTATTTGAGATGTGCTCCAGTTCATGAGCAATGAAAGCGATCGCTTCCGCGACCTCATAGTCTACTTATTTGCTTCTTATTTATTAAATACATGCATTTATTAAAATTAAGAGACAATTTGTACAAAACGAAAGAAAGTCTTTTTACAAAACAAAACTTAATATTAAACTAAATATAACCCCCCCCCAAAAATCATGTGCGGTGATGACCTCACACCGCGGTAGGCATCTCATTATTGCGGTATTGCGGTGATGCGGTTATCGTCACACCCCTAAGATAAGGTATGCCTTTATTGGTCTAAAAATGAGAGAGTATGTCTCTAAACACTCTTTGTGTTTTTCTTATCTGTATTTGTGTGTGACTTTGTGCTTCTGTCCAACTCAGGCGCATGCTTAGTGCGCTGTGTTGACCTTAATCGGAATAACGTATACGGTATTAGGGTTGTGCCGACGATATCATCGTCCATCGTGATGGCTGACCAACATCACGATGGAGAAACACCATCGTGATGCCCCGCCCCCGCCCCCGCCCCGCTGCGAGTCTTGCGAGTCGAGTATGTGAGCGGAGTGGAGCGGCGGCAATTTCCCCTCCACGCTCTATGCATTCAAGAATCACTCAGCTCCAGGTTTTCCATCTCCCGCTCCCCGCTCCACTCCCTATGCATTCAAGAATCACTCCGCTCCAGCTCCGCTCCAGGTTTACCATCTCCCGCTCCCCGCTCCACTCCTCGCTCACTGATATCAGAAACACCGCTCCATCTTCGCTCTGAGGAAATTTGCGTCTAACTGCTCTAGTGATCCATCTGTATCAAGATGGTTGTTTACCGTGTGAGTTCTGAACACTGCACTATGCTTATTTAAATCTTTTCGTCTCTACACATATTAGGCTACATATTTCTCATGTCTGTAAGGCAAACCTGCCGAGTTTCCATTTATTTGAGACGTGTTCCAGTTCATGAGCAATGAAAGCGATCGCTTCCGCGGCCTCATGGTCTACTTATTTGCTTCTTATTTATTAAATACATGCAATTGGCCGAAGAAACCTTTTTTTAAAATCAAGAGATAATTTGTACAAAACGAAAGAAAAGCTTTTTACAAAACAAAAATTAATATTAAACAAAATATAACCACCAAAATCATTTCTGACCCACTCGCATCTTTGCACTTATAGTCTATCATAATCAGATGAAATTTAAAAATAATAATATAATATTTAAACATAAATATGAAAGAAAAAAAACATTGTTTAATGGCTACAACAAGTAGCTATAGTAAGCTACAGATTTATGTCATGTCTGAGCTGGATTTGAACGAACATCATTTTACAGGTGGGTTCATAAGTGCGCGCCTGCGGATTATTGAGCTGAGTCACACCGGCTTCGCTCATTAGTCATTACAGGCTCGTTCTCCTCAGAACGCCCAGGTATTAAAAAATGGTCGGGTTTAAATAGGACTCGTGCTCATAATTAAAGTTAATGTGTCGGGCAGAGCCGGTCTCTCGGGTGCACGGGCTCGGGTAGGGTCGGGCTTGATTTTTTTTGAGCCGATCTAAGCTCTAGTTCTGGCTAAAATGTAGTTAAAATGTGCCGGCCCGTTGGCATGAATTGTACTCGTGATGGAGCGGCAGTGGAGCGCTCTCAGAGCGAGTGAAAACCACAACGCTCCGACTTTTAAAAAATCTGCTCCTCACTCCATTCATAATCTCGCTGCTCACATACTCTCTTACATGCAAACATTTGTAAAGCGCGGATGAGTCATTAGTTGAGTTGGTAAAATAACAAAATTATTGCTTTTAAATAGAAAAAAAAAATATGTAAAGAGATATTAAAATAGAAATTGCTTAAAATGGGTCTGCAGCAAAAGACAGTAGTCATCTGGACACATTACAATAGGCTGTTAGGAGTTCCACACAATTTGGATGTACCCAAAATGCATCCAGCTTGTTGTCAGTGTGTTTTGACACTCAAGCAACTGCAAGCCAGTTCTTCCCAACAAACATGATACTCAACAGGCTACAACATGGACTTACAGACCATTTAGTTTATCTCAGTAGTCAGCTTAAATTCTTCAACTTGGAAACAATCACATTCAGTCCCTTTTTCAAAATTAATACATGTTTCAAAAGTGTTATGGATGTGAAATAAATTCTTAAAAAATAAATCAATGACAATTGTACTTGAAAGGGACACATTTAATGTAAAAATCAGGAAATAGCGTTTTAGAATTGACCATTTACCAATTTTGATTTGACACTTTAAAGAAAAGAAAGAAGAAAAAAAAAAAAAAAAAACAGGTTACAGGTGTGCTAAAAACTGAAATGACACCACAAAGTAAAATGCAGCTAAAATGGACGTTTTATTTTAGTTAAAATGAGACAGAACTCGCAGTAACAGTTTTTATGATGTAGCCTACAATTTCCACTTTCGTGTAGCCTACAGTGGAAACTGTAGGCTACACGACGTTCAACTGACTTCTACGGAAAAGTAGCCTGGTTAACATAGGCCCCTTAAAGAGTCAGCGACAGCCCACAAAACTAACGCCACAAAACTAGTTTTTTTTCTATAAACATGTATACGAGTGCCGCCTACGGTTTATATTAACACCTGAGTGTAACTGCTAACTTCCACAAACACCTGGAGTTGGCTAGCTCAGCTAGTCTCTTGCTCTGGACAAAAACTTTTCCAAACTTCGTTCTTTCAAACGCGAGTCTATACCAAGCCTCCCGGCGCTGAAGATGACGGGGTGCGCTTCCGTTTCCATTCCGTTTTTAAAAGACGTAATTATTCTGCTGTTAAGTGAAAGAAACTTACTTCCAGTGTCCGCTGCCTGTCGCCGCTTCCCGGGCCGCTCTCACCCCTGGACACCGCCGCGAGAGCTCCGTGCGCCGCGGAGCTCAGGACGAGAAGCCAAGAGCAGTCCCGCTGCTGTACGGGACACGAAGAGCCAAAAGCACCGAGGCCCCGGGCCTTGTGTCCCCCCCGAAACACGCCAGGGGAGGGATGGCGCACTCCGGGCCGCTGCACTCGGACACAGATTCTGGAGTAGGATTTTGACAGCCCCCCCCCTCGTCAGCCTTCACTTTTCTCTTTTTGCTCTCTTCGGGGAGATACGAATCAAAATAGTGCTCCAGAACATGGCGGCTGCCTGAACGTGTCAGTATCGCGAGAGCAACAAGTTGTCTCTCCTTTTTCACTTTGCCAAATTTGTGCGAAAGCAGCTAAACTGAGTGAGTAGTAGTCTGGCAGAAAGGAGGAGAAAAACGAGCTGCTATACGATGGCATGGATTGCCTGGATTTCTTCTTGGCAATGAAAATAGAAAGCACATTACATAGTTAGGGTATATAACTATAACCTGTGTCTGTCAATAGAACATTCCTGCTTTCGAACAGGAATCGAAAGCAGCCCAGACCAGATGTGCTGGGCTGACAGAGTGATCAGATTTGTTCAGTGTGAACCCTGGAAAACTGTGTCCAAAGCAGATCCAGATCTCATCATGTAAAATACATAATCAGAGATAATTAAAGGTTAACTAAACCCCAAAACAACTTTTTGAGATTTATATGTATATGTATGTATATTTATTAGTGATGGGAAGTTCGGATCATTTTACTGACTCGGTTCTTTAAGTCTCGTTCAGCAAAATGAACGAATCTTTTTTCAAGTCATTTCGTTCATTTCGTTCATTTCAGCAGAATCTAATTAAAATGTTACATATTACAATTTTTAATACATTTAGTACTTTTGGAATAAAAACTATAATAACTATAAACTAATGGAGCCATGGCCAAACTTTGAAAAATAAATTATAAATTCATTGCAGCTTACTTCCGGCAGAGAGTTCAAGTCACCTCTTAATCCAAATAGTTTTTTCCTTTGTCACTTCATATTTAGCTTAGCATTAATTCCGTCAACATGTCTGGTCTGGGCCGTGACAGCCTCATGTAGCTGTAGCTAATACATCCGTCCGTCCGGAAACAGAAAGGACTCATTCATCTCCCGAGTCGTTCGTTCATTCGTTCGTTCGTTCGTTCATTCGTTCACCAAGTCCCAGCCCCATAGAGAAAGAGTATGCAGTTACCGGAAACAGAAAGGACTCGTTCATCTCCCGAGTCTCTGAGTCGTTCATTCAAGTCCCCGTAGGCTCAGACAAACTCAGACCCAAAGACTGACTCATGAAATGAACGAATCCTTCTGTTTCTGCATTCAGCCTACGGGGACTTGAATGAACGACTCAGAGACTCGGGAGATGAATGACTCCTTTCTGTTTCCTGTATGAGATTTGGCACAATGCGCATGCGCGGGTCTACACAAAAATGAACGACTCGCTCTCTGAGATGACTAGTTGTTCCCGAGTCATATTAAAGACTCGTTTAAAAAGAACGAATCGTTCATGAACGACTCATCACTAGTATTTATAAGTATATGTATAATATTATATATTTGCATGTACTATTATATATTTGCAGAGTACCCGGAGGTAAACAATTTTATTTTCCTCCTGGTTTCCCCACCAAAGTCAAAAACATGTTAGGGGTCCCCCGGTGTGGCTGCTGACAATGAATTCCCCACGGGTAAAAAAAAGGGATAATATTTATAAAGATTTTGGCGGTTTTGGTGCTGTTTATTGCACTTTTGACAAATTTGAAAAAACATTTAATATACAGTTTAAAACCAAATGGGTGCCGCCCTCCTCGGGTTGAATGGTGGCTACTGCAGTTGTGGGTTTGTCATTGTAGTGAAGGAAGTACTCAATTCCTCTACTTAAGTAAAAGTACAGAAAAAGAGATAGAAATGTAAGTAAGTAACACAATAAAATTACTAAAGTTAAATTACTGAAGTTAAAGTATTTAGGTACTTACTTGCTTACGTGTCACTGCATCGAACAGATTGATGTGTGGATGCAAAATAATTTTCTCCAACTAAACAGAGACAAGACTGAACTAATCATCTTTGGGCCACAGAAACAAAAAGAAAGTGTCAGCAGTCACCTCGAAGCCAACCAGGAAGTACAACCACATCACGCCAGTTTTAAAATCTCTGCACTGGCTTCCTTTTGCTCAGAGAATAGACTTTATAACAGCACTGCTGGTTTACAAGTCTCTTAATGGTTTAGCACCAGAGTATATTTCTGACATGCTATTTGCTTTTGAACCTCCTCGGACTCTGAGAACATCTGGGACAGGCCTTCTGCTCGTGCCCAGAGTTAGAACTAAACAGGGTGAAGCAGTGTTTAAGTTTCATGCAGCAAAAACCTGGAACAGCGTCAACTTTAACAATGTTCAAGAAGTTCTGCCTACATTGTATTACAAGTGTTTTTTTATCTGTACTCTTCTTTTAAAATGTTTTTAATTTTTCTTATGTTTCTTAATCTAAATCTTGTAATCTGTCTTTTATTCCTGTAAAGCACTTTGAGTTACCCAGTGTATGAATTGGGCTATATAAATAAAAATTGCCTTGCCTTTTATAAGATCTGTGCATGTCCTCCACAAACCACAGACGCTCTGGTCTGTTCAGAGCATCCTTTGGGACTCAGGTGGCTGAAGATCTGAATCATTATGCTATTAATTAAGGTGAACTTCACCTGTATGTGTATGTTTAATAGTTTTACAGATCACAGAGAGAGGAAAATATATATATTAATATAATATATATTTACCACTTTAGAATTCCATTTAAGGACTACATTTACATGTACATTTACATCTAAAATGTAGTAAAAAGTAAAAGTACCACCTTATAAAGCTACGTAAGTTGAAGGTTGTATGTTTATTAGGATAATTGATACAAGTGCTTATAACATAATAACAGCATATTTGACTCCCCCCAAAAAGGAAAGAGAATATATATGTATTTATGCAAACGTGTTCAAATTATATCATATCATATCATATCATTATAAATAAATATAAATGTATATTAAAAAAACTTTGACTTTGGAGCTCGGGTCCTCTCCCAGAGGCCTGGGAGCTTGAGGGTTCTGCACAGTATCTTGGCTGTTCCTAGTACTGCACTTTTCTGGACCGAGATGTGTGGTGTTCTTCCAGGGATCTGCTGTAGCCACTCCTCCAATTTGGGGGTCACTGCCACGGATACAGGGGGCTGAAATGAGATTTCTACGCAGAGTCGCGGGGTGCTCCCTTAGAGATAGGGTAAGGATCCGGGGGCATTTCTCCCAATCATGCCCCTCCAGGTGTCACTGTTGATGCCCATGTAAGCATTAAGTCCCCCAGTAGAACGACGAAGACTCCGGTCGGAGCACTTTCCAGCACCCCTCCCAGAGACTCCAAGAAGGCCGGGTACTCTGCACTGCCATTTGGCCCGTAAACACAAACAACAGTGAGATCCCTATCCCCGACCTGAAGGCGCAGGGAAGCGACCCTCTCGTTCACCGGGGTGAACTCCAACACATGGCGGCTGAGCCGGGGGGCAATGAGCAAGCCCACACCAGCCCGCCACCTCTCACTGCAGGCAACTCCAGAGTAGTGGAGAGTTCAGCCTCTCTCGAGGATTTGGGTTCCAGAGCCCAAGCTGTGCGTGGAGGTGAGCCTCACTATCTCTAGTTGGTATCTCTCAACCTCCTGCAGAAGCTCAGGCTCTTTCCCCGCCAGCGAGGTGACATTCCATGTCCCTAGCGCCAGATTATGTGTCCGGGGATTGGGTCCTTCGGGCTGGGTAAAGACCCGGCAAGCAGCTGGCTCCATGGTGGGGCCCCAGTTGCGCCATTCTGGGCGACGTAACAGTCCTTGATTTTTTTATATCAATAAAGGGTTCTGAACCGCACTTTGTCTGGCCCGTCACCGAGGACCTGTTTGCCTTGGGAGACCCAACCAGGGGCATATAGCCCCCGACAAAATAGCTCCTAGGATCATTGGGGCATTCAAACCCCTCCACCATGATAAGGTGGCGGTTCAAGGAGGGAAACCCCTAAAAATTTATTTTCTTTAACTTCATTAGCTTTGATTTGTTCAATTTTAAAGTTAATTTGTTCTTTTAACTTCAGCATTTAAGTTGTAATATTACTTAGTAAATTACAGTTATGTTCAAAATAATAGCAGTACTAACCAGAATAATCCAGGTTTTTAGTATATTTTTTATTGCTAAATGGCAAACAAGTTACCAGTAGGTGCAGTAGATTCTCAGAAAACAAACAAGACCCAACATTCATGATATGCACGCTCTTAAATTTTAAATTTATTTATTTGATTGGGACAGTGCATGTTAATGAACATATATGAGACACAACCACATTAATGTAAACATGCCAGAATTTCCATCCGTTGTCCCAACATTCTCACACCATTCACCAGAGCATCAATCACACACATTCATACACCAGTGCTGTGTCACTGGAGGCAAGGAGGGTTAAGTGTCTTGCCTAAGGACACAACTCTATGGGGAGAGCGGGAATCGAACCGCCTACCTTCCGGTTAAAAGACGACCGCTCTACCACTGAGCCACTGCCGCCCCTTAAGGCTGTGCAGTTGGGCAATTAGTTGAAAGGGGTGTGTTAAAAAAATAGCAGTGTGGCATTAAATCACTGAGGTCATCAATTTTGTGAAAAAACAGGTGTGAATCAGGTGGTTCCTATTTAAGGTTGAAGCCAGCAGCTTTTGTTGAACATGCATTTTAAAGCCTGAGGAAAATGGGTCGTTTAAGACATAGTTCAGAAGAACAGCGTACTTTGATTAAAAAGTTGATTGGAGTAAGGAAAACCTATAAAGAGGTGCAAACACTTATAGACTTTTCAGCAAAAATTATCTCCAATGCCTTAAAATGGAGAGAAAAACCAGAGAGACGTGGAAGAAAACAGAAGACAACCATCAAAATGGATCGAAGAATAACCAGAATGGCAATAGCTCAGCCAATGATCAGCTCCAGGATGACCAAAGACAGTCTGGGGTTACCTGTAAGTACTGTGACAGTTAGAAGACATCTGTGTGAAGCTAATCTATTTTCAAGAATCCCCCGCAAAGTCCCTCTGTTTAAAAAAAAGGCAAAAAAAAAAAAAAGGCATGTTCAGAAGAGGTTACAATTTACCAAAGAACACATCAACTGGCCTAAAGAGAAATGGAGGAACATTTTGTGACTGATGAGAGTAAAAGTGTTATTTTTGGGTCCAAGGACCACAGACAGTTTGTGAGACGACCCCCAAACTCTGAATTCAAGCCACAGTCCACAGTAAAGACTGTGAAGCAAGCATCATGATATGGGCATGTTTCTCCTACTATGGTGTTGGGCCTATTTATCACATACCAGTGATCATGGATCAGTTTGCATTTGTCGAAATACTTGAAGAGGTCATGTTGTCTTTTGCTGAAGAGGACATGCCTTGAAATGTCTGGAGACAATGACCCCAAACACACGAGTAAACAAGCAAAGTCTTGGTTCTAAACCAACAAAATTAATGTTATGGAGTGACCAGCCCAATCCCCGGACCTTAATGCTTTTTTTTTTTAACACACCCCTTTCAACTAATTGCCCAATTGCACAGCCTTAAGAGCGTGCATATCATGAATTCTGGGTCTTGTTTGTTTTCTAAGAATCTACTGCACCTACTGGTAACTTATTTGCCACTTAGCAATAAAAAATATACTAAAAACCTGGATTCTGGTTAGTCACATTGTACTGCTAATATTTTGAACGATACTGTAAATATATTTTCATCAGAACAAAAACAGTTAGTATCATCCGCAAATAACACAGATTTAAATAAGGTCAATACTTTACACATGTCATTTATACATTAAATAAATAATTTGAAAAAGGTAAAATACGTCTTATCCTTCAGCAATGTCAGGATGGGGAGTAAAATCACTAAAATAGTAATTGCTCTGACTCCATTGGAAACGATTATTGGACAAAAATCCTTTTAAGAAGAACTAATTAGGAAATATATGAAAAAATGGCATAAAAGGACTCATGGCACTTTACAGTGGCCCCTTATGGGTAGATTTGATCTAACGCGTTGTAAGAGATTAATATCAGACATTGCAAGGTGAAGGATAATAGTGATAAACGGGAAACGTACTAAAGAGCGAGAAGTATTGGCATGCTTTAAACAGGATGCGAGGGAAAAAAAATTCATGAAAAGAATGCGCAATCAGTTTAAATGCGGTCTAAAACAGTTGTTAAGCCTTGTGCCGAACCTACAGCTCCTCCGCTTTATACCAAATCGGTGGAATAAAGGAACTATCCGAGAAAATGGATGGTGAAATAATTGGAAAATTTAAACTTGCTCTAATTGAACCAAAATGTGTAACGCTAGACGGAGGCTATGACAGCAACTCCAGCAGCGTCTCTCCCTCCGGAGACAGCACCTCCGATTAGAGTGATAAGGAGGAAGATTATGCAAAGGCCCGCTCTCGTCGTAAAAAGCATTAAAAAAAGAGAATCTGAAAAGCTGGATAAACCAAAAGGAAGTCAGTCCCGACAAGATAGACATGATTACAAAAAACTAACAGTGGCAGAGTGACTTTTAAAACAAGCATATAGAAGTAAGGGAGAAAGTTCCTCTGAAGATTACTCTCATTCAAAACAAAGTCTGAGTGTTTCATTCTATGAACCTAAACGGGTCTGACATAGTCCAAGTCAAAAGGACTATAGAAGTAAATTTAAAGAAAAAGGAGACAAAAAGAAGAAAAAGAACTAAGTTTAAAAGAAAGCAGTGTTGCCAACTTAGCGCCTTTGATGCTATATTTAGCGAGTATTCAGACCCCTCTAGCGACATCCATCCATCCATCTTCTACCGCTTATCCGGGGCCGGGTCGCGGTGACAGCAGTCTAAGCAGAGATGCCCAGACGTCCCTCTCCCCAGACACTTCCTCCAGCTCTTCCGAGGGGATACCGAGGTGTTCCCAGGCCAGCCGAGAGACATAATCCCTCCAGCGTGTCCTAGGTCTTCCCCGGGGTCTCCTCCCGGTGGGACATGCCTGAAACACCTTCCTAGGGAGGCGTTCAGGAGGCATCCGAAACAGATGCCCGAGCCACCTCAGATGGCTCCTCTCGATGTGGAGGAGCAGCGGCTCTACTTTGAGCTCATCCCGAGTGACCGAGCTCCTCACCTTATCTCTAAGGGACCGCCCCGCCACCCTGCGGAGAAAACTCATTTCAGCCGCTTGTATCCGGGATCTTGTTCTTTCGGTCATGACCCAAAGCTCATGACCATAGGTGAGAGTAGTAACGTAGAGTGCCTGGTAAATCAAGAGCTTTGCCTTACAGCTCAGCTCCTTCTTCACCACGACAGACCGGTACATCGACCGCATCACTGCAGAAGCTGCACCGATCCGTCTGTCAAGCTCACATTCCCTCCTTCCCTCACTCGTGAACAAGACCCCAAGATACTTGAACTCCTCCACTTGAGGCAGGATCTCTCCACCAACCTGAAGGGGACAAGCCACCCTTTTCCGACTGAGAACCATGGTCTCAGACTTGGAGGTGCTGATCCTCATCCCAGCCGCTTCACACTCGGCTGCAAATCGTCCCAGTGCACACTGAAGGTCCTGGCTTGATGGAGCCAACAGGACAACATCATCTGCAAAAAGCAGAGACGAGATCCTGTGGTCCCCAAACCAGACTCCCTCCGGCCCCTGGCTGCGCCTAGAAATCCTGTCCATAAAGATAATGAACAGGACCGGTGACAAAGGGCAGCCCTGCCGGAGTCCAACATGCACTGGGAACAGGTCTGACTTACTGCCGGCAATGCGAACCAAGCTCCTGCTTCGGTCGTACAGGGACCGGAGAGCCCTTAGCTAAGGGCCCCGGACCCCATACTCCCAGAGCACCCCCCACAGGGCGCCATGAGGGACACAGTCGAATGCCTTCTCCAGATCCAAAAAACACATGTGGACTGGTTGGGCAAACTCCCATAAACCCTCCTGCACCCTGGAGAGGGTATAGAGCTGGTCCAGTGTTCCACGACTGGGACGAAAACCGCATTGTTCCTCCTGAATCCGAGGTTCAACTATCGGCCGCATTCTCCTCTCCAGTACCCTGGCATAGACTTTCCCGGGGAGGCTGAGGAGTGTGATCCCTCTGTAGTTGGAACACACCCTCCGGTCCCCGGAGGGACCACCACCCCGGTCTGCCAGTCCAGAGGTACTGTCCCCGACCGCCACGCGATGCTGTAGAGGCGTGTCAACCAAGACAGCCCTACAACATTCAGAGACTTGAGGTACTCAGGGCGTATCTCATCCACCCCCGGTGCCTTGCCACCGAGGAGCTTCCCAACTAACTCAGTGACTTCGGCATGGGTGATGGATGAGTCCACCTCCGAGCCCTCGGCCCCTGCTTCCTTAGCGGAAGACCTGTTGGTGGGGTTGAGGAGATCCTCAAAGTATTCCTTCCACCGTCCAACAATATCCCCAGTTGAAGTCAGCAGGTTCCCACCTCCACCGTAAACAGTGTTGGCAGGGCACTGCTTCCCCCTCCTGAGGCGCCGGACGGTTTGCCAGAATTTCTTCGAGGCCGACCGATAGTCTTTCTCCATGGCCTCACCGAACTCCTCCCAGACCCGAGTTTTAGCCTCCACGACCACCCGGGCTGCAGTCTGCTTGGCCTGCCGGTACCTATCAGCTGCCTCAGGAGTCCCACGGGCCAACCAGGCTCGGTAGGTCTCCTTCTTCAGCTTGACAGCATCCCTTACTTCCGGTGTCCACCACCGTGTTCCGGGGTTGCCGCCACGACAGGCACCGGAGACTTTACGGCCACAGTTTCGAGTGGCCGCATCGACAATGGAGGTGGAGAACATGGTCCACTCGGACACAATGTCTCCAACCTCCCTCAGGATCTGGTCGAAGCTCTGCCGGAGGTGGGAGTTAAAGGTCTTTCTGACAGGGGGCTCTGCCAAACGTTCCCAACAGTACGTTTGGGCCTGCCGAGTCTGTCCAGCTTTCTCCTCCGCCATCGGATCCAACTCACCACCAGGTGGTGATCAGTTGACAGCTCCGCCCCTCTCTTCACCCGAGTGTCCAAGACATACGGCCGGAGGTCAGATGAAACAACTACAAAGTTGATCATCGATCTCCGGTCTAGGGTGTCCTGGTGCCACGTGCACTGATGGACACCCTTATGCTTGAACATGGTGTTCGTTATGGACAAACTGTTGCTAGCACAGAAGTCCAATAACTGAACACCACTCGGGTTCAGATCCGGGGGGCTGTTCCTCCCAATCACGCCCCTCCAGGTGTCACTGTCGCTGCCCACGTGAGCGTTGAAGTCCCCAGTAGAGCAGCGGAGTCCCGGTCGGAGCACTTTCCAGCACCCCTCCCAGAGACTCCAAGAAGGCCGGGTACTTTGCACTGCCATTTGGCCCGTAAACACAAACAACAGTGAGAGACCTATCCCCGACCCGAAGGCGAAGGGAAGCGACCCTCTCGTTCACCGGGGTGAACTCCAACACATGGCGGCTAAGCTGGGGGGCTATGAGCAAGCCCACACCAGCCCGCCGCCTCTCACCGCAGGCAACTCCAGAGTAGTGGAGAGTCCAGCCTCTCTCGAGGATTTGGGTTCCAGAGCCCAAGCTGTGCGTGGAGGTGAGCCCGACTATCCTCAGTCGGTATCTCTCAACCTCCCGCACAAGCTCAGGCTCCTTCCCCGCCAGCGAGGTGACATTCCATGTCCCTAGCGCCAGATTATGTGTCCGGGGATTGGGTCGCTGAGGCCCCCGCCTTCGACTGCCACCCAATCCACTTTGCACCGGCCCCTTACGGTTCCTCCCGCAGGTGGTGGGCCCACGGGAGGTCGGCCCCACGTCGCTCCTTTGGGCTGAGCCCGGCCGGGCCCCGTGGCGAAAGACCCGGCCACCAGACGCTCGCATGCGAGCCCCAACCCCGGGCCTGGCTCCAGGGTGGGGCCCCGGTTGCGCCATACCGGGCGACGTCACGGTCATTGATATTTTCATCTCCATAAAGGGGTTCCCTCTAGCGACACATTTTCAAAAAAGTGACTAGCGACAAACCTAACGGCTTTTTCTTGAGTTATTGGAGACTTTTGGAGACTCTCTGAAGTGAAAGCACACATCTTACTTCTTACTCTTCTCAATGAGCAGCGGGTGCTGCCGCGGGTCCCACCCCCATCCCAAAGCACTCACAGGCGGCCCAGTCCTCACGCAGCAGCCCCTCCCAGCTGCAGTCAGAGCAGGAGTCCAGACTGCAAATGAATCGCGCATGTGTGGCAACTTGGCTGTGGATCCCGCCCTGGCTTATATTCAGCACGCGAAAATGTAAATGTCCTTTGTCGAAAAAAATAATTAAATCACAGCCCAAAAATAAATCGCTGCATTTTATTTGACCAAACGGTTAGCTGCTTCTCTTTAATTTTAACTTAAAGAATTTAGTTTGAACGTTTTGATTTCTATTCTTCTCGTGTGTTTATCACTTAATTGAGATGAGAAATAAAAAAAGAGCTTTATTGGGACAGTCGGCTATATCATAATAAAATCAGTGGTGGACGAAGTACACAAACCAAGTACTTGGTTTACACTAGGTAAAATATTACTTCAGTAAAAGTAAAAGTACTCCCTTTTAACTTTCACTTGAGTAAAAGTACAAAAGTATTTGCCTTCAAATGTACTTAAGTATCCAAGTACTATCATTTATTAAGGCTATAATGCCCATATAATTTTTGTCAGTCTCTTGCCCCCTTTAGGCGCCAGGGTCTATTTAAAAAAATACAGATTTTTGAGATCCAAATTTCAAAAGGCTGTGGATTGAAAATGATAAGAGATAGAGTCCTATTCTAAACTAGAAAAATGTCAGGTATGACCCAAAGTATTTAAGTAAATTAAGCAATTTAAGCATCTAATTTGCATATAATTTGCATACCATAGTTAGTAGTTTTTTAGAGTGTGGGACCTCTCATAAAGCACAGCACACAGCCATCACTTTTATTACGATCGCTGCTTTGATTAGCGCATTCTCGCTGACTATGTTTACCCCTGCCTCTCCCTCCTCTACTGGGTAAAGTGTCAGGATGACCAACACGTATCTGTCCCAAACAACTGTCAATAGAAGCCGCATTATTCCCAAACTCCCTGTCACTACCGCGACCACGGCAGTACACCCACCCCGGCTTCTATCACCTGTGCTAAAGGTAAAGCTGCAGGTGCTAAAGGTAAAGCTGCAAGTGCTAAAGGTAAAGCTGCAGGTGCTACACGCTCACGGCTTCCCTTCCCAACATCCCTTTCACTACCGTGACCAGAGCGACTAGTTTTCCTCCCGTTTCTTTCACTGACGTTTGACAAAATGGGGGAAAAACAGCGTGCACTTCATGAGAGACACTGAGAAAGGCACGAGCAGCGGCGCCGCTGTCCAAGTTACACACACACTCTCACTCTCACTCATTCTCACTTTCACTCGGCTGTAAAGACTCTAAAGGTAGATGTTCTCCCTCAGAATCAGAGTCAGCCATTACTAATACCAAAGCTTCATCACAGGTGTTCTTTTTTATTTGTTATTTTCATGTTTATCAGCTCGCGTGTAGAGAATGAGGCTTCTATTGAGCCGGTCCTGACACTCCCACTGAGACGCGTCTTTGAGGTCTTCTTCTACAATTTTTTTTTATTGGCAACACAACGAACGACTAATTTTGCAAAATGTAATTGAGTAAAAAGTAAGATATTTGACGTTGAAATGTAGTGAAGTTGAAGTAAAAAGTATCACTTAATGGAAATACTTAGTAAAGTACAGATACTGGAAAAAACTACTTAAGTACAGTAACGAATTACATTTACTTCGTTACTGTCCACCACTGAATGAAATACAGTAGAAGAGACTATGTGAGCACGAGTTTGTCAAGAAAACACATTAGGCAGGCAGAACGCAAGAAAGTATGCAATTTAGTATGATGACGCGATGACGTAATGACGTCACCAATATGCTAATTGACGCACGACATCATCTAGTGACATTTAGCGACTTTTTGGTCAGGCTTTAGCTGCTACTTTCCTTTGAAAATAGTTGGCAACACTGAAAGAAAGGCTAAAGTCAAGCTTATCAGAAGTATTTATAGCCTTAGGTGTTAAGTCACTCGTCGCAAAATCTAAACTTGTCAAAGAAGTGGAGGAAGAGGCTGCAGAGACAAGCTAAAGAGACGATAAATCTGCTTGATAAAACATTAGCAGACTTAGATGAAGTGAAAAAGCTGGTATGAATCTCCGAAGCAGAAGAGTAATAATCCCTCCCCCGCAAGATACTGAAGCTTGACGTAGGGACAGGAATGTTTCCCATATTTACAAAAGGCCATAATGATCCACAATATATTCCATGGTAATTTACAGATATGATTGGTCTGGCTAATGGACCACCTGATCCATCACAAGGCGCGAATAAATTCGTAGTTGACTTGGAGAATAAAATGGCAGGTGTTCGTTTCGCGCTCGGGGACATTAAAGCATTGATTATGTACAGCAGCCCTGCGACTAACTGGCCACTGTCCAGGGTGTACCCCGCCTCAGGCCCAAAGCTGCTGGGATAGGCTCCAGTCACCCGCGACCCCTAACTAGGGATGGGTATCGTTAAGGTTTTAACGGTATTACTACTCTTACCGATACTGCTTAACGGTCCGGTACTTTAACGGTATTCTTATCGGTACTTTGTGTTGTGTGTGTGTTTTTTTAAGAACAAGTTGAGAACAGAATTAACATTTCTTTTTTTTTTTTTAATAATAAAACAATTATTTGTAGTGCAAGAAACAGCCATGTTTGAACAAATAGCTATTAAACACACACACAAATTAATAAATAAAACATTAAATAACATTAATTAATAATATATATATATATATATATATATATATATATATATATATATATATATATATATATATATATATATATATATATTAAACTAACTTGAGTTTGTGCTGTGCATTTAAGTTAGCCAAATAAATGTTTACATTTACATACTGATTTTTCTTTTTTTGGAATTTTAAAAACAAAAGAAAACAACAGAATTTCTACATAAGGTTAACAAACCAGGGAGATTTTACATTTATTTTAAATGACGTGAACAACGTTGATTCAACATGATTTTAGCATACATACCAGACGTAGATGGGGCAACAACTAGAGACGAGCTAGCTAGGCAGTCGAAAACTTTTGAAAGGTGCTTAGACAGATTGCTTGTGTTTCCGCCCTTACATGCAAACATTTTGTTGCACTTATGACAACGAGCGTTGTCTGCATTAACTCTAGAGAAGTGTAACCACACTTTAGAATGTTTTGCTCTCTCCGCCATCGTCACTCTTTGTATTAAGCGGAGGTTTTCGTACTGTTGTGCGTGCGCCACGCTCGTTGTGTTGTGTGTCTGTGTGAGCTAGAGCACTGTGACAGACCGCCTCCGTGGCGCGCATGAGAGATCTCGCAGATCTCACAGACAAACGTCTTAATATGATTCACATTAGAAATGTTTGGTGAGATAAAATGTGCACAATAACATATTATTAAGCGAAAATACATAGTACATGGATTTTTTCCCCTCCAGTACCGAAAGCAGAACCGATAGCGTCAGATCTTACTGATACTACGGTCTTTCATAATTTAGCCCCGGGGCCAGTTTAATACCGGGTTTCGGTACCCATCCCTACCCCTAACGGGACAAAGCGGTAGAAAATGAATGAATGAATGAATTATGTACAGTATCTGTCTGAAAAATAACTGAGTACATTTACATTTACATTTAGTCATTTAGCAGACGCTTTTATTCAAAGCGACTTATATTCACCAGTGTTACATTTACGGTTGACGCTTTAATTTTAAAGCGACTTACATTGAGGTTCCATTCACCAGTGTTACAGCTGGAACACCACTGGAGACAAGGTGGGTTAAGTGTCTTGCCCATGGACACAACGACAGTATTAACTGTGGAGAGAGTGGGATTCGAACTGCCTACCTTCCAAATGAGATGGAGGGATGAAACAGGTAGCACCTGGAACTTAAACGAAACCACACAAAGCTTATTTAAAGTGATGTAATGTGAGTAAAGTTCAAATTAAACTGGACTCAGTGGTAGGATTAATGAAGATGGAATGGACTTTGTTTGCTGAACATGTTATACACCATGTAGAGGCGTTTAGAAAGGAGAAGAAAAGAGAAGAAGAAGCCAATAAGACTTTGATGAATAAGCTAACACAGCTGCAAGTTAACAAATTAAATAACTAGAATAAAAAGGAAAGAAAATTTTATTACAAGCCCCAATTATGACACCAGAAAATCACCAGCAACAAGAACAGCCACCGCAGCAGTCGCAGTCGCAGTCACAGCAACTTCAGTCACAGACGCAGCAGCGTCCAGCCGCAACCAGAGACATGAATAACTCTTTTGTGTTCCAACCTCCCATAGCAGGACAAATTTCACCCCAGCAAGCCAATTGGAGTCATGTTGGGGAAATAGAGGGATGCCCACACAGAGAGGTAGATATGGAGAAAGGCAGGCCTATGCTCCTGTAAATACTGACCTTACTTCAGCCGGCTGGCCATTAATCTCAGGACTAAGGCAGATGCCTGAAGGGTGCTGGACTTGTGGTCAGAAGGGACACATTCAATGGGAGTGTTCAAACGGCCCAATGACGAGGCAAGGGAGAAATTACTAGTGGTGCCCAGAGAATAAGTGAGAGGAGAAAATTATCCTAGTTGTATCTACTCAATCGCAAGATGAGCAGATAATTAGAGTAAAAATACAAGACAATGACTATCAATTTATGGTTGATACAGGAGCAGCCTATTCTTGTATTGGAAAAGAAGGAAGAGATATACCATTATCGGATACAAATGTAAAAACAGTGGGATTCTCTTATTCCTCTCACAAAAAAGTGCAACTGACTGTAGCAGGAAGGACATTAAGAACGTCATTATTATATTCCAAAACCACTCCCATTAATATTCTAGGGAGAGATGTCTTGTGTGTGCTAAACACAAAGAGGTCTCCAGGTGAATTTCCCAGATAACACGGAAAGTAAAATGATGTCCCCCGCGGCAGTGTTGGACACAAAAATGATAATGCAACCAATACATTTACATTTACATTTATTCATTTAGCAGACGCTTTTATCCAAAGCGACTTACATTACATTACCAGTGTTACAGTCACTGGAGGCAAGGTGGGTTAAGTGTCTTGCCCAAGGACACAACGACAGTATGAACTGTGGGGAGAGTGGGAATCGAACCGCCTACCTTCCGGTTGAAAGACGACCGCTCTACCCACTGAGCTACTGCCGCCCAATACAAATACGCATTAAATCTGGGAGTATACTGCCAAATGAAAGACAATACTCTCTAAGTCAACAAGCTGTAGAAGGAATAAGACCAACAATTGAAAGGTTACTAGACACAGGAGAATTAGTAGAATTAAAGGGTTCTTGTAATACACCAATCTTTCCAATAAAGAAACCAAATACAAATGATTATACGTTGGTACATGATTTAAGAGCAATTAATGCAATTATTGAGGATGAAATTCCTATTGTTCCTGATCCTTGTCTGATATTGACCAATATTTCATCTGAGTCGGAGTGGTTTGCAGTTATTGATGACATTCTTAGGAATGTCTCCTTTAAGAAGTCTAATGAAATCTGTAGGTCTAAGTGATAAAAATGCAGAATTAAATTGGAATGAGGAGGCTGACAGAGTATTCTCTGCGCTAAAAGAAAGTGTGCGAACAGCTCCAGAACTAGGAAATTCTGATTATAAAAAAATGTTCCATCTATAGCGGAGAGAGATGGCTATTCAACGGCAGTGCTGATGCAAGATACTGCAGTTGGAAAACAAGCAATAGCTTTTTACAGCTCAAAATTAGACACTGTCGAAGAAGGCTTAGCGCCGTGTTACAAATCATTTGCTTCAGCTGTTGCACGCATTACTGACAAGTCCTAAATTTGTCTTAATACAAGCTAGGAGAACGGGATATGAAATAATACTTTCTGTTTCTGAATTAAATAATACAAAAATACCCATTAAAGCAGATTTAACAATATTTGTAGATGGATTGTGTCTTCGAGATGATAAATGAATGCTTGCAGGCTATGGCATTGTAAAACTGAATGCAGATAAAACGTTTACAACAGTACTGCCAGCAAAACAGCTTAAAGAACTGTGGCCCTATATGGGGCAAAATATGTTAAACATTATAAACTTGTCCCTGTCTACTGGCACCGTTCCTTCCCTCTTCAAACAGGCTGTGGTCAAACCCCTGCTCAAAAAACCTGCTCTGGATCCTGGATAGCTAAATTCATTTTCGTCCTGTCTCCAATTTATCTTTTTTATCTATAAAGTCCCTTAAAAAAGTTGTGTTAAAACAACTTACTCTATATCTATTGGAAAATGACCTCCTTCAGTCTGCATTTAGGGCCTCTTATTCCACTGAAACAGCTTTAGTTAAAGTGACTCCTCAGCTGTACTGTTATTGCTTGATCATGCAGTGCTAATCAACAGACTTAAAGACGTTTTTGGCATCTGTGTTAGAATCCTATCTGTGTGATAGGTCTCTTGTTTAATAATTCCTTCTCCTCCACGGCACCAGTAAAATTCAGTATGCCACAACATTTCCATTTCCATTTCCAAAACAATGAAAGCGCACCAAAAACTAGTCAGTTAGAACCCAGCACAGTATACATTCCTTCTCTTTTTTAAATAGAGAAGGAATCAATAGGAAGGAAATAGAATTCAGTGTTGGTCAGTCAGGTGTTGATGGAAGAGATGTGTTTTTCAGGTGTTTTTTAAAGATGGCTACAGAATCTGCTGATCTTGTAGCAGCAGTAGATCATTCCACCAATGTGGAACAGAGCCAGAGAAGGTACGTGAGAGTGATTTTTTTCCTTTTTGGGACGGTACAACCAGATGTTGTTCATTTGCAGAGCGCAGGGATCTGGTAGGAACGTAGGTCTGTATTAGTGAGTGAAGATATGAGGGGGCGGAGCCAGTGGTGGTCTTGTAGGCCAAGAGCATAGCTTTGAACTTAATGCGGGCGTCAACCGGGAGCCAGTGTAACCTAATGAATAGAGGAGTTACGTGCGCTCTCTTCGGTTCATTAAAGACCACTCTTGCCTTTGCATTCTGGATCATCTGCAGAGGTTTGGTTGTGCAGCAGGGAGTCCAGCCAGTAGAGCATCGCAATAATCCAGTTTGGACAAGACAAAAGCCTGGACTAGGATTTGTGTAGAGTGCTCTGATAGGAAAGGTCTAAATTTCCTAATGTTTTAGAGGATGAATCTACAGGACCGGGTGGAGCTGGCAACATGACTTGTGAAGTTTAGTTGATCATCAATTACCACTCCCAGATTTCTGGCAGTGCTGGACGGTGTAATGGTTGATGGGCCTAGTTGAATGGAGAGGTTGTGGTGGGTCTTTGGATTGGCCGGAATCACAAGCAGTTCTGTTTTTGCGAGGTTCAGCTGCATGTGATGGTCCTTCATCCAAAGTGAGATGTCACTCAGACATGCCGAGACGCGAGCAGAGACCGTCAGATCGTCAGGTTGAAATGACAGGTGGAGTTGAGTGTCATCTGCAGCAGTGATAGGAAAAACTATGCTTCTGGATGACAGAGCCAAGGGATGTCATGTACATGGAAAAGAGTAGCGGTCCAAGCACTAAGCCCTGTGGCACCCCTGTATTGTTGGGACTCAGAGACCTCGTTCCTCCAGGATACTCTGAATGATCTATCCGAGCGGGAAGAGTTTAACCATTGCAACGCCATTCCAGAGACACCCATCGCCCTGAGAGAAGACAGGAGGATGTGATGATTAACAAAAGCAGCAGACAGATCCAGTAAGATGAGTACAGATGACTTGGATGTTGCCTTTGCCAGTCTCAGAGCTTCGATGACTGAGAGCAGTGCAGTTTCGGTGGAATGTCCGACAGATGGAGAGTTGGCCTGAAGGAGATGTGTGGGGATGGGATCCAGTGGGCAGGTAGTAGGGTGGTTAGAACTAATGACCTTGAAAATGTTAGAGGAGCCAAGCAAGGGTCTGTGCTTGGTCCCATACTTTTTTCACTATATGTTACACCAGACGTTTTTTTATGGAGTGGGCTCCCGATTGAAGTGCGGAGAGCTGACTCTGTTAAGGTTTTCAAAAGCAAACTCAAAACATACTTATATTCACCAAACGTATTGAGAATGATTCATAGGTATACGTTTACACTGGTTGTAGCTGTAGGTATACGTTTACACTGACTGTATATACACACTCAACTTCTCATAATATTATTACACATGCCTATTTTTGCAGTAGTATTTAGCACTTTTTTTTTTCTTTTCTACCTCCTCCTAGGGTGGACGCAAACCTCTGACCTGCCCCCCCGGACTCTGCTCCAGTGTGAGGACCCCCAGCCCATCTGTCATCTACCTTGATGTTGGCTGCGGTCCCATCCACCCTTACAGACACACACTCAGAGTGGACACTGGACACTGCCAATATAAATGTTTTTATTTGTGAATATGTTTGTGTATTTCTATGTATTTTTCAATTGTCCTGGACACATTCCTGCACGGCCTGTCCGTCCTGCGAGTGGATCCCTTCTTCTTTGGTTCTCCCTGAGGTTTCTCTTTTTTTTCTACAGCCTTGTTCAGCCCATGTTGGCTGAAATAAAGGCACGGACTGAGGCATGTAAACTAGCTAAAGGCTTAAGAGTTAACATTTATATAGATTCACAGTAAGGATATGGGGGTCATACATCTGCATGCAAAAACGTGGGAACATCAAGGTTATCAGAAGGCTGATGGGACACCAGTGATAGACAGGGAGGCAATAGCGTATTTATTGGCGGCAATAAATTTACCAACAGCTCAGCTTGTTTTCATGAAATGTGCCGTTCACCAAAGAGTTAAAAAT
Organism: Perccottus glenii; assembly: GCA_024416835.2. Lineage (NCBI taxonomy): Eukaryota > Metazoa > Chordata > Actinopteri > Gobiiformes > Odontobutidae > Perccottus > Perccottus glenii. The sequence continues at coordinate 26,906,122 of CM044564.2, read as the reverse complement.
CTACAAAGTGAAGGCAATAATTCAGTAGATAAGAGAGCTAAAGAAGCGGCATCTGGAGTATATCATGTTCCAGTGTTGATGACAGGGGATTATGAGTCCTTAAATAACATAGACGGTATAATCTGCACACTTTTGGCGGAGTGTGTGGGGTCATTTAGTGTTACCAAATTCCTTAGCAAAAACGGTTTTAGAACAGGCTCATGGGGCTTCCGGTGACGTCATGGTCAGAACAACAGGTTAGAGACGAGACTCCGTCAGAAAACAGTGACAAACTCAGATAAATAGAACTTTCAGGGTGGAAAATAGCCAGTGAACAAGATGACTACCACATTGAAAACGAGAGGACAAGGAAAACCAGGACATTTGAAAGAAACCGACAACAAACCACCATGCACTAATAGCGCTAGCATAGATGCGACTAGCCGCGAAGAACAGACAGCACGTGAGGAGGAAACGTCTTTGATACAAGAAATGAGAAAACCTTGCGAAGAAAATAGTCAGGGACATAAACGAACAACAAAGACCCTTGAACGCTTGGAAAAGACTGTAACAGATATTAAGGAGCAGCTCGGCGACCACCAGCAGAGGATAGGTGAGCTGGAGGGGAGAGTGAGCGACGTGGAAGAGGCAGAGGCAAGACAGCACCGTGTGATACGGTACCTGTTTCAACGCGAAAAACAACTCACAGATGTTTGTGATGATTTACAAAACAGGCTTAGAAGAAACAACCTTTGAATATTTCAAATACCAGAGGAGATTGAGCATGGGGACGCGGTTGCGTTTGTGAAAGGCCTACTTCCCAAAGTACCATTTTTTGCTGCCAAAAAAAGGACGCACAACAAATTAAAAACTGTGTTATTGAACCAATAACCATCTCAGATCATAGCCCAGTACAAATGACACTTGATTTGGGACTGGAGCCGTGTTTGAAGTATTGGAGAATTAATGTTTTATTATTGACAGATGTTAATGTAAGAGAGGAAATAAGATCAGCGATGAGGGAATATTTTGTCTTGAACGACAATGGAATGGTCTCACCTACCGTTTTATGGGATGCAGGAAAAGCCACAATAAGGGGGAAAATAATATCTATAGGATCAAGGCAAAAAAAAAAAAAAAAGACAGACTTATAAAACAAGAAGAATTAGAAATTGAAATCAAGAGATTAGAAAATTAACATAAACAAAGTGGAAAGCAAGAAGTATTTAATAAACTCAAAGAAAATAGAGCCAAGTTAGATGAGATTCTGACTTATAAGGCAGAAGGTGCCCTTAGATTTATCGATAGAAAATACTACGAATTGGGAAACAAGGCTAGCAGGTTAGTAATATTTCAATTAAAGAAAGCACAAGCTAGAGCTCGAGCCATCCCTAAAATTAAATAACCTCAGTCCATCGATGTCGAAACTAGCCTAAAAGCAATAGCAAATACCTTTGCCAAATATTATGAACAACTATATAAGGGTCAACATCAGGAATTGAAAGAAGAAAAAATGCAAGATTTCTTTGACGGCGGATGAAGCAGAGCCAATCAAAGAAAAAGAGGTGAAAGACACAATTATAAAATAAAAAAATAAAACGCCAGGAATAGACGGGTTTGCAGGAGAATATTATTAAGTGTTTGTTGACGACCTAACTCCGGTATTATGTAAGTTATAATACCGGAGTATTAAATTCAGGGAACCCTCCAGAATCATGGTCTGAGGCTATCATCACAGTCCTACACAAGGAAGGAAAAGATCCATTACAGTGCTCAAGTTATCATCCTATTAGTCTACTGTGCGTGGACTATAAAATATTAACATCAATTTTAGCAACTAGAATACAAAAATACATTAAGAAATTAATAAAACCAGACCTAACGGGGTTCATTTTAGGTCGCCAAGGGACAAATAATATAAGGAGAGCTCTAAACTTGCAGTCACTCATGGCAAAGGGTACTCAAACATCAATGTTTCTCAGCTTAGATGCTGAGAAAGCATTTGATCGGGTAGATTGGAAATTTTTAGAACAAACAATGACTGAGATGGGCTTCAGTGAAAAATGTATCTTTTGGTTTCGACTGTTGTACAGGAATCCCAAATCAAAGATTAGAGTTAACGGACATTGCTCTGACTTTTTTGATAAAGAGAGAGGTGTAAGAATCGCAGTGGCTCAGTGGTAGAGCAGACTGTGTCAGCAGTGATTCGTCTGGTAATGAAAAAGCTTGGGATCAGGCCAAAGTTTGGCTATTAGCAGATATTAAAGATTAATTGATGCATTACCGTTAGCGCTGATGTGTATGAGATTGCTAGCCAATAGAATAACACATCTAAAGCCCCATGAGGTGTTGACGGGGAGGCCATTCCCAGTTTCGAACTATAATGGTTCTGGTGAGAACTCATCTTTGAAACAATGTGAGCAAGGACTTATGAGTTATCTACAACATTTAACAGAAATCCATAAGGTCATATTTCAACAGGTTAAAGCAGCTGGAGAAAACACTGCTGAGATAGCATCATAAGCAGCAGGTCAAGCCTAAAAGTGTTCAAACGGAAGTGTGCGGAGCCTAGACGAGGAGCACAACAGTAATCAGATAAATGCAGAAGAGCCAGTGATAAGAAGACGTTCCCAGAAATTGAAAGAGAAGCAGAAAAACTGCCTTGTATAATTGAATGGGAATTGAAAGTACAAGAGAAGAAACAATAAAATTAGTGAAAATTTAAATAGAGCATAGGGAGAAAAGAGAGGTTAAGCTATTACGTCAGACTAAAAATAGGAAAAAAGTTGGCCAGTACAATAATCATTTATTCTATCAATGGATGAAATTTTCAGCCAGACATGTCACACAAAAAGATTGTATTACATGTTATAATTCTAAAAGATTGCCAAAAACACCTACAACCTAATTCCAGGAGTTAATACAGATGCTTGCGAATCAAAAGGAACTTGTTTTGCCATGTGTACTGTAGAATTAGCAAGCGGAGTTAGGGGAAGTTGGACAGATGATATGGTTAATGGTAAATGGTGTGCATTTATATATTTAGAGAGGGGGATGCCATACACATACATTTTTTTTTAAATAAATTTTATTTTTATATAGCGCTTTTCCACCTACTGTAGTAGGTACTCAAAGCGCTTTACATACATTAAGCTATTTACCAGTGTTACATAAGTTCAAGATTTCAAGATTTTATTTGTCACATACATAGTTATATACAGAATATACAACCGGCAGTGAAATGTAGACGCAGTGCAACATATTACATTTATACATAGATAGACAAAGATTGCAACTACACCAATGCAGCCATTTCTTCAGGCGCAAAGATCTTCCGGAAAATGAAATAAGGCCTTGTACAGACATAGCAGACATCAGACATCAAACAACAAACATAACTACAGTTGCAGGTATAGGATGGGGATGACAAAAAGATTGTCAAATTAGCCGCCGGTTGAAGGCTGTTGCTGTTAGGATAGTAAGCCAAGGCCTCTGTGGGGGGGCGATGAATAGGCAGTCTGTTGGAGTGAGATGTGTTAAAATAATTGTTAGGTTCGGATCACAAACAAGACAACGGAGACCGTACATGGAAAATTTAGGAATGAAAGACCGCTTTAATTCTTGCAAGAATGAAACAAATCAGACACATGCAACAATGGTACATGGTGATTTGCTTAACATGTTTACAACACATGAAGTTTTTATAGATGTACATTATGCCCGCCTCTCAGCTCCAGGGTCGTGGATGTGTAATGAGCTGACGTGTCAGTCATAGATGTGAATAAGTTTACGTGTACATGTCACTAAGTGTACAGGACAGAGTGTCCCTGAACAGTGATTAGATGTAGGACAAAGTCATGTCTTTGTCTTGTTTGGATTAGCCTGGAGCCAATAGGAGATATAGATAAAGACATTAAGTCATAGTTGTATGTGGATAAGCATATAAAGAGCAAAGGTGAGAGCATAATATCTAATATACAATTACTATGACATATTCCTCCTTTTTATGCTTAATAAAACATTAGCATAAAGAAAAATATTAGCTTGGGTGTGAATTGTATATTATGGCAGGAGCGAAAACCCAGCAGGCAGCTGACCTGGCCTAAGTACATTTGACCATGAGGTAAATGACCTATCGCTGGGGAAAACTCTCCTGCCCACCCCATCTGCTGTAGGCGGTGTCAATTCACTTTTGAGGAGGTTTGACCATAAAATTAAAGACAATAAATACATCAATGTATAACAGGGTTACTATTTTAGCAGTCTAACCACTATAAGGACCAAGACAAGAAAGTAAAACTGATGAATCCATTGGTAACATCAAAATTCAATAAATCAGAGACACATAATCACTACAAAACAACAAATAAAAATTCAGAAATGCCAGAGATGAACTGGTCAACCCATTCGGACTCAGAGCTCCGGCCTGACCCTGCCTATCCATCTCTGTCCCTAAAACGAAAAGAAACAAAACATGGAGTGAGACATATGCACATTCAGAATAATTAAAATCAATTATCTTAAGCATAATAAATTTAGTGAACCATACGCCCCTTTAGGACTTAGTATGATCCATCCTGGAGCTGTTGTCCCGTTGGTGTACATGCAAATGATGATGTCCCCAGACTATTCATCGATCTCACCAACAAGCTCCGAATACATGGAATGCAATACAAGCAAAGGTTATCAGACATGGAAGTGCAACAACAACAAGTACATGTATATCATGTATACAGATTTTAAAATCCCAGTCAATTCTCCAAACATTTTGTCAAACCAGGTCTAGATTAAGTCCTCTACAACAGAACAACAGAACACTCATTCATTTGCTGAGTGTGAAGTTAATTTTTAAAAGGCCTAGTTGGTTGTAATAAATATAGCTAATCCAATCCACATTTGTGTAATTTGTCTCAAACAAGAATAAATTCTGCAATCTAATTTCTAGCATTATATTCATTAGGGACACCTCGAGGGACACAAATGCTGTCGATGTAAATGTGGCTCTCAAATGAACCTGAGGGAGCTGCTCTCTTGCTCCTAAGGTGTGAGTTTCTGCTCATGGTGTTCTCCGTCACATTGTATGTGAACACATATAACAGGATCAATTAAATGAGGTACGCATGTGTCCAGTCAGCAGGCAACACTGGTCTAATGGTCTTACCTTCGCAAAACCTCTAGACGTCCGCCCTCGCTGCAAATGTACCTGACCTCTCTGTTTGTCAAGTTCAGAGTGATGTCACAGGAAGTCATGTGACTCCCGTCACTAGCCCTGCTCACAGGTGTACTTCCCTTCATAGGCGTAAAACAAGATGATTTAATATTAGTTTAAAAAAGTATGTTAATCACTTCCGCTTCCTGCCGAATGGAGTGAACAACGAAGTTGGCAGCTCCACAAGAGTTTTAACAATTTAAATATCCTGGGTCAACGAACATCGCCCTTTGCAAGTAATTTACCTATAAAAACAATATAGGACAATATTTGATATGAAGAGCGCTCGGAAATACACACAAAAAACTTTACAAGCCACACCCCAACCAAGTGGCACTGCTCCGGCTAACAACTCTGCTAACTCAACCTCGGCTAACAATGCTCCAGATAGAGAAGCTCTAGCCTGCTCACAAGATGAAGGCATAACAGCGGAAGAAGAAACACCTCTCTCTGTGGGAATACTCCGAAGTGAACTACGAGCTTACCGCGAAAATTTAAAGAATGATATTAAAGCGGAAATCGAGATTATGCACCAAGATATACGCAAAGATATCACATCGCTGCGGGAGGAAGCTAAAGCGGACATCAACACGCTCCGAAAAGAACTTTCACAAAAAATAGAAACATTGCACAGAGCCCACTCTGAAACGGTAGACACACAGAGAGAAATGAAAAGATCTCTCTGCGATGTTTCGGATAAAATAACCGCCATGGACAAAGCACACGCAACCTTACAGAAGGACTACAATAAACTGCAGGAAAAATACATGGACCTGGAGAACAGAAATCGCAGGCAAAACCTACGCGTGGTGGGAATTAACGAAGAGATGGAAGAGGGGAACCCAAGCCGTTTCATAGCAGAGTTTTTTTCAGAAGTGCTCGGCAAAGAAAACTTCAAATCACCAATCCTGATAGATCGAGCCCATAGAACCCTGGCTCCAAAACCCCGAGCAGGGGAGCGCCCGAGAGCGATGATAGCTCGCCTACATTACTACACCGACAAGGAGAAGATTCTACAATTATGCAGAAACAAAGGCAAACTATTTTACAAAGGATCACCTGTACATATTTTCCCGGAGCTGCGAGCTTCCTTCAACCCGGTTAAGGTGAAACTACGCAACGCTGGAATACCCTACAGTCTGTACTACCCGGCAAAGTTGATCATAACGATGGGCAACACCAAACTCTCGTTCACGGACCCACGGGCAGCTGAAAACGTTATTAAAACCCAGGCCCCAACAACTGCACAGGGAGTAGAGGATTAAAGGTATTTGAACATTCCTTTCAACAGACAATTTTGATACCACCAAGGAAAACATACTGAAAGACACATCTTTTACCTATAACACATGTTTATTTTAGAGAATATTGGAGCTAAGTTGATAGTTGATGGATTGATTAAATTATTTTTTTTCCTCTCCTCCCCTTTTAAAGTTCTGTCTGTCAATTACTTATTTTGTATTTATCTATTTTCTACACATATGAGTCACAAATTGACTTAAATCTCAAGTTTAAAGAAAGGGATATGGAGCCAAATTTAATTACTATACTAGATTTGATTTGTGTTTACTTCTATTCAATTAGAATGGGCCACACCTGCAAGAGATCTAACCCAGGAGTATATAGTATACAACTTTAGGAGTTAAGTGAGTAAGTCAAATGTCCACGGACTTAGTGTTTAGGAACGTAGAGATCTCTATGAAGATCTTCTTTGTTCTTCGTTTTTACCCTAGCAAGTTCAGTTTAGGGACGTTAAAAAAAAAAAAAACAGTTCTTATGTTCAATCTTTGTTCTACTTCAGAGGATGTCACACAAGATAGATTTCACAGCCATGCATTAATTAAATATGACCAAAGTTAACACCATGATGACAGAAACAATACCACACAACTTAGTCAAATTTGTGACTTGGAATTGCAAAGGGCTTAATGGAACCATAAAACGAAGTAATATTTTAGCACACTTGAAAAAACTAGACATGGATATTTGCTTTCTGCAAGAAACGCACTTGAAGAATCAAGATCACAACAGATTACGCAATAAATGGATTGGACAGATATTTTACTCTAACTTTGATGCAAAAAGTAGAGGTACAGGAATATTAATAAAAAAAAAAACAGTACCGTTTATTGCTACAAAGATAATACCAGACTCTCAAGGCAGATTCATCATTGTCACTGGCAAACTCTATGATAATTTGATCACATTAGTAAATATATATGCGCCCAACGTTGATGACGAACAATTTATAAATTCATTGTTATTAAAAATACCTGACATGGACTCTCATCAACTGATAATTGGGGGAGATTTTAATCTAGTGCTTGATCCCGACCTGGATAGGTCATCACGGAGACCGGTTACTGTGACTAAAATGGCAAAAAGTGTTAAGAAATTCATGAACACTTATAAAATAATAGATCCATGGAGAACCCTACACCCCAATACACGGCAATACTCTTATTACTCCCCAGTACATCAGACATATACCAGAATAGATTACTTTTTAATAGATAGTAGACTCCTTCAACAAACAAAACTTTGCAATTATGAAACACTAATGTTGTCAGACCATAGTCCTCTAACTCTGCATTTAACTTTTGGTTATAATCAAACATCAAAGATCTGGAGGTTTGATAACAGCATACTATCAAGCAAAGAAGGAATAGAAGTCACAAAATCCACCCTCTGGGAAGCACTAAAGGCATTCATCAGAGGCCAGATAATCTCATGGAAAAGCCTGAAAAACAAGCAACAAAGGGAAAAAGAAACTCAACTAAAAAAAGAAATAACAGAAATGGATAGACAACATTCATCTAGTCCCTCAGTACTTCTACATAAGAAAAGGTAGGCGTTGCAGACAGAACTGGAATTAATATACACTTCAAGAACAGTCAAAATGTTGACCAAAGCAAGGCATAGATATTATGAACAAGGAGAAAGAATGGGTAAAATTTTAGCTCAACAAATTAAAAAACAAACTGCATCAAGGATGATTACAGAAATCCGCACAGATTCAGGACAAGTTACAAGAGACCTACAGAAGATAAATGATACATTTAAATGTTTCTACAAAAAACTATATACTTCAGAATCCAAGAAAAACCCCACACTCATAAATACGTTTTTTGATAAAATGTCTATTCCAACAATTAGTTTAGAAAATCTAGAACAACTGGAAAAACCCATAACAAAGCAAGAAATTGAACGAGCTATAAGCAGTATGCAAAATTCTAAAGCGCCCGGTCCAGACGGCTACACTTCAGAATTTTACAAAGCCTTTAAAGAACAAATCTCGACAGTGCTGATAGATGTATTCAATGAAGCCTTACATAGGGGCTCTCTACCTCCAACATTTTACCATGCAAGAATTTCTCTTATTCACAAAAAAGACAAAGATCCCTTAGACCCTGCATCTTATAGACCAGTGAGCCTACTCAACGTGGATAATAAAATACTTGCAAAAATTGTAGCTACACGGCTGGAAACAATCCTACCGACAATAATTTCACAGGACCAAACTGGGTTTATCAAAAACAGACAGCTGTTTTTTAATATCAGAAGATTGTTAAATATAATTCATACTCAGGACAAAAAAAAAAAAAAATCAACACCCTGAAATTTTACTTTCCTTGGATGCGGAAAAAGCTTTTGACAGGGTCGAATGGGATTATCTCTTTTCGACCATGTCAAAGTTCGGATTTGGCCCAAAAATTACATCTTTGGTAAAATTATTATACGCCCAACCCCACGCTTCAGTACAGACTAATAATATACATTCAAGTTATTTCCCTCTCAGCCGCTCGACGAGACAGGGCTGCCCACTCTCGCCATTACTTTTTGCTATAGCCATTGAACCCCGGGCTATTTTATTCCGGACGACGAAGGAGTTCATTGGGATTGAAAGGGGAAAAATGGAACATAAGGTCTCTTTGTACGCGGACAATCTGTTACTATATGTTAGGTGCCGGTGCACCTTTCTTTTTTCTTCTTTATATTGTGTAGTAATTTTGTTAATTGTTTATCTTCTTTGTATCTTTTGGTATTAGGTGGTTTTCATAGTTTAAATATTTTAGATGTTTAGATGTTTTTTCAGGCTCATTAGAGTATATAAGTCACCTGAGTAGGCTCGCTTGCTCTCTCTCGCTTCCGCCTCAGCTGTTCCGGTATCAACGCTGTTGAGCGCCGCCGGCTTGCTCCATGCTCTGTAGTTTTTTGTTAGCCTAGCCTTGTTTTTTGTTTGGCCTGATGGGACCGGCTGTCTGATTTATCGTTCTTTATTTTGTTCAGGTTAGTAATGGGGGTTTGTGTTGTGTAGGGTGGTAGAGGAGTTGGCCCCGGCTTCTACGGCCCTGTACAGGGTTGGCCCGGGGTCACTTCTTTTATGTTTGTTTGGCCGGCTCACCAGGTCCACCTTTTCTTTGATACTTTTCAGTCTTTTTTGGGCACAGGAGGGTTGGAGTTTTTTTACTAACTCTACAGATTAAAGCATCAAGATAAAACAAAAGCTTAACAGTCAACAAAACAATTTTTGAAATTAACTGTTTTGCCTCCTGTGTCCTCTTTTAAATATGTTCGACTCTTTTGGGCCGTAACACTATACATTTCGAACCCTGTTAAATCTGTTCCGGTGATAATGGAAATCCTGAGAGAATTTGGAGTAGTATCAGGTTACAAATTGAACGTATCAAAAAGTGTCTTATTTCCAATTAATTCTAAAGCCCGAATGAACACTAATGTGTTTAATATCTTTCCTTTTTCAATCTCAACCGAATTTAAATATCTTGGGATAAATATCACACAGGAATATAACAGCCTCTTTAAGCACAACTTTTTGAAATGATATGATCAAACGAAAAAGGATATAGACTCATGGAAAAATCTACCACTTTCACTAGCAGGTCGAATAAATATTATTAGAATGAACGTTCTGCCTAAGTTTTTGTTCCTTTTCCAATGTATTCCTATATGGATAGCCAAAGCATTTTTTAGTAAACTAGATTCCCTCATGTCATACTTTATATGGAATGGAAAAACTCCTAGAATCAAGAAAATGTTCTTGCAAAGACCACCTTGCCAGGGAGGAATGGGATTACCCTGCTTCCGACGTTACTACTGGTCATGTAATATCCGCTCAATGTCGTTTTGGTTGTCCACTCAGGGGGCTGATTGGAGTAGGATGGAGAGTGAAAGCTGTTATCCCACCTCGCCAAAAGCATTACTTTATTCAGCTTTGCCTATCTCAAAACAAAAGCTTGAGAACCCAGTAGTTTCTCATTCAGTTAAAATCTGGTCCCAGATTAGGATGCACTACGGATGGAGAGAAGCGTCAGCTTTAAGCCCATTGACTAGTAATCATACACTTCCTCCATCAGTCTTAAATAAGATATTTCTTCAGTGGGAATATAAAGGTATTCAATGTCTAAAAGATTTATTTATTGAAAAAATATTTCCCACATTCAAACAATTACAGAACAAATACAGTTTGGAAAATAAAGATTTCTTTAAATATCTACAGATCCGAAATTTTGTCAAGTGCTTGTTTCCGTCTTTCCCTAATCAGCCCCCAAATTCTGCAATGGAAACAATGTTTTTGTCTAATCCATTTTAAAGAGGACTAATTGCTAATTGCGTTTTGCGACCTGGCCGTGTTTGTCAAAATGCTGCTGCTGTCACAGAGCAGAGCAAGCTCTGAAGAGTGCTGCTCGTGCTCGACACTGCTCTCCTCCCCCTCTCCTGTGTTGTACCGACACGTGACTCACCACTAGCGCTACCACCAGCAGTAGTAGTGGGGCGGCAGTAGCTCAGTGGTAGAGCGGCCGTCCTTCAACCGGAAGGTAGTAGGTTCGATTCCCGCTCGCCCCACAGTTCATACTGTCGTTGGGTCCTTGGGCAAGACACTTAACCCACCTTGCCTCCAGTGTCCGTAGCACTGGTGTATGAATGTGTGTGACTGTAGAGGTGTGTTTGGTGGTGGTAGGAGAAGGTTGAGCGCCGTGTGTATGGCAGCCCCCATCTCTGTCTGCCCCAGGTGTGAATGTGTGTGAATGGGGTGAGTGGAAGCATGATGTAAAGTGCTTTGGGTGCCCAAAAAGGGTGCAAAAAATGCGCTATATAAATGCATTACCACCATTTACCAGCAGTCAGGCGCGCGCGCCGCTCAGCCGCGCATGTCTAACAGCAGTCAGTCACAGTCAGAGGCAGAGAATGGCAGCAGAGAGAAAGAGGAGCGTTGTATGGCTGTTCTCATTATATTGTATTACAGGGAGAATTTGTTTTACATTTTTTATATTTATTTTGAAGTAAAACTTTGTGACTTTGTTTATTTAAGAAAAAAATCCTGAAAAGAAGTGCACTAAAGAGGAGAAACATTTTTGTTAACATGCTACTTGAAAAGAGAATTTGTTTTTACATTTTTTATATTTGTGAAGTAATAATTTTGTAACTTTGTTTATTTAAATAAAACAGAAGTAACCAAAAGTGGTTTCTGAACAAAAGCTTTTGTAGTACTGATTAATAACCCAAAATGCAAATCACAAAAACAAATTAAAAGTCATGAAAATTCATTTAGATTTAGGTTGAAGACGCATCCACCTTAATTATTAAAAAGTATCGGTATTGGTATTGGTATCGGCGATACTGGCCCTGTATTTACTTGGTATCGGATCGATACCAAATCTAGCGGTATCGCACACCTCTATTGCTTTCCCCCAACACCCCATCATCCTTGTGATTGTCGTTTATCAGGAAAGACTAAACATAACATTAACAAAGCTCTGACAAACAAGCTCTAACAAGCTCTAACAAAGCTCTGTGTGTTTGTGTAAGTTTGTGCTTTATTTATTTATTTATTTTAAATCCCTACATATGAAAATATCTTTAGGATTTTGTTCAGTAAGATTTGTTCCATACTGTCTATAAAGAACTTTGTTTTAGCACCGAGTGCTCAATAAATATAATAAACCATTTTGTTTTTGCATGTTTCCCATATTAATCTCAACCGTAACATATTCAAACAGATTATCAGTTGCTAAGGTTATGTTTCCACTACTTTGACATTCAGATTTTTGTCCACATAAAGAATGCACCTCGCTTTATGTTAAACAGAAACTTAAACATCAAGTGTAAACTTAAAATAACTTGTTTCTCTTTATTTATTCAAATTCACCAAAATTACAATCAGTAATATTACTGTTCATTAAAAAAGGCTAAATGTAACATTTCAACTTTTTATCTTTACGTTCCAAAGATTTGATGCAGTGTTCACATTGAACACCTCTAAGGGTTTGGCAAAAAAGGAAACACTATTGTGTTTGTCCTCCTAGTTCCCACAATAATTATTAATCCAAAACATTCCAATCAATAAATCCAACAAAGAAACATTTAAATTCAAATAAATCAATAACTCCAAACATTGATTAAAACACAGAGAAACTGGACATATGCTCTTAAACTTTAACAATTTATCTTGTTATTTAAACCAGGGGTTCTAAACCTTTTTTATGTCGGGGCCCAAATTTTACAGTACAAAGTGGCCCAGGGCCCATCCAAATATTAGCACTGTATTGGTTTATTGATCTCACCCTTGGTTTGATTTGTATTCAATAACTAAATGAAATCCAGTTGCAGTTTAACAGTTTATTATTCATGTGTATGTAAACCTGCACATACAACAAGATGACAGGAATTCATGGAACAAATCAATCTGCATCAAGAACCAATTTAAAGGCTCAAGTCAGGTATATTAACACAAAAATCAGTTAGATTTAATTTGACAAACTTTACTTACAAAAAAATTGAAAATGTATAAAAATAAAATAAAAACAATAAAATGTGTTGCTAAAATAAATAACTTCAAAATAATATTTTTCAAATTAAATAAATAATAAATAAGTTGTAAACTAAAATTGAAATAAATGCTTTAAAAGTATATATAGCTAAAAATATATATCTTTATAATCTGCTAAAAATTTGATAATTGTTTCAGCAGTCTACATTTTTGCATAGCAGAACCTGAAGTTGCTCTTCATATCTGTTATAAATGAACAATAACAGTCACAACAATTTGAACAAGCTACAACTCCCTTATTTATGTTCCCCTCTTAATGAGACACTTGGGCCTGCTTCACAGACATAACCAGATCCAGCCTGGGTGGAATGGGGGAAAGGCTCACTCTCAGAGAGTCTGTTTCGGGCCTTGGTCTTAGTTGTGGCCACAATGGAGAATCCTGATTCACACAGGTATGTAGTTGTGAATGCGAGGAGTAGTTTCACAGCCCTCAGTGCTAGACATGGGTACTGTTTTAAGACAGCAATCCAGAAGGAGCCCAGATCCAGTTTGCCCCACTGCAACTTTAAAGTACTGTCAGTGGCTACTTCCAGAAGCTGGGATTCCAGGTGTGAGGGCAAAGCAACATCATTTTTAGTGGGATCCACAGAAAATGGGTCCACAATCCACATGTGTCCCTCTCTGGGATCCTCAGGAAAGTAGTCATCAAATTTCACTGCCAGTTGTGAGAGGTGCTGTGAGACTAAGTCACTAATCTTCACCTGGGGGGAGTTTTCCAAAATGTCAGACAAAAGGGGAAACATGTCCATCCTTTTTTCCTGAGCCCTCTTAATCCACAAAGCAAGTTTCCTCTTAAAAGCTTGAACTTTATCTGCAACAAAAAATATGTTGCTATTTTTCCCTTGAAGTGAGATATTCAGCTGGTTCAGCAGTTTTCTCACTCTCAGTGAGAAAAGATAGTACCTCATTCCTCAGTTCAAACAAACGCTTGAGGACCAGTCCTCTTGAGAGCCATCTCACCTCACTGTGATAGAGCAGCTGGACATGATCTGCTTCCAAGCCTTCACAAAGTTTGGCAAAACATCTGGAGTTCACAGCATTATTTTTAATGAAGTTTATGGTTTTCACACTTACATCCATCACCTCATGTAACTCTGGTGACATTTTTTTTGCAGCAAGGCTTTCACGGTGAAGAAAACAGTGGGTCCATTTAGCTTCTGGAGCACGATCAAGTATCTGCCTGACGACACCGTGATGCCTGTCTGTCATTGACGCGGCACCATCGGTGCACACCCCAACACAGTTCTGCCAGTCTAGGCCGTTCTCTTTGAAGTAGTTATCCATGCAGCGGAAACATTCATCAGCCGTAGTCCGTGTGGGTAGCTCTCCACAAAACAGTATGTCTTCGTGCAAACTACTGTCCCAGCGATAGCGAACAAAAACCAGTAGCAGTGCAGCATTTGTGACATCAGTGGACTCGTCTAGTTGCAAAGAAAAACATGGGCTGCTTTTTATTCTTTCTAGCAACTGATGCTGTATGTCTGTGGCCATGTCCGCGATACGGTGACTAACAGTGTCGTTTGAGAGTGGGATGGTTAGCAGCTTTTTTGCAGCAGCCTCTCCGATCATCTCACGGCACATATCCACAGCGGCAGGTAAAACCAACTCCTCCGCTATCGTGAATGCTTTCTTAGTCTGTGCCACTCGTCTGGCTACGAGGTAGCTGGCTTTCAAAGCGCATTTCGAATTTCCAGTCAGTGACACAACAGACCTTTTCTGCATCTGAAGCCCATTTTCTTTTCTTTTGAAAAATTCCACAGACTTTCCCACAAGCGATGGCTGTTTGGATTCTAGATGCCGCTTTAGTTTTGAAGGCTTCAGTGCTTTATTGGATAGCATTAGCCCACACTCCACACACTGGGCTCTCGGCTCTGCCTCGTCACCTCCATTCACAAATCCGTATGAAGTCAGGATTGTATTTGCGGCAAAATCTTGACTTTTGGGCTGGGTTGGCTCGACTTTGGTCTCCCCTTGTCCGCTTTAAAAACTTCTCCATAACTTTTGCTACAGGCTACTGTTGACTGAGTGTCTTCTTCTACTTATTGGCGCTTGTTTAACGCGCCGCGTTCACTTACATTGTAAATCGTCAGACATGATTTTTTCCACTTCATTAAGTTTAGCTCTGTAGAAAGCCTTTCTTTAAAGCGAAATTCGTTTTGTACAAATTGTATCTTAAATTTAATAAATGTTTAATAAACTAATTGTATGTATTTAATAAATAAAAAGCAAATATAGCAGACATCCGTGACATGAGGCGCCAGCGCGCCGCGTTCACTTGCGCATCTCCTCGTAAATGAATGAAACTCAGCGTAGGCATATGCCTCATGCATTAGCATTAAATATCTATGCTGCATCCTTTCTAGAACAGACAAGGGCTTTCCTGCGGCTCGCATCAGCAGAGCATTGCATCGTCCACAGACCGCAAAACAGTCAGCGGTGCGGCTCTGTTCACTGTGAGATGTATTCAATGGAAAGCACATTCACTGCTAGTTGTTTTGCTGTTAATTTTAAATAAACGTAGAGAAAGTAGCTAATCAGTGTCTGCTCGTTTACTTATAAGAGATCATTTTCGGCTTTCTCCGGCTTCCTGCACCGGGCGTAATGCGAAACCGGAAGTGTCTAACCGCACACTCGCTGTTCGGAAATCAAACATCGCGGCCACGTCCAACTAGCCAATTGTAACTGTCTCGTGGATAACAGTGGTCATTCTGGTGTCTTCAATTGATAACTTGTTTGGTCCCGCGGCCCTCGCGGCCCACAGGTGAAAAACGTTTAATTTTTTGTGGACCTCCAGGTGGCCCCAAGCGTGGGCCGTGGCCCTATGGTTAAGAATAGGTGATTTAAACAATTACCTTTTTTTAAATGTATTTATTTCTACTTTAAATTTCTCTTTAAATTTTTTTTCCCTCTAAAGTATACTATAAGGTGATTTGCTAGTTTTATTAGGTTATTCCGTATGAGAGGAGCACTCACGCTATCACTCAGCAAAAAAAAAAAAATAAATAAATAAATATATTAGGGCTGGGCAAGTTAACGCGTTATTTTTGCGTTAACGCATTAATGAATTAACGCCGACAATTATTTTATCGCGCGTTAACGTCGGCCGATTAGTATGGTGAAAGATGTCGGTCTGAAGAACATTCTTAGGATCGCAACGAATGACTGCACGTATGAGCCGCCCTCATCCAGTGCTTTAAGTGGGCTGGAGTATGTGAGCGGGAAGAATTTGCGCTCCACGCTCAAAATATTTCATAATTACTCCGCTCAAGCTCCGCTCTGGGTGTACAATTTTCCGCTCCTCGCTCCAGGCTCTTTTTTTTATTGTATTTTTTTTAATAACACCAGTGTCTGATCAGAAGATGCAGGGACTCCTGGCTCGTGATTGGTAATTGAGCGATAGTGGAGCGTTTCGGAGTGGGAGAAAATCACAACGCTCCAACATTTAAAAAATCCGCTCCTCGCACCTGGCAAAATCACACAACTCCGCTCCTAGCTCCGCTCCCACTCCCCTTCCTCCGCACCGCTCACACACTAGTATTCAGTACCGCCACTTCTCCGTGCGCCCAGAACGTGCTTTTAGCGTACCGATACGCTCATTTGGACATCTGTTTTAATATAGGTTTTAATCCTTTGTCTGAGCTGCGGCTTTCCAGAGCGCCATTAACAATGCACACTTCCTAATTTGTCCCACCGACAGCAGAGACTACATTACCCATACACCCTTGAGTTTTACAAGTTTTACAACTCAACGTGGCCGGAGAGGGTGTGTGAAACGCGTGGGAACTGTATTCACATACACATGTAATGAAAACACAAGAGAGACATTTATATTGTTTATATTGTTATATTGTTATGATTGAGGCTCTGGACATAACTTGTTTTTCTATAACAAACTAAACAAAATATTAATGCCCTGGCAGTGGCAAATATATTTGGATTTAATATTTAATTTGATTACATTAATGTTTAAGTTGAGATTTAAAAGAAATATTTTAACTGCCACTAACCTTTAACTGCTGTAAAAAGTGTTTTTTTTAAATAAAAGTATGCAGTACACTAATTTTTAATTCATTATTTAATCGCGATTAATCGCAGAACATTGTGCGATTAATCGCGATTAAATGCATTAATTGTTGCCCAGCGCTAATATATATATATTAACGATGAAATATGGGACAAAACATGATTTTTTTCATAATAAGTCGGGACATTAAAATTTGAGTTGAAATACGGGACTGTCCCGGGAAAAACGGGACGTCTGGTCACCCTACATAAGCCTGAACTGGGATCATGGAAAACATCGGGTCTAAGTGATGACTGGAGATATTTATTTGGGGTCCTATCATGATACAAACTACATTAATGCACTCAGCTGGTCCTGCTGAGTAGGTAGAACCGAGGCCCGTTGCCCAGTTCCACCGTCCGCAAAAGCACTATGTGTCCATTTCACCAAAGTGTTTCGGGAGGGCCCAAATTTTGCACCCTGGCTCCTCGGGCCCCCCCAGTCGACATATTCGAAGTGCCAGTTTCTAGCTCCAAGGCAACCCGCTTTAGCCCCTGGAGAAAATCTCTCTCTCAGCCCTCACATGCTCAGACAGTCCTTTTGGTTGTGTTCAGAGCGGGGGAGGGGACAACCGTAGCTCTTCTGCCAATTAAGCCCCTTTACAATGTTATAGCCTCTCAAAACTTTACCGCACGCTTTCACGCATTGTGACTAGAAAAAGGAGTCCTTTCCCAAGTTGATGGGACCTTTCTAAGTGCCGTCCGTGAACACACTATGCATACATATATATATATATATATATATATATATATATATTCAGGAGAAGCAACTTTGCAGCAGAAGCCTACAGAACTGTGTGAGTGTATGTAATTCTTGTCTCTTTGAGCTTATTGTGCCGTGTTACTGCTGAGAAACCGCGCAGCGTGTTTACTACGACTGTGTCACGTGGTGTACCGGTGTGTAGTCTCAGCTGTTAGCGGGCTAGTTTCGTGTGAGTTCTTTGTGTGTGTGTAGAGGCGGGACCAAACGCCAGCTCCGCTCTCCTATATAACTTTGTGATTAATCGAAGTGACCAGGAGAAGCAACTTTGCAGCAGAAGCCTACAGAACTGTGTGAGTGTATGTAATTCTTGTCTCTTTGAGCTTATTGTGCCGTGTTACTGCTGAGAAACCGCGCAGCGTGTTTACTACGACTGTGTCACGTGGTGTACCGGTGTGTAGTCTCAGCTGTTAGCGGGCTAGTTTCGTGTGAGTTCTTTGTGTGTGTGTAGAGGCGGGACCTGCTGAATTCAATTACTTGAATAGAAGGGTATTTAAGTGGGAGTAGCCACCGCGGCAGCGGTCGCGGCAGCCGTCATCGCATGAAGACCGGAGTGAGTAAAGACCATCGACTCTACCTGCACGCGACTCCACCGAGCAGCCACACACCCACAGAGGACCTGAGTATTGCACCTTTTTTAGTACTAATTGTTTGCACTTATATTCCATTATTTCTACTATTACTTTCTTCTTGTATACTTTTTCCTCTTCGGCTCTTAAATGTGTTTCCAAATTACTACTGTCATTTCACCACGGAAATTATCATCTGTTTCACGCAAAAGGCGACGCAACCATAGTAATCTGCATGTTATATCACTGTCAAAAACTGCCCCTTCTACTTTCCCAATAGGCTTGTGGAACTGCCAGTCCGCTGTGAACAAAGCTGATTTCATTACAGCTTTTGTTCAACATTCTGGTCTTTCAGTTGTAGCACTTACAGAAACATGGATCAAACCAGAGGACTCTGCCACTCCCGCCGCCCTCTCCCATAATCACACTTTCTCCCACAGTCCTCGCTTCACTGGAAGGGGCGGAGGGACCGGACTACTTATTCCTACTGGCTGGAAGTTCAAACAGCTATCACCCTTGTGTGACAACAGCTCCTTCGAGTTCCATGCTGTTACCATCACCCACCCTGCTAAAAGTCATTTTGTAGTTATCTATCGGCCCCCAGGTCAGCTTGGACATTTCTTGGAGGAGTTGGATGCGCTTCTTTCATCCTTCCCTGACGATGGTACCCCTCTGGTGGTATTAGGAGACTTCAACATCCACCTTGAAAAGCCACAGGCTGCTAACTTCATTAACCTAACTGCATCATTTGACCTCAAGCAGGTTTCCACATCGGCAACCCACAAGTCTGGTAACCAACTAGATCTTATCTACATAAGATACTGCTCCACTCGCCACACTCAGGTCACGCCACTGCACACTTCCGATCATTTCTTCATTACTCTCGACCTTGACCTAACTTCTCCAGACACTGCAATTGTTTTACCGCTGGTCACTTTCCGACGCAACCTGCGTACACTCAGTCCCTCCCGTTTTCCTCTGCTGTCTCTTCTGCGCTCCCTCTTCTGAGGAGCTCTCTCTTTAAACACTAACACCGCCACCGACACTCTGTGCTCCACTACATCCTGCTTGGACAACTTATGCCCCCTTACATCTAGACCAGCCCGTACATCCTCGTCTGCCCCCTGGTCAGCCTCCGGTCAGCTGAGAGAAAATGGCGCAAGTCTAAAGATCCTGCTAACCTCTCTATCTACCAGTCTCTCCTCTCTACTTTCTCCGCTGATGTCACCTCTGCAAAAACTGTCTACTACCATTCTAGGTTAATCAACTCACCTGACTCGCGCACTCTCTTTAGAACCTTTTCCGCCCTCCTTTGTCCGCCTGCTCCCCCACCTTCATCGGATCTAACAGCTGATGATTTCGCGTCTTTCTTTGTAAAGAAAACGACCACCATCAGCAGTCAGTTCTCTGCGCCTCCACCTGTCGAGCTCATTCAGACCCCTGATATGTGTTTGCTCACTTCCTTCTCTCCTCTAACTGAAGCAGATGTTTCCAAGGTCATTAGTTCTAACCACCCTACTACCTGCCCGCTGGATCCCATCCCCACACATCTCCTTCAGGCCATCTCTCCATCTGTCGTGCCTGCTCTCACCCACATCATCAACTCATCTCTTTCCACTGGGTCCTTCCCACAGCTTTCAAAGAGGCCCGCATCACACCACTACTGAAGAAACCCACTCTTAACCCTACTCTGCTTGAAAACTACAGACCGGTTTCCCTCCTTCCCTTCATTGCCAAAGCTCTGGAGCGAGTTGTGTTTACTCAGCTCTCATCCTTTCTCACACGGAACAACCTCCTGGACCAGAACCAGTCTGGGTTCAAGAGCGGTCATTCCACGAAACTGCCCTGCTCTCAGTCATCGAAGCTCTGAGACTGGCAAAGGCAACATCCAAGTCATCTGTACTCATCTTACTGGATCTGTCTGCTGCTTTTGACACTGTTAATCATCACATCCTCCTGTCCTCTCTCAGGGCGATGGGTGTCTCTGGAATGGCGTTGCAATGGTTCAATTCTTACCTCTCGGATAGGTCATTCAGAGTATCCTGGAGAAATGAGGTCTCTGAGTCCCAACATCTCAATACAGGGGTGCCACAGGGCTCAGTGCTCGGACCGCTACTCTTTTCCATATACATGACATCCCTTGGCTCTGTCATCCAGAAGCATGGCTTTTCCTATCACTGCTATGCAGATGACACTCAACTCCACCTGTCATTTCATCCTGACGATCCGACGGTCTCTGCTCGCGTCTCGGCATGTCTGAGCGACATCTCACTTTGGATGAAGGACCATCACCTGCAGCTGAACCTTGCAAAACAGAACTGCTTGTGATTCCGGCCCATCCAAAGACCCACCACAACCTCTCCATTCAACTAGGCCCATCAACCATTACACCCAGCACTGCCAGAAATCTGGGAGTGGTAATTGATGATCAGCTAAACTTCACAAGTCATGTCGCCAGCACCACCCGGTCCTGTAGATTCATCCTCTACAACATTAGAAAAATTAGACCTTTCCTATCAGAGCACTCCACGCAAATTCTAGTCCAGGCTCTTGTCTTGTCCAAACTGGACTATTGCAATGCCCTACTGGCTGGACTCCCCGCCTGCACAACCAAACCTCTGCAGCTGATCCAGAATGCAGCGGCAAGAGTGGTCTTTAATGAACCGAAGAGAGCGCACGTATCTCCTCTATTCATTAGGTTACACTGGCTCCCGGTTGACGCCCGCATCAAGTTCAAAGCTATGCTCTTGGCCTACAAGACCACCTCTGGTTCTGCACCCCCATATCTCCACTCACTAATACAGACCTACGTTCCTACCAGATCCCTGCGCTCTGCAAATGAACAACGTCTGGTGGTACCGTCCCAAAAAGGTACAAAACCGCTCTCACGTACCTTCTCGGGATCTGTTCCACATTGGTGGAATGATCTACCTGCTGCTACAAGATCAGCAGATTCTGTAGCCATCTTTAAAAAACACCTGAAAACACATCTCTTCCGTCAACACCTGACTGACAAACACTGAGTCCTACTTCCTTTCTATCGATTCCTTTCTAAAAAAAAAAAAAAAAAAAAAAAAATCTCTTACCCTTAGCATTGTATACTATACAACATTTTTGTACCTTGTGTTGTTAAAATTGCTTCCATTGTTATCCTCACTTGTAAGTCGCTTTGGATAAAAGCGTCTGCTAAATGACTAAATGTAAATGTAAATATATATATATATATATGTATGTATACTATACATATATATATATACTAATACATTGAAATAATGGGCAATTTGGATTTTTCTACAAAGGTCCCAGGGGCCCCAAATTTTGCACGCTGGCTCCAGGCCCCCCCCCCCTAAATAACATATTGAAGGTGGCTGGCTCTAGAGTGAAGGGAAGAAAAATGATGACTAGAAAGTTATTGCACTTTTTTGGCCCTTTAGCGCATACCCTTTTTTGACCTTTTGACCCTTTAACAATGTCGTAGCCTCACCAAACCACACGCTTCCACACACTGTGACCAAAAAAACAAGACCACATTTGAGTCGATCGGACCTCGGGAAGTGGCCGCTAGTGCCCGGCTAGGTGCGAATACATTGAGATTTTGGGTATGTGGGAATCCCAAATTTTTCACCCTGGCTCCTGGAGCACCCCTGAATAACATATCCAAAGCCCAAGGCTCTAGAACAAAGGGAAAAAAAATATGATCAAAAAGACACCGTTCTTTTTAGGGCCTTTAGCTAGTACCCTTAGTTGACCTTTTGACCCCTTAACAATGTTGTAGCCTCTCCAAACTTCACCACCACCTTCCACGCACTGTGATGAGAAAAAAGAGTCCACTCCTGAGTCGATCGGACCTTCCTAGGCGCCGTACGTGAACACACTACAGACAATACATTGAAATAATGGGCTATTTGGAGTTTTCTACAAAGGGGCCCCAAATTTTGCACGCCGGCTCCAGGGCCCCCCCTGAATAACATATTGAAGGCAGCTGGCTCTATAGTGAAGGGAAGAAAAATAATGACTCAAAAGATATCTCCTTTTCGGGCCTTTAGCGCATACCCTTTTTTGACCTTTTGACCCCTTCACAATGTCGCAGCCTCTCCAATTGTTACCACCCGCTTCCACGTACCGTGGCGATCAAAATGAGTCTGCTCCCGAGTCGATCGGGCCTCTCAAAGCTCCGTACGTGAACACACTACACAAAATACATTGGAATAATGGGCAACTTGGATTTGTTCAGAAAGGTCCGTTGTGGGCCAAAATCGAACTGGGAGCTCAGGGGGGCCCCTGGTATGCCGTATCCACAGGGCAAGTCTCTTGGAGCAACTTTGGGCCAAAGGTCAAAATTGGCCAGAGGGGACGCTACCGCGCGCATCCTCTTGTGGCACATGACCATCTGACCGCTTCTGGGTCCATTCCGAAAAAATAGCGGGGAAGTGGACACATAGTGGGTTCATGGGATGTGGGCGTGGCTTAGGAGTGGTCAGCAGTGGTCACCGACACTTTTCCCCAAAATAGTGGGGAAGTGGACAAATAGTGGGTTCGTGGGAGGTGGGCGTGGCTTAGGGGTGGTCGGCAGTAGTGTCCGACACGTTTCCCCAAAATAGTGGGGAAGTGGACACATAGTGGGTTCGTGGGAGGTGGGCGGTGCTTAGGAGTGGTCAGGTGTCCCGGTGACTGACCAAGGTTCCCAGCTGGTGCGTGAGCAAACCTAGAGGTGTCCGGGAACCCACTTTGCCCGGAGGAAGCATGTTTTAGGGTCAAAAAGAGGGGCGAATCGCAAAGGTTCCAAAGGCGCATTAACTTAGTAGGCATCTTGTATTCCTTTTTACACTACGATCCCTCTGGGTCATTATTGAGACAATGGCAATTTATTTGGGCTTTTTTCCACGAACACACTATTTGCACTACCTCCAGCTCTTCCCTCCAGGAAGTCCTAGGTCTTCCCCGGGGTCTCCTCCCGGTGGGACATGCCCGAAACACCTCCCTAGGGAGTCGTCCAGGAGGCATCCGAAACAGATGCCCGAGCCACCTCAGCTGGCTCCTCTCGATGTGGAGGAGCAGCGGCTCTACTTTGAGCGCCTCCCGAGTGACAGAGCTCCTCACCTTATCTCTAAGGGAGCGCCCCGCCACCCTGCAAAGAAAGCTCATTTCGGCCGCTTCTATCCAGGATCTTGTTCTTTCGGTCATGACCCAAAGCTCATGACCATAGGTGAGAGTAGGAACGTAGATTGACCGGTAAATCGAGAGCTTTGCCTTACAGCTCAGCTCCTTCTTCACCACGACAGACCGGTACATCGACCGCATCACTGCAGAAGCTGCACCGATCCGTCTTTCAATCTCACGTTCCCTCCTTCCCTCACTCGTGAAAAAGAGCCCAAGATACTTGAACTCCTCCACTTGAGGCAGGATCTCTCCACCAACCTGAAGGAGACAAGCCACCCTTTTCCGACTGAGAACCATGGTCTCAGACTTGGAGGTGCTGATCCTCATCCCAGCCGCCTTGGCCGCATTCTCCTCTCCAGTACCCTGGCAAAGACTTTATTGGGAAGGCTAAGGAGTGTGATCCCTCTGTAGTTGGAAGAAGAAGAAGAAGAAAGTTTATTTAAATATCACCTTTCACAGACATAGTCACAAAGTGCTTCACGTGCAGGTGCTGTGGTCTTCAGAAAAATGAAATAGAGCATTTTCCAAACATAACATACATAACAACAGTAGCTGTTAAAACATAACATACATAGTGGCAACTACAGTTGCCGTTACAACATACGTAACAAAAACATATTTGGGGCATTATAGTAAAGAGTCAGACAGATGTCAAAATGGCAGACAGTTGGTAAGGCTGAGGATAGGATAGAAAGGGAAGGCGACTGTAAGATGTTTAGGTGGAGTGGCCTTGTCCTAGAAGGGAGTACAGGGAGTAATGGAGGATAAGATAACCCCCAGCTGCTGGCCCAACTTCTAACCGGGAGAAAGGGACTTGGGAAAGGAGGGAAGGGAGACAGAAATTTGTAATTTATATATTTTGATCTTCGGTAATTTATCCGGATCATAATCAATCAGTTCTGGTTCTCAGCGTGAAGTGTGTGCGTCCATTTCGTGGAGTAACCTTGATGTGTCCTATCCATGGTCAGGCCCGTAATACCACGTAGCAGCTCACCGGTCTGTTTTAAGATGTTGTCCACTCTTCTCTGGATGTAACCCCTTCACATCTCTCTGACTCTCGGTGTTGTTTACTCTTTTCACAGTCCGTGCTGAGATGTCAGTCAGCTCCTCAGACTGTGCGTCTCTTTTTTGTAATCCTTTCAGTCTGTCACTCACGTCACAGAAGCACAATTTAATTTCAGCAGACAGCGGCTGGATAGATTTAAAGGCAGATGTCTTACAAATTTTGCAATAGTTTAAGGCAGTCCCCAGACAAACGAGCAGGAACCTCACTATCATGAATCCAAAAGAAATACATCCTCAACGTCCTCCATGGGCAGAACTTCTAAACACAGAACTTGCCAGCTCTTCCAGGCGTCCTGTGAGTATAGCCAGGCTCGGTAGGTCTCCTTCTTTAGCTTGACGACATCCCTTACTTCCGGTGTCCACCACCGTGTTCGGGGGTTGCCGCCATGACAGGCACCGGAGACTTTACGGCCACAGCTTCGAGTGGCCGCATCGACAATGGAGGTGGAGAACATGGTCCACTCAGACTCAATGTCTCCAACCTCCCTCGGGATCTGCCGGAAGTGGGAGTTGAAGGTCTTTCTGACAGGGGGCTCTGCCAAACATCCCCAACAGACCCTCACAGTACGTTAGGGTCTACCGAGTCTGTCCACCTTTCTCCCCGCAATCGGATCCAACTCACAACCAGGTGGTGATCAGTTGACAGCTCCGCCCTTCTCTTCACCCGAGTGTCCAAGACATACGGCCGGAGGTCAGATGAAACAACTACAAAGTCGATCATCGATCTCCGGCCTAGGGTGTCCTGGTGCCACGTGCACTGATGGACACCCTTCGCTCATGTGGGCACTGTCGCTGCCTACGTGAGCGTTGAAGTCCCCCAGTAGACGACGGAGACCCCGGTCGGAGCACTTTCCAGCACCCCTCCCAGAGACTCAAAGAAGGCCGGATACTCTGCACTGCCATTTGGCCCATAAACACAAACAACAGTGAGAGACCTATTCCCGACACGAAGGCGCAGGGAAGCGACCCTCTCGTTCACCGGGGTGAACTCCAACACATGGCGGCTGAGCTAGGGGGCTATGAGCAAGCCCACACCAGCCCGCCGCCTCTCACTGCAGGCAACTCCAGAGTAGTGGAGAGTCCAGGAAGTCCAGGAAGTCCTGCAGCACAGATAGGCCAAGCGATGTTGTGTGATCACACCTGCAGCCAATGATGGCGAAGCGGGGCATGTCATCATGAATCATACGAGTCGGGTGTGTGTCTTGACCTCGGCCGAACCCCTGAGACTGAGACTTAACCTGGGTTCGGGGTTCGGTCGAACCCAGGTTAAGAACTACTGATTCAGTGACATGATGAGCTCCTTCAAGTGCAGTCTGTGGACTTCCAAACTTGTGCATTTCCACAAGCG
>CM044564.2:26683304-26880021 GCA_024416835.2 Perccottus glenii | reverse complement strand
TGGCCTCCTGTGGCCTCTGTCTGCTCTGGTCTCACTGTGGCCTTTGTCTTCTCTGGTTTCACTGTAGCCTCTGTCTCCTCTGGTTCCACGGTAGCCTCTTTCTTCTATGGTCTCACTGTGGCTAATGTCTCCTCTGGTCTCACTGGGGCCTCTGTGGCCTCTGGTCCCACTGTGGCCTCTGTCTCCTCTGGTCTAACGGTGGCCTCGTTCTGCTCTGTCCTCACTGTGGCCACTGTGGCCTCTGGTTCCACTAAGGCCTCTGTCTGCTCTTGTCTCACCGTGGCCTCATTGCGTCTGGTGCCACTAGGGCCTCTGTCTTCTCTGGTCTCACAATGGCGTCTGTCTGCTCTGTTCTCACTGTGGTCTCTGTCTCCTCTGGTCTCACTGTGGTCTCTGTCTCCTCTGGTCTCACTGTGGTCTCTGTCTCCTCTGGTCTCACTGTGATCACTGTGTCATCTGGTCCTACTGTGGCCTCTGTCTCATCTGGTCTCACTGTGGCCTCTGTCTTCTCTGGTCTCACTGTGGCCTCTGTCTTCTATGAATCTCACGGTGGCCTCTGTCTGCTCTGGCCTCACTGTAGCCTCTGTCTGCTCTGGTCTCACTGTGGCCTCTGTCTCCTCTGGTCTCACAGTGGCCACGGTCTCCTGTGGTTCCTCTGTCTCTTCTGGTCCTACTGTGGCCTCTGTCTGCTCTGGCCTCATGGTGGTCTCTGTCTCCTCTGGTCTCACTGTGGCCGCTGTCTCCTCTGGTCCTACTGTGGCTTCTGTCTCCTCTGGTCTCACGGTGGCCTCGTTCTGCTCTGTCCTCACTGTGGCCACTGTCTCCTCTGGTCTCACTGTGGTCACTGTGTCCTCTGGTCCCACTGGGGCCTCTGTCTCTTCTGGTCCCACTGGGGCCTCTGTCTCTTCTGGTCCCACTGTGGCCACTGTCTCGTCTGGTCCCACTGTGGCCACTGTGTCCTCTGGTCCCACTGGGGCCTCTGTCTCTTCTGTTTCCACTGGGTTCTCTATCTCCTCTGCTTCCACTGTGGCCTCTGTTTCCACTGGGGCCTCTGGGGCCTCTGGTTCCACTGTGGCCTCTGTCTCCTCTGGTCTCACTGTGGTCTCTGTCTCCTCTGGTCTCACTGTGGCCGCTGTCTCCTCTGGTCCTACTGTGGCTTCTGTCTCCTCTTGTCTCACGGTGGCCTTGTTCTAATCTGTCCTCACTGTGGCCACTGTCTCCTCTGGTCTCACTGTGGTCACTGTGTCCTCTGGTCCCACTGGGGCCTCTGTCTCTTCTGGTCCCACTGGGGCCTCTGTCTCTTCTGGTCCCACTGTGGCCACTGTCTCTTCTGGTCCCACTGTGGCCACTGTACCTCTGGTCCCACTGGGGCCTCTGTCTCTTCTGTTTCCACTGGGTTCTCTATCTCCTCTGGTTCCACTGTGGCCTCTGTTTCCACTGGGGCCTCTGGGGCCTCTGGTTCCACTGTGGCCTCTGTCTCCTCTGGTCTCACTGTGGTCTCTGTCTCCTCTGGTCTCACTGTGGCCGCTGTCTCCTCTGGTCCTACTGTGGCTTCTGTCTCCTCTTGTCTCACGGTGGCCTCGTTCTGCTCTGTCCTCACTGTGGCCACTGTCTCCTCTGGTCTCACTGTGGTCACTGTGTCTTCTGGTCCCACTGGGGCCTCTGTGTCTTCTGGTCCCACTGGGGCCTCTGTCTCTTCTGGTCCCACTTGGGCCTCTGTCTCTTCTGGTCCCACTGTGGCCACTGTCTCCTCTGTTTCCACTGGGGCCTTTGTCTTCTCTGGTTTCACTGTGGCCTCTGTCTCCTCTGGTCTAACGGTGGCCTCGTTCTGCTCTGTCCTCACTGTGGCCACTGTGGCCTCTGGTTCCACTAAGGCCTCTGTCTGCTCTTGTCTCACTGTGGCCTCATTGCCATTGGTTCCACTAGGGCCTCTGTCTTCTCTGGTCTCACGATGGCGTCTGTCTGCTCTGTTCTCACTGTGATCTCTGTCTCCTCTGGTCTCACTGTGGTCTCTGTCTCCTCTGGTCTCACTGTGGACTCTGTCTCCTCTGGTCTCACTGTGATCACTGTCTCATCTGGTCCTACTGTGGCCTCTGTCTCCTCTGGTCTCGCTGTGGCCTCTGTCTTCTCTGGTCTCACTGTGGCCTCTTTTTTCTCTGGCCTCATTGGGGCCTCTGTCTCTTCTGGTCTCACGGTGGCCTCTGTCTTCTATGAATCTCACGGTGGCCTCTGTCTGCTCTGGCCTGACTGTAGCCTCTGTCTGCTCTGGTCTCACTGTGGCCACGGCCTCCTGTGGTTCCTCTGTCTCTTCTGGTCCTACTGTGGCCTCTGTCTACTCTGGTCTCACTGTGGTCACTGTCTCCTCTGGTCTCACTGTGGCCTCTGTCTCCTCTGGTCTCACTGTGGTCTCTGTCTCCTCTGGTCTCACTGTGGTCTCTGTCTCTTCTGGCCTCACTGTGGCCTCTTGTTCCACTGTGGCCTTTGTCTCCTTAGATTCACTGTGGCCTCTGTCTCCTCTGGTCCTCTGTGGCCTCTGTCTCCTCTGATCTCACTGTGGCCACTGTCTCCTCTGATCTCACTGTGGCCACTGTCTCCTCTGTTTCCACTGGGGCCTCTGTGGCCTCTGGTTCCACTGTGGCCTCTGTCTGCTCTGTTCTCACTGTGGCCTTTATCTTCTCTGGTTTCACTGTAGCCTCTGTCTCCTCTGGTTCCACGGTAGCCTCTTTCTTCTATGGTCTCACTGTGGCCTCTGTCTCCTTTGGTCCCACTGTGGTCTCTGTCTCCTCTGGTCTCACTGTGGCCAATGTCTCCTCTGGTCTCACTGTGGCCTCTGTGGCCTCTGGTCCCACTGTGGCCTCTGTCTGCTCTGTTCTCACTGTGGCCTTTGTCTTCTCTGGTTTCCTGTTGCCTCTGTCTCCTCTGGTTCCACGGTAGCCTCTTTCTTCTATGGTCTCACTGTGGCCTCTGTCTCCTCTGGTCCCACTGTGGCCTCTGTCTCCTCTGGTCCTACTGTGGCCTCTGTCTCCTCTGGTCCTACTGTGGCCTCTGTCTCCTCTGGTCTAACGGTGGCCTCGTTCTGCTCTGTCCTCACTGTGGCCACTGTGGCCTCTGGTTCCACTAAGGCCTCTGTCTGCTCTTGTCTCACTGTGGCCTCATTGCCATTGGTGCCACTAGGGCCTCTGTCTTCTCTGGTCTCACGATGGCGTCTGTCTGCTCTGTTCTCACTGTGATCTCTGTCTCCTCTGGTCTCACTGTGGTCTCTGTCTCCTCTGGTCTCACTGTGGACTCTGTCTCCTCTGGTCTCACTGTGGCCTCTGTGGCCTCTGGTCCCACTGTGGCCTCTGTCTCCTCTGGTCCTACTGTGGCCTCTGTCTCCTCTGGTCTAACGGTGGCCTCGTTCTGCTCTGTCCTCACTGTGGCCACTGTGGCCTCTGGTTCCACTAAGGCCTCAGTGAGACAAGAGCAGACAGTGGCCTCATTGCCATTGGTTCCACTAGGGCCTCTGTCTTCTCTGGTCTCACAATGGCGTCTGTCTGCTCTGTTCTCACTGTGATCTCTGTCTCCTCTGGTCTCACTGTGGTCTCTGTCTCCTCTGGTCTCACTGTGGACTCTGTCTCCTCTGGTCTCACTGTGATCACTGTCTCATCTGGTCCTACTGTGGCCTCTGTCTCCTCTGGTCTCGCTGTGGCCTCAATCTTCTCTGGTCTCACTGTGGCCTCTTTTTTCTCTGGCCTCATTGGGGCCTCTGTCTCTTCTGGTCTCACGGTGGCCTCTGTCTTCTATGAATCTCACGGTGGCCTCTGTCTGCTCTGGCCTGACTGTAGCCTCTGTCTGCTCTGGTCTCACTGTGGCCACGGTCTCCTGTGGTTCCTCTGTCTCTTCTGGTCCTACTGTGGCCTCTGTCTACTCTGGCCTCACGGTGGTCACTGTCTCCTCTGGTCCCACTGTGGTCACTGTCTCTTCTGGTCTCACTGTGGTCACTGTCTCCTCTGGTCTCACTGTGGCCTCTGTCTCCTCTGGTCTCACTGTGGTCTCTGTCTCCTCTGGTCCTACTATGGCCTCTGTCTAATCTGGTCTCACTGTGGTCTCTGTCTCTTCTGGCCTCACTGTGGCCTCTTGTTCCACTGTGGCCTTTGTCTCCTTAGATTCCACTGTGGCCTCTGTCTTTTCTGGTCCTACTGTGGCCTCTGTCTCCTCTGATCTCACTGTGGCCACTGTCTCCTCTGATCTCACTGTGGCCACTGTCTCCTCTGATCTCACTGTGGCCACTGTCTCATCTGATCTCACTGTGACCTCTGTCTCCTCTGGTCTCACTGTGTTCTCTGTCTCCTCTGGTCTCACTGTGGCCTCTGTCTGCTCTGGCCTCACAGTGGCCTCCGTCTCCTCTGGCCTCACTGTGGCCTCTGTCTGCTCTGGTCTCACTGTGGCCGTTGTCTTCTCTGGTTTCACTGTAGCCTCTGTCTCCTCTGGTTCCACGGTAGCCTCTGTCTCCTTTGGTCCCACTGTGGTCTCTGTCTCCTCTGGTCTCACTGTGGCCAATGTCTCCTCTGGTCTCACTGTGGCCTCTGTGGCCTCTGGTCCCACTGTGGCCTCTGTTTCCTCTGGTCCTACTGTGGCCTCTGTCTCCTCTGGTCTAACGGTGGCCTCATTCTGCTCTGTCCTCACTGTGGCCACTGTGGCCTCTGGTTCCACTAAGGCCTCTGTCTGCTCTTGTCTCACTGTGGCCTTATTAAGTCTGGTGCCACTAGGGCCTCTGTCTTCTCTGGTCTCACTGTGGTCTCTGTCTCCTCTGGTCTCACTGTGGTCTCTGTCTCCTCTGGTCTCACTGTGGTCTCTGTCTCCTCTGGTCTCACTGTGATCTCTGTCTCCTCTGGTCTCACCCTCTGGTCTCACTGTGGTCTCTGTCTCCTCTGGTCTCGCTGTGGCCTCTGTCTTCTCTGGTCTCACTGTGGCCTCTGTTTTCTCTGGTCTCACTGTGGCCTCTGTCTCCTCTGGTCTCACAGTGGCCACGGTCTCCTCTGGTCCCACTGTGGTCACTGTCTCTTCTGGTCTCACTGTGGTCACTGTCTCCTCTGGTCTCACAGTGGCCACGGTCTCCTCTGGTCCCACTGTGGTCACTGTCTCCTCTGGTCTCACTGTGGTCACTGTCTCCTCTGGTCTCACTGTGGCCGTTGTCTCCTCTGGTCTCACTGTCGTCTCTGTCTCCTCTGGTCCTACTATGGCCTCTGTCTAATCTGGTCTCACAGTGGTCTCTGTCTCTTCTGGCCTCACTGTGGCCTCTTGTTCCACTGTGGCCTCTGTCTCCTCAGATTCCACTGTGGCCTCTGTCTCCTCTGGTCCTACTGTGGCCTCTGTCTCCTCTGGTCTCACTGTGGCCTCTGTCTCCTCTGATCTCACTGTGGCCTCTGTCTCCTCTGATCTCACTGTGGCCACTGTCTCCTCTGATCTCACTGTGGTCTCTGTCTCTTCTGATCTCATTGTGGCCACTGTCTGCTCTGTTCTCATTGTTGTCTCTGTCTGCTCTGGCCTCACTGGGGCCTCTGTCTCCTCTGATCTCACAGTGGCCACTGTCTGCTCTGTTCTCATTGTTGTCTCTGTGTGCTCTGGCCTCACTGGGGCCTCTGTCTCCTCTGGCCTCACTGGGGCCTCTGTCTCCTCTGGCCTCACTGGGGCCTCTGTCTCCTCTGGCCTCACTGGGGCCTCTGTCTCCTCTGGTTCTCACTGTGGCCTCTGTCTCCTCTGGCCTCACTGTGGCCTCTGTCTCCTCTGGTCTCACTGTGGCCTCTGTCTGCTCTGGTCTCACTGTGGTCTCTGTCTCCTCTGGTCTCACTGTGGCCTCTGTCTCCTCTGGTCTCACTGTGGCCTCTGTCTCCTCTGGTCTCACTGTGGTCACTGTCTCCTCTGGTATCCTGGTGGTCACTGTCTCCTCTGGTCTCACGGTGGTCACTGTCTGCTCTGGTCTCACTGTGGCCTCATTGCGTCTGGTTCCACTGTGGCCTCTGTCTCCTCTGGTCTCACGGTGGCCTCTGTCTGCTCTGTTCTCACTGTGGCCTCTGTCTCCTCTGGTCTCACAGTGGCCACTGTCTCCTCTGGTCCCACTGTGGCCATTGTCTCCTCTGTTTCCACTGGGGCCTCTGTGGCCTCTGGTTCCACTGGGGCCTTATTGCGTCTGGTGCCACTGGGGCCTCTGTCTCCTCTGGTCTCACGATGGCCTCTGTCTGCTCTGTTCTCACTGTGGTCTCTGTCTCCTCTGGTCTCACTGTGGCCTCTGTCTCCTCTGGTCTCACTGTGGCCTCTGTCTCCTCTGGTCTCACTGTGGCCTCTGTCTCCTCTGGTCTCACTGTGGTCTCTGTCTCCTCTGGTCCTACTATGGCCTCTGTCTAATCTGGTCTCACTGTGGTCTCAGTCTCTTCTGGCCTCACTGTGGCCTCTTGTTCCACTGTGGCCTCTGTCTCCTCTGGTCTCACGGTGGCCTCATTGCGTCTGGTTTCACTGTGGCCTCTGTCTCCTCTGGTCTCACGGTGGCCTTGTTCTGCTCTGACCTCACTGAGGCCTCTGTCTCCTCTGATCTCACTGTGGCCTCTGTCTCCTCTGGTCTCACTGTGGCCTCATTGCGTCTGGTTCCACTGTGGCCTCTGTCTCCTCTGGTCTCACGATGGCCTTGTTTTGCTCTGGCCTCACTGAGGCCTCTGTCTCCTCTGATCTCACTGTGAACACTGTCTCCTCTGATCTCACTGTGGCCTCTGTCTCCTCTGGTCTCACTGTGGCCTCTGTCTCCTCTGGTCTCACTGTGGCCTCTGTCTCCTCTGGTCTCACTGTGGCCTCTGTCTCCTCTGGTCCTACTATGGCCTCTGTCTAATCTGGTCTCACTGTGGTCTCAGTCTCTTCTGGCCTCACTGTGGCCTCTTGTTCCTCTGTGGCCTCTGTCTCTTCTGGTCCTCCTGTGTCCTCTGTCTCCTCTGGTCCCACTGTGGCCTCTGTCTCCTCTGGTCCCATTGTGGCCACTGTCTCTTCCGGTCCTACTGTGGTCTCTGTCTCCTCTGGTCTCCTCTGGTCTCCTCTGATCTCACTGTGGCCACTGTCTCCTGTGGTTCCTCTGTGGCCTCTGTCTCTTCTGGTCTCACAATGGCCTCTGTCTCCTCTGGTCTCACTGTGGCCTGTGTCTCCTCTGGTCTCACTGTGATCTCTGTCTCCTCTGGTCTCACTGTGGCATCTGTCTCCTCTGGTCTCACTGTGGCCTCTGTCTCCTCTGGTCTCACTGTGGCCTCTGTCTCCTCTGGTCTCACTGTGGCCTCTGTCTCCTGTGGTTCCACTGTGGCATCTGTCTCCTCAGGTCTTACGGTGGTCTCTGTCTCCTTTTGGTCGCACTGTGGCCTCTGTTTAATGTGGTTCCACTGTGGCCACTGTCTCCTGTGGTTCCTCTGTGCTCTCTGTCTCTTCTGGTCCTACTGTGGCCTCTGTCTCCTCTGGTCTCACTGTGGCCTCTGTCTCCTCTGGTCTCACTGTGGCCTCTGTCTCCTCTGGTCTCACTGTGGCCTCTGTCTCCTCTGGTCTCACTGTGGCCTCTGTCTCCTCTGGTCTCACTGTGGCCTCTGTCGCCTCTGGTCTCAGTGTGACCTCTGTCGCCTTTGGTCCTACTGTGGCCTCTGTCTCCTCTGGTCTCACTGTGACCTCTGTCTGCTCTGGTCTCACTGTGGCCTCTGTCTACTCTGGTCTCACTGTGGCCTCTGTCTCCTCTGGTCTCACTGTGGCCTCTGTCTCCTCTGGTCTCACTGTGGCCTCTGTCTGCTCTGGTCTCACTGTGGCCTCTGTCTCCTCTGGTCTCACTGTGGCCTCTGTCTCCTCTGGTCTCACTGTGGCCTCTGTCTCCTCTGGCCTCACTATGGCCTCTGTCTGCTCTGGTCTCACGGTAGCCTTTGTCTTCTATGGTCTCACTGTGGCCTCTGTCTGCTCTGGTCTCACTGTGGCCTCTGTCTCCTCTGGTCTCACATTGGCCACGGTCTCCTGTGGTTCCTCTGTCTCTTCTGGTCCTACTGTGGCTTCTGTCTCCTCTGGTCTCACGGTGGCCTCGTTCTGCTCTGTCCTCACTGTGGCCACTGTCTCCTCTGGTCTCACTGTGGTCACTGTGTCCTCTGGTCCCACTGTGGCCTCTGTCTCTTCTGGTCCCACTGGGGCCTCTGTCTCCTCTGGTCTCACTGTGGCCTCTGTCTCCTCTGTTTCCATTGTGGGCCTCTGTCTCCTCTGGTCTCACTGTGGCTCTGTCTCCTCTGGTCCTACTGTGGCCACTGTCTCCTCTGGTCTCACTGTGGCCTCTGTCTCCTCTGGTCTCACTGTGGCCACTGTCTCCTCTGGTCTCACTGTGGTCACTGTGTCCTCTGGTCTCACTGTGGCCTCTGTCTCCTCTGGTCTCACTGTGGCCTCTGTCTCCTCTGGTCTCACTGTGGCCTCTGTCTCCTCTGGTCTCACTGTGGCCACTGTCTCCTCTGGTCTCACTGTGGCCTCTGTCTCCTCTGGCCTGCCTGGGGCCTCTGTATCCTCTGGTCTCACTGTGGCCTCTGTCTCCTCTGGCCTCACTGTGGCCTTTGTCTTCTCTGGTTCCACGGTAGCCTCTGTCTTCTATGGTCTCACTGTGGCCTCTGTCTCCTCTAGTCTCACTGTGGCCTTTGTCTCCTCTGGTCTCACAGTGGCCACTGTCTCCTCGGGTCTCACTGTGGCCTCTGTCTCCTCTGGTCTCACTGTGGCCTCTGTCTCCTCTGGTCCTACTGTGGCCTCTGACTCCTCTGGTCTAACGGTGGCCTCGTTCTGCTCTGTCCTCACTGTGGCCACTGTGGCCTCTGGTTCCACTAAGGCCTCTGTCTGCTCTTGTCTCACCGTGGCCTCATTGCGTCTGGTGCCACTAGGGCCTCTGTCTTCTCTGGTCTCACGATGCGCTCTGTCTGCTCTGTTCTCACTGTGGTCTCTGTCTCCTCTGGTCTCACTGTGGTCTCTGTCTCCTCTGGTCTCACTGTGGCCTCTGTCTCCTCTGGTCTCACTGTGATCACTGTGTCATCTGGTCCTACTGTGGCCTCTGTCTCATCTGGTCTCACTGTGGCCTCTGTCTCCTCTGGTCTCACTGTGGCCTCTGTCTCCTCTGGTCTCACTGTGGCCTCTGTCTTTCTGGTCTCTCTGTGGCCTATGTCTCCTCTGGCCTCACTGGGGCCTCTGTCTCTTCTGGTCTCATGTTGGCCTCTGTCTTCTATGAATCTCACGGTGGCCTCTGTCTGCTCTGGCCTCACTGTAGCCTCTGTCTGCTCTGGTCTCACTGTGGCCTCTGTGGCCTCTGGTTCCACTAAGGCCTCTGTCTGCTCTTGTCTCACGATGGCGCTCTGTCTGCTCTGTTCTCACTATGGTCTCTGTCTCCTCTGGTCTCACTGTGGTCTCTGTCTCTCTGGTCCACTGTGGCCTCTGTCTCCTCTGGTCTCACTGTGGCCTCTGTCTTTCTCTGGTCTCACTGTGGCCTCTGTCTTTCTGGTCTCTCTGTGGCCTCTGTCTCCTCTGGCCTCACTGGGGCCTCTGTCTCTTCTGGTCTCACTGTGGCCTCTGTCTCCTCTGGTCTCACTGTGGCCTCTGTCTCTGGTCTCACTGTGGCCTCTGTCTCCTCTGGTCCACTGTGGCCTCTGTCTCCTCTGGTCTCACGGTGGCCTCTGTCTTCTCTGTCTCACTGTGGCCTCTGTCTGCTCTGGCCTGACTGTAGCCTCTGTCTGCTCTGGTCTCACTGTGGCCTCTGTCTCCTCTGGTCTCACTAGTGGCCTCTGTCTCCTGTGGTCTCACTGTGGCCTCTGTCTCCTCTGGTCTCACTGTGGTTCTCTGTCTCCTCTGGTCTCACTGTGGCCTCTGTCTCCTCTGGTCTCACTGTGGCCTCTGTCTCCTCTGGTCTCACTGTGGCCACTGTGTCTCCTGGTCCTACTGTGGCCTCTGTCTCTCTGGTCTCACTGTGGCCTCTGTCTCCTCTGGTCTCACTGTGGTCTCTGTTTCCTCTGGTCTCACTGTGGCCTCTGTCTCTTCTGGTCTCACGGTGGCCTCTGTCTTCTATGAATCTCACTGTAGCCTCTGTCTGCTCTGGTCTCACTGTGGCCTCTGTCTCTTCTGGTCTCACTGTGGCCTCTGTCTCCTCTGGTCTCACTGTGGCCTCTGTCTCCTCTGGTCTCACTGTGGCCACTGTCTCCTGTGGTTCCTCTGTGGCCTCTGTCTCTTCTGGTCTCACTGTGGCCTCTGTCTCCTCTGGTCTCACTGTGGCCTCTGTCTCCTCTGGTCTCACTGTGGCCTCTGTCTCCTCTGGTCTCACTGTGGCCTCTGTCTCCTCTGGTCTCACTGTGGCCTCTGTCTGCTCTGGCCTCACGGTGGCCTCCGTCTCCTCTGGCCTCACTGTGGCCTCTGTCTGCTCTGGTCTCACTGTGGCCTTTGTCTTCTCTGGTTTCACTGTAGCCTCTGTCTCCTCTGGTTCCACGGTAGCCTCTTTCTTCTATGGTCTCACTGTGGCCTCTGTCTCCTCTGGTCTCACTGTGGTCTCTGTCTCCTCTGGTCCCACTGTGGTCTCTGTCTCCTCTGGTCTCACTGTGGCCTCTGTCTCCTCTGGTCTCACTGTGGCCTCTGTCTCCTCTGGTCACTGTGGCCTCTGTCTCCTCTGGTCCTACTGTGGCCTCTGTCTCCTCTGGTCTAACGGTGGCCTCTGTTCTGCTCTGTCCTCACTGTGGCCTCTGTGGCCTCTGGTTCCACTAAGGCCTCTGTCTGCCCTTGTCTCACCATGGCCTCATTGTGTCTGGTGCCACTGTGGCCTCTGTCTCCTCTGGTCTCACTGTGGCCCTGTCTGCTCTGTTCTCACTGTGGTCTCTGTCTCCTCTGGCCTCACTGTGGTCTCTGTCTCCTCTGGCCTCACTGTGGCCTCTGTCTCCTCTGGTCTCACTGTGGATCACTGTCTCCTCTGGTCCTACTGTGGCCTCTGTCTCCTCTGGTCTCCTGTGGCCTCTGTCTCTCTGGTCTCACTGTGGCCTCTGTTTTCTCTGGTCTCGCTGTGGCCTCTGTCTCCTCTGGTCTCGCTGTGGCCTCTGTCTCCTCTGGTCTCACTGTGGCCTCTGTCTCCTCTGGTCTCACGGTGGCCTCTGTCTGCTCTGGCCTCACTGTGGCCTCTGTCTCCTCTGGCCTCACTGTGGCCTCTGTCTCCTCTGGTCTCACAGTGGCCATGGTCTCCTGTGGTTCCTCTGTCTCTTCTGGTCCTACTGTGGCCTCTGTCTGCTCTGGCCTCACGGTGGTCTCTGTCTCCTCTGGTCTCACTGTGGCCGCTGTCTCCTCTGGTCCTACTGTGGCTTCTGTCTCCTCTGGTCTCACGATGGCCTCTGTCTCTGCTCTGTCCTCACTGTGGCCTCTGTCTCCTCTGGTCTCACTGTGGTCACTGTGTCCTCTGGTCCCACTGTGGGCCTCTGTCTCTTCTGGTCCCACTGTGGGCCTCTGTCTCTTCTGGTACCACTGTGGCCACTGTCTCCTCTGTTTCCATTGGGGTCTCTGTCTCCTCTGGTCTCACTGTGGCCTCTGTCTCCTCTGGTCCTACTGTGGCCTTCTGTCTCCTCTTGTCTCACGGTGGCCTCATTCTGCTCTATCCTCACTGTGGCCACTGTCTCCTCTGGTCTCACTGTGGTCACTGTGTCCTCTGGTCCCACTGGGGCCTCTGTGTCTCCTCTGGTCTCACTGTGGCCTCTGTCTGCTCTGGTCTCACTGTGGCCTTTGTCTTCTCTGATTTCACTGTAGCCTCTGTCTCCTCTGGTTCCACGGTAGCCTCTTTCTTCTATGGTCTCACTGTGGCCTCTGTCTCCTCTGGTCACTGTGGTCTCTGTCTCCTCTGGTCTCACTGTGGCCTGTCTCCTCTGGTCTCACTGTGGCCTCTGTGGCCTCTGGTCTCACTGTGGCCTCTGTCTCCTCTGGTCTCTACTGTGGCCTCTGTCTCTCTGGTCTCACTGTGGCCTCTGTCTGCTCTGTCCTCACTGTGGCCACTGTGGCCTCTGGTTCCACTAAGGCCTCTGTCTGCTCTGGTCTCACCGTGGCCTCATTCGTCTGGTCTCACTGTGGCCTCTGTCTCTCTGGTCTCACGATGGCGCCTGTCTGCTCTGGTCTCACTGTGGTCTCTGTCTCCTCTGGTCTCACTGTGGCCTCTGTCTCCTCTGGTCTCACTGTGGCCTCTGTCTCCTCTGGTCTCACTGTGATCACTGTGTCATCTGGTCCTACTGTGGCCTCTGTCTCATCTGGTCTCACTGTGGCCTCTGTCTCTCTGGTCTCACTGTGGCCTCTGTCTCCTCTGGTCTCACTGTGGCCTCTGTCTCCTCTGGTCTCTCTGTGGCCTATGTCTCCTCTGGCCTCACTGGGGCCTCTGTCTCTTCTGGTCTCATGTTGGCCTCTGTCTTCTATGAATCTCACGGTGGCCTCTGTCTGCTCTGGCCTCACTGTAGCCTCTGTCTGCTCTGGTCTCACTGTGGCCACTGTGGCCTCTGGTTCCACTAAGGCCTCTGTCTGCTCTTGTCTCACGATGGCGTTTGTCTGCTCTGTTCTCACTATGGTCTCTGTCTCCTCTGGTCTCACTGTGGTCTCTGTCTCATCTGGTCCTACTGTGGCCTCTGTCTCCTCTGGTCTCACTGTGGCCTCTGTTTTCTCTGGTCTCACTGTGGCCTCTGTCTTTTCTGGTCTCTCTGTGGCCTATGTCTCCTCTGGCCTCACTGGGGCCTCTGTCTCTTCTGGTCTCACTGTGGCCTCTGTTTTCTCTGGTCTCACTGTGGCCTCTGTCTTTTCTGGTCTCTCTGTGGCCTATGTCTCCTCTGGCCTCACTGGGGCCTCTGTCTCTTCTGGTCTCACGGTTGCCTCTGTCTTCTATGAATCTCACGGTGGCCTCTGTCTGCTCTGGCCTGACTGTAGCCTCTGTCTGCTCTGGTCTCACTGTGGCCTCTGTCTCCTCTGGTCTCACAGTGGCCACTGTCTCCTGTGGTTCCTCTGTGGCCTCTGTCTCCTCTGGTCTCAAGGTGTTCTCCTTCTCCTCTGGTCTCACTGTGGCCTCTGTCTCCTCTGGTCTCACGGTGGCCTCGTTCTGCTCTGGCCTCACTGTGGCCACTGTCTCCTGTGGTTCCTCTGTGGCCTCTGCTTTTTCTGGTCCTACTGTGGCCTCTGTCTCCTCTGGTCTCACGGTGGTCTCTGTTTCCTCTGGTCTCACTGTGGCCTCTGTCTCCTCTGGTCTCACTGTGGCCTCTGTCTCCTCTGGTCTCACTGTGGCCTCTGTCTGCTCTGGCCTCACTGTGGCCTCTGTCTCTTCTGGTCCCACTGTGGCCTCTGTCTCCTCTGGTCTCACGGTGGTCTCTGTCTCCTCTGGTCTCACTGTGGCCACTGTCTCCTGTGGTTCCTCTGTGGCCTCTGTCTTTTCTGGTCGTACTGTGGCCTCTGTCTCCTCTGGTCTCACTGTGGCCTCTGTCTCCTCGGGTCTCACTGTGGCCTCTGTCTCCTCTGGTCTCACTGTGGCCTCTGTCTCCTCTGGTCTCACTGTGGCCTCTGTCTGCTCTGGCCTCACGGTGGCCTCCGTCTCCTCTGGCCTCACTTTGGCCTCTGTCTGCTCTGGTCTCACTGTGGCCTTTGTCTTCTCTGGTTTCACTGTAGCTTCTGTCTCCTCTGGTTCCACGGTAGCCTCTTTCTTCTATGGTCTCACTGTGGCCTCTGTCTCCTTTGGTCCCACTGTGGTCTCTGTCTCCTCTGGTCCCACTGTGGTCTCTGTCTCCTCTGGTCCCACTGTGGTCTCTGTCTCCTCTGGTCTCACTGTGGCCTCTGTGGCCTCTGGTCCCACTGTGGCCTCTGTCTCCTCTGGTCCTACTGTGGCCTCTGTCTCCTCTGGTCTAACGGTGGCCTCGTTCTGCTCTGTCCTCACTGTGGCCACTGTGGCCTCTGGTTCCACTAAGGCCTCTGTCTGCCCTTGTCTCACCATGGCCTCATTGTGTCTGGTGCCACTAGGGCCTCTGTCTTCTCTGGTCTCACGATGGCGTCTGTCTGCTCTGTTCTCACTGTGGTCTCTGTCTCCTCTGGTCTCACTGTGGTCTCTGTCTCCTCTGGTCTTACTGTGGTCTCTGTCTCCTCTGGTCTCACTGTGATCACTGTCTCATCTGGTCCTACTGTGGCCTCTGTCTCCTCTGGTCTCGCTGTGGCCTCTGTCTTCTCTGGTCTCACTGTGGCCTCTGTTTTCTCTGGTCTCACTGTGGCCTCTGTCTTTTCTGGTCTCTCTGTGGCCTATGTCTCCTCTGGCCTCACTGGGGCCTCTGTCTTCTATGAATCTCACGGTGGCCTCTGTCTGCTCTGGCCTACCTGTAGCCTCTGTCTGCTCTGGTCTCACTGTGGCCTCTGTCTCCTCTGGTCTCACAGTGGCCATGGTCTCCTGTGGTTCCTCTGTCTCTTCTGGTCCTACTGTGGCCTCTGTCTGCTCTGGCCTCACGGTGGTCTCTGTCTCCTCTGGTCTCACTGTGGCCGCTGTCTCCTCTGGTCCTACTGTGGCTTCTGTCTCCTCTGGTCTCACGATGGCCTCGTTCTGCTCTGTCCTCACTGTGGCCACTGTCTCCTCTGGTCTCACTGTGGTCACTGTGTCCTCTGGTCCCACTGGGGCCTCTGTCTCTTCTGGTCCCACTGGGGCCTCTGTCTCTTCTGGTACCACTGTGGCCACTGTCTCCTCTGTTTCCATTGGGGTCTCTGTCTCCTCTGGTCTCACTGTGGCTGCTGTCTCCTCTGGTCCTACTGTGGCTTCTGTCTCCTCTTGTCTCACGGTGGCCTCATTCTGCTCTATCCTCACTGTGGCCACTGTCTCCTTTGGTCTCACTGTGGTCACTGTGTCCTCTGGTCCCACTGGGGCCTCTGTCTCTTCTGGTCCCACTGGAGCCTCTGTCTCTTCTGGACCCACTGGGGCCTCTGTCTCTTCTGGTCCCACTGGGGCCACTGTCTCCTCTGTTTCCACTGGGGCCTCTGTCTCCTCTGGTCTCACTGTGGCCTCTGTCTGCTCTGGTCTCACTGTGGCCTTTGTCTTCTCTGATTTCACTGTAGCCTCTGTCTCCTCTGGTTCCACGGTAGCCTCTTTCTTCTATGGTCTCACTGTGGCCTCTGTCTCCTTTGGTCCCACTGTGGTCTCTGTCTCCTCTGGTCTCACTGTGGCCAATGTCTCCTCTGGTCTCACTGTGGCCTCTGCGGCCTCTGGTCCCACTGTGGCCTCTGTCTCCTCTGGTCCTACTGTGGCCTCTGTCTCCTCTGGTCTAACGGTGGCCTCGTTCTGCTCTGTCCTCACTGTGGCCACTGTGGCCTCTGGTTCCACTAAGGCCTCTGTCTGCTCTTGTCTCACCGTGGCCTCATTGCGTCTGGTGCCACTAGGGCCTCTGTCTTCTCTGGTCTCACGATGGCGTCTGTCTGCTCTGTTCTCACTGTGGTCTCTGTCTCCTCTGGTCTCACTGTGGTCTCTGTCTCCTCTGGTCTCACTGTGGTCTCTGTCTCCTCTGGTCTCACTGTGATCACTGTGTCATCTGGTCCTACTGTGGCCTCTGTCTCATCTGGTCTCACTGTGGCCTCTGTCTTCTCTGGTCTCACTGTGGCCTCTGTTTCCTCTGGTCTCACTGTGGCCTCTGTCTTTTCTGGTCTCTCTGTGGCCTATGTCTCCTCTGGCCTCACTGGGGCCTCTGTCTCTTCTGGTCTCACGTTGGCCTCTGTCTTCTATGAATCTCACGGTGGCCTCTGTCTGCTCTGGCCTCACTGTAGCCTCTGTCTGCTCTGGTCTCACTGTGGCCACTGTGGCCTCTGGTTCCACTAAGGCCTCTGTCTGCTCTTGTCTCACGATGGCGTTTGTCTGCTCTGTTCTCACTATGGTCTCTGTCTCCTCTGGTCTCACTGTGGCCTCTGTTTTCTCTGGTCTCACTGTGGCCTCTGTCTTTTCTGGTCTCTCTGTGGCCTATGTCTCCTCTGGCCTCACTGGGGCCTCTGTCTCTTCTGGTCTCACTGTGGCCTCTGTTTTCTCTGGTCTCACTGTGGCCTCTGTCTTTTCTGGTCTCTCTGTGGCCTATGTCTCCTCTGGCCTCACTGGGGCCTCTGTCTCTTCTGGTCTCACGGTTGCCTCTGTCTTCTATGAATCTCACGGTGGCCTCTGTCTGCTCTGGCCTGACTGTAGCCTCTGTCTGCTCTGGTCTCACTGTGGCCTCTGTCTCCTCTGGTCTCACAGTGGCCACTGTCTCCTGTGGTTCCTCTGTGGCCTCTGTCTCCTCTGGTCTCAAGGTGTTCTCCTTCTCCTCTGGTCTCACTGTGGCCACTGTCTCCTGTGGTTCCTCTGTGGCCTCTGCTTTTTCTGGTCCTACTGTGGCCTCTGTCTCCTCTGGTCTCACGGTGGTCTCTGTTTCCTCTGGTCTCACTGTGGCCTCTGTCTCCTCTGGTCTCACTGTGGCCTCTGTCTCCTCTGGTCTCACGGTGGCCTCGTTCTGCTCTGGCCTCACTGTGGCCTCTGTCTCTTCTGGTCCCACTGTGGCCTCTGTCTCCTCTGGTCTCACGGTGGTCTCTGTCTCCTCTAGTCTCACTGTGGCCAATGTCTTCTGTGGTTCCTCTTTGGCCTCTGTCTTTTCTGGTCCTACTCTGGCCTCTGTCTCCTCTGGTCTCTGTCTCCTCTGGTCTCACTGTGGCCTCTGTCTCCTCTGGTCTCACTGTGGCCACTGTCTCCTGTGGTTCCTCTGTGGCCTCTGTCTTTTCTGGTCCTACTGTGGCCTCTGTCTCCTCTGGTCTCACGGTGGTCTCCGTTTCCTCTGGTCTCACTGTGGCCTCTGTCTCCTCTGGTCTCACGGTGGCCTCGTTCTGCTCTGGCCTCACTGTGGCCACCGTCTCCTCTGGTCCTACTGGGGCCTCTGTCTCCTCTGGTCTAACGGTGGCCTCGTTCTGCTCTGTCCTCACTGTGGCCTCTGTCTCCTCTGGCCTCACGGTGGCCTCTGTCTCCTCTGGCCTCACGGTGGCCTCTGTCTCCTCTGGTCTCACGGTGGCCTCGTTCTGCTCTGGCCTCACTGTGGCCTCTGTCTCCTCTGGCCTCACGGTGGCCTCTGTCTCCTCTGGCCTCACGGTGGCCTCTGTCTCCTCTGGCCTCACTGGGGCCTCTGTCTCTTCCGGTCCCACTGGGGCCTCTGTCTCTTCCGGTCCCACTGGGGCCTCTGTGTCTTCCGGTCCCACTTGGGCCTTTGTCTCCTCCGGTCCCACTGGGGCCTCTGTCTCCTCTGGCCTCACTGGGGCCTCTGTCTCTTCCGGTCTCACTGTGGCCTCTGTCTCTTCCGGTCCCACTGGGGCCTCTGTCTCTTCCGGTCCCACTTGGGCCTTTGTCTCCTCCGGTCTCACTGGGGCCTCTGTCTTCTCTGGTTTCATGGAAATGTCACTCCAAACTCCGATCTAAACTTGAGAGCCCTGATAAATGTAGTTTGGAGAGGAGTTTGGAGACAAGGCCTTTGATGAAAGGTACACCATTCCTACTGTGAAACATGGAGGTGGATCGCTGATGTTTTGGGGAAGTGTGAACTACAAAGGCAGAGGAAAAGATTAATACGGCCTGATATCAGAAAATACGGGATGACAATTTGCATAGTAAATCCAACCACTTATAGCTTTCATGCGTATTTATTCGTTTTTTCCACTGATTTTCCATGCATTTTAGCTCAACAGCCAGTTAACCAATTTTTGCCCTTCAAACTTTAAAACATGTCTAAATTCTGTGACAACTCTTTTGGTAACAGTTTTTTATCAAAACTACATACATCTTATAAGCGTTAATGGCTTTTCTTTCTTTCTTTCTTTTTTGAAAGCATTGCTCCAAGTAAAACTGTGAGCAGGTGTGTGTCATTAGTAATCAGTCCGATGACATCATCCTTTGAAGTCTGGCCTTAATGTTTTTAAAACAGTTTGAGCTTAGTTTGAGCTTCATTATTAGAGTTAGTCCCATTGTCAGAAGGCTGTGTTCCAGTTCCTCTGTACATAAAGACATTTTGGTTTTACTTCAACTGAGACTAGATCCAGGACAAGACCAGATCCAGTCAAGACCTCACCAAGACCATGACTATTTAAGTATCTCTGATTGTCCACCTTCTGCAGTGATTGTTTTTTTCTAATGGAGACCCAATTTAAAGCTCTACAAATATCTTCATGATTCTCAATTTTTTCAGTAACTGTTGCCTGTTTAACCAATGCTATCAAATATGAAATTCTCTCATTTCTTTTACCCTTTTTCAGTTTTTCCCCATCTATTTTCTGTATTTTAATTTTTGAGCTGTTAATGCAAATTATAGCTTCATTCTGCCAATTTCACGTTTTTTAATGCATTTTTCAGTTTAATGCCGCCAAATTTCAAATTTTATTATGCAAATATACCATACCTGGTACCGGGACCAGACCGTGGTCATACCAAAAACCAGACAGCAAGCATTAATAAAGTCTGAACCATACGCCACAGTTTTTGAAAAAGCAACTGCAGCTGCTGCACAGCCATGGATGGACTCCGTATTGGTTTTG
Source organism: Perccottus glenii (assembly GCA_024416835.2). Lineage (NCBI taxonomy): Eukaryota > Metazoa > Chordata > Actinopteri > Gobiiformes > Odontobutidae > Perccottus > Perccottus glenii. Next base: position 26,861,463 of record CM044564.2, on the reverse strand, counting down.
AGTTCAGTGTTGATTAGAAACATAACAGGCTGACACTACTCTTCCCCACTCCTCCTCCACCAGCTCTTTTTAGGTTTAAATCCAGACAAACTTATACATTTTAACGTAGCAAGAGTTTAGTACTCCCGGCGGAATGATGGCAGACTTGGAGAATCAAATCAAAACTAGGGCTGTTTCGAATGCCATTTTTTGAGCTTCGAAGCTTAGGTGGCAATCAATATCGAATATTCGAAGCTTCGGTGGGTGGGGCTAAATATATAATAATAGTGTCGGTTTGCATTTGTATCATCTTTCACGACTTCACGTTTCACTCTTCGGCATCGTAAATGTGTTGCGGCAGACCCAGTGGAGTACAGTGTTGCATTTGGTGCAATATGATCAGGTGGCACGCATTCTTTAAATATTAATAAACATTTAATAATCTTTTAAATAGAACAGTTTCCGGTACGCATTACACAGGCAGGTTTATGCTCCGAAAACGGACAGTGCATAAGTGATACAAAACAAACACGTATTTGCAATTAGCCTATTTATCAAAGCAAATTAAGCGCATAAAAGCAGGTTTTTTTTTTTTGCCGCGTGCTACTTACAGAATTCAGGAGGTGATTTTTCAAACTTGTGGTGCTGTTGTGGTAGGCCAGTTTCAAATCGCATATTTGACACACTGCCTTTGTCTTGTCATCCTCACTTAATTTAAAGTGCTCCCAAACAGCTGAGGTCTTGGGCATTTTGTACCTATTCAGTATGAGATGAAATAAATCACTACGTTCGCCAACGGGCGGTTCAAGCATGAGTGAGAATGAGTCCGCGACGGAAGTCACGTGTTGAAAAAAAAAAAAGAATATTCGAATCTCAAAACTGAAAATCGAATGCCACCCCACCGAACGAATATTTGAATATTCGATTATTCTAGTACAGCCCTAATCAAAACACTTTCAAAACGAGCCACAAAAATTTTATATAAAAACTGGATAATCCTCCAGACAAGAGCGCTTAAACAGTTAACAGCCACAGTTAAAAAACTGTCACTTAGCACAAAATAGTTGCTATCATCTCATTTCAGTTTAACCCTCTAAGCGCCAAAGTCGCAAAATTGCGACAAGCAACTTAACTGGAAAAAACAGCCGCTACTTCCGGTTTATGTGCTAAATTATGCTTCCACTCCCTTCCACCAGATGTCAGAAACCTTGTACTTTGTTTCTAGTCCACTATTACCATGTGTTCCCATTAAAAAATTTGTAGAAGAAGACCTCATTCTCTACACGCGAGCTGATAAACATGAAAATGACAAATAAAAAAGAACACCTGTGATGAAGCTTTGGTATTAGTAATGGCTGACTGATTCTGAGGGAGAACATCTACCTTTAGAGTCTTTACAGCCGAGTGAAAGTGAGAATGAGCGAGAGTGAGTGCGTGTGTAACTTGGACTGTTTTTCCCACATTTTGCCAAACATCAGTGAAAAAAACGGGAGGAAAACTAGTCGCTCTGGCCGCGGTAGTGAAGGGAAGCCGTGAGCGCGTAGCACCTGCAGCTTTACCTTTAGCACAGGTGATAGAAGCCGGGGCGGGTGTACAGCCATGGCCGCGGTAATGACAGGGAGTTTGGGAATAATGGGGCTTCTATTGACAGCTGTTTGGGACAAATACGTGTTGGTCATCCTGACACTTTACCCAGTAGAGGAGGGAGAGGCAGGGGTAAACATAGTCAGTGAGAATGCACTAATCAAAGCAGTGATCGTAATCAAGTGATGGCTGTGTGCTGTGCTTTATGAGAGGTCCCACACTCTACTAACTATGCCATTTGGATGGATAAGAAAAGAAAAAGCTACTGCAACCACACACATACAGTACATGTGTATATTTCTCATAACTATTTGCATACGTTTTACTAGTTATGGTATATTAGAAGTTGTAGTTATTCTTTATTTTGGCAATGTTGCTTTTACAAATTACTGTTATAAAAAAAAATATTTCAGAAAAAAACTATTATAATATGTTCATTAGTGTGTACTGTACTGTAAATAACATAACCGCCAATATATAATGTCATGGTATGCAAATTATATGCAAATTAGATGCTTAAAATTTATTTACTTATATACTTTTGGGTCATACCTGACATTTTTCTAGTTTAGAGTAGGACTCTATTATCATTTTCAAACCACAGCCTTTTGAAATTTGGATCTCAAAAATCTGTATTTTTTTAAATAAACCCTGGCGCCTAAAGAGTTAAATTGAAGCACTTTAATTAAAAACACTGCTGAGTAAGAATACGCCTGCCTTACCTTGAAGAGACAGGTTTACAGAGACTGTCGCTAGTTAACGTTGTCTTCTTTCTTAAGGAACAATGTATTGAGTGTATGATAAAAGATAAATTAAAGAAAAAGATTTAGTTTAAGAGATCAGATATCTGGCAGGTTTTTTTATTGAGAAAAACATTGCAGGTAAATTTAGTGTAGTTTATGTAGTCTGTATTCTTGGAGGCATTGTAGAACATTTGAAGACATTGATCTGGGTTAAAGAAAGAAAGGATAAGAACATATGATCAGAGTGGCTCTGATCATACAACCAGAGGCTGCAGAAGGAAGCCTTCATGATGAAGCTTCTATAATTATTTGTTGGTAGCTATTTGTTAAAGTGGACAGTATTTTACCAAAAACTTGAACTTTTGGGACAAAGCTTTGTTTTAAATCATTTAAATAAATGAAATGATAATAAAATCTGGTTTACCTTATAGCCTGCTCATTGGTCACTTTGTTATTTCTGTTTTTCTCACTGTTATTGGGTAGATTAGAAATGTTTTTGATTTACTGAATCAGCTCTGCGCATAAGTTAGTATTTTATAAACAGTCAGACCTGTCTTAAAACTAAGTGTTCTGTTTGAGGCCATTGTCAGAGAGATGTTATAATGTTCTGGATCATGTGCTCCAGACACCGAGAGTAAAGACCAGGGGTGTCCAGGGTCTGCGGACCAAATCTGGTCCTTTGTGAAGTACGTCTGGTCCTAACATTAATAAATTCAACAGGTGCATGAAAGAGTAACAGTTAAACAAATGAGGCAAGACAAGTTGTTTTGATAAGGTTCTGCTGTTTTAAGGAAACTCATGAGACCAGTGTTTATTATTGGATTTGATATAAAGAGGGGTTTTAGGTGTCTGCTGAAATTAATTAGAACTAAGTAAGTAGTAAACACAAAATTATTAAGCAGGTAAGAATCAATCAGAGGTGATATTTTGGGTGATTTTAAGTTACTTTGTTAATATCCACTTATTCAATGTATCTAGACATCCTGATTCACAATAATAGATTAAAGAGAGAGAAAACACAGAACCAGAAACATATCTAGCAAGTTGCCATCTCTGTGACCAGCACATCTAAGTTTGCACGAGCAAAAGATCTGACTGAATAACAAGAGTTTAGATAAATGAGATTAATAATTAATGTACTAATGTGAATCAGAATAATAATTTAGGTGCTGCTCTTCTCATAGAGTGGGAGAAAATACATTTTGACAAGTGGCAACAGAAATTTATTATCCTTTTCTCTTTAGTTTATAGGAAATGGAGGTGCAGGGACGGAAAAAGGCAGGTCGGAAACGGAGCAGGTCACTGATGGAGAAGACCCCTCTGTAAGGCTCAGCAGTACTCCTCCAGTTACCTCTGAGCCTGTCCTTTTAACGGACAGGCCAATGCAAAATGGCCAGAACCTCCACAATACAGGCACAGGTTCTCCTTTCGACACCGAAGTCTCTCCTCAAGGGTAAAACGAGAGCGCCCAATTTGCATGGGTTCACTGGAATCTGTTGTTGGTACAGAGGGCTGGGGTCGCTGGGCATCAAGAAGGTGGCGCAAAGGACTCCTGGTAGACTGCTCCCTCCGTCAAGCCCGGACTCTCTGATCAACCCAGATTGACAGGCGGATTAGATTGTCCAGGTCTGATGGAAGCTCCCGAGTGGCTAGCTCATCTTTCATGTACTCAGCCATCCCGAGAAGGAAGTACTGGTGCTGTGCAGGGACGGTAAATCCACTCTGATGAGCGAGCGTCCGGAATTCAATGGAAAAATCTGCCACTGAACGGGATCCCTGTTTTAGTTGCAATAGCCCCCTGGCCGCCGCGGCGCCATGATCCTTGGCGTCAAACACCTTTCGGAGATTGGTAGATAAGGACTGGAAACTAGAACAGGCCGGGGTCCTTTTCTCCCACTCTATGGTTCCCCAGAGGCATGAGCGCCCCGTCAGGTGATTAATGACAAATGCCACCTTGGCGCTCTCTGTGGCGAATGTGTGGGGTTGCAGAGTGAACAGAATAGAACAGTTGACTAGAAAGGGATTACACCCATCTGCCTCTCCGGAATAACGTTCAAAGGCCGGAACTGAGGCCGGAACTGAGGCCGTATGTTCACACAAGGCATGCTGAACGATCTGGCAGGGAAGGTGGACAGGAGAGGTTTAAATACCTCACTGATGGCAATAGGTTGCAGGTGCTTGGAACAGGTGGCAGTGATGAGGTGAAGGAGGGAGGAAAGAAGTGGAGCGGATCCCTGAGAGAAACGGAGTGGATCTGACAATAGGCTTTTTATGGTTGTGTTAGTGACCAGTGCTGTTTGTTAGAAGATATATAAAGACTAAAATGCTCGTGGTCAGTCAGTCTTGCAGTCTCTGCGAGGCTGTGAGTTGCTGAACTCAGATATCTAAATAAAACCTAATATAAACCAGATCTAACTGCCTGGCTAAATTTTTGGACTCTCTGCTTGACTACAATGTGTATCTTGTGCAATGGTCAAAATTGGTCTTCTATCAATTTCAAAAGCATTTTGCAGCTGTAGTGTATGAGCTATAAAATATAAGGTAATAAGAAATATTAATTTATTAATTTGGGTAAATTCAATTAATATCTTTATTATCAAAATTGTCTCGTTGAAAGGGGGCACCACCCAGATCAAGTCTGGGAAACTGATTATATTGATTAAGTCTCAATTAATCTGAAGGAATTGAATTCAACCTGTTTTCGGATATATTTCTGAAATACATAAAACCAAATCAAATCTTTAACGTTTATGGGGTTTTATTAAAGATTTTTACAAAATTAACATGATGGATGGGAAAGGACACAAAGGATCAATTATTGACATATAATGGGAATAATGATAAGAACCAAATGAGAAACAACAGAATTATCGACTAGAACTTTATGGAGGAGAATATTTTGCCTGGTTGAAACTCGGCTGGGTAGTTTCTAATTACGGATTATCAAAAAGGGGCTTTGGGAAAAGGATTGGTGAATTGATTTGAGCTTATACAGTTAACGCCAAACTCTTTTATGTCAAATGCGGCTTACTTCGGGTCGCTGGCACTGGTTCCGATGGGCTCCGTAGCAGGTCCAAAGTTTTGCTTCGGTCCTGAAGCGGGCCGTCGGGGATAGGATGATGCCGCTGGTACAAAGTCGCCGTCACTGACTGCCCGGGGCCGCTGGCTGGTCGCGCGGCTGCCGGTAAATAGAGTCGTGGAAGGCGTCAACTGTATCACACCGTGAAAGTCTCTTTCCTTGCCGTTGGCATCAGGCAAGAATCAGCTCAGAGTCTTTGAAAAATAACACTGGACCGCTGAAAAGGTTCTCTCAGGAGTCGTTTTTATCTGGCGTAAAAACGACGGTGAGGTTTTGGTGTAGATCTGTGTGCTTTGCAGAACTACAAATTTTCCGTGCGTCTCCGGAGATGACGTCAAACAAAAGAACAATGTGTAGTCTTTAAAAATAAAATAACATTGTACCAGCCGGTACAAAGGTCCAAACTTGAAGACAAGGTGCGTCTAGAAAGGGAGAGTCAGCACGTAACCAAAGTTACTTGGAACAAAGGAAAAATTGAGGCCTTGGCCTACAAGAAGAAAAAGCTTCCGAAGCGTGAGAGATGCTTCAACAGATTTGCGAGAGAGCTCAAGAGGCCGGCTTCCTGCGTGCGCGGAAGTTTTGTTCTGCTAGCAGGGGGTGTGTCTTTGGGGCGTTCCCCTTTTTGGGAAAACAGGAACGAAATTTTTAATTCAGACTAAGTCTTCCTCCATAAAGACCTATCGAATAGTTACACAATCATAAGCATACCCACAAATTTGATACTGCAGCTTTGTAACAACAGAATGTAATTTTAAGTATGCTGTTAACACATATAAATTCATTCAACCCTTTCATTGACTGTAAGCTTGTAGAGCTGAGGTGGAGACGGCATCTTTCCGTGGGTAACTTTAAATCCTGTGGGAAAAGCATTCATTCAATCATTTAAACAATTTCTTTTTATTAAACAAAATGTTTATTGTGAAGAGTCCAAGTCCTGGTAAACTTTCCGTTTACAGAGAAGTTCAAAAGTCAGTTTTAATTGGAAAAGTATTTCGCCGAGTTCCTCCATGCTGTCGCTAGAGGACAGCATTGCAGCATTCGGACAGTCTTAAGCCTTCGTTCGTCCTAATACACAACCAGTCATATTTCTAAAGGCAGATGCTTGTCATCGTGGCGCCAGCGGGTCTCACTGCTGGCGGATAACGCCCTTTGATCCGCTTTGAGATGGAGAAGGTTATTGTCATTAAGTGAGAAATATTCCTCCTTTGTAAACACAGCCCGTCTGTGTTTCATTAGCACAGCGCTGTTACCGTGCTGGCCTGCTGGGGAGGAAAACACCTTGTTTGAGTCTAAAAGGGGGTTTTACGGCATAAATTGTTGTAGTTCGACATTTTATGGCTGTAAACCCCGGTTGACCTGTGGGGGTGCTCACTGTGACCGGCAGATGGTCACTACACAGCCATGGAACATAACCTTTCTGTCAATTTTGAACCGAAGGTGATGGAGTTGAAATTCCAAGTTCTTCTCCAAGCCTTACACGGCACAGCTGGTTTTGTTGAAATTGAACTTTTAGTTTGTTTGCAAGACTCAATCTCAGTCCACATAATAGTGTATTAATTTGTCTGAGCAGAGCCATGTAGTTGTGGGATTTGACGTTAATAGTTGTCTGTTGAGGTTTGAAAAGCCATTGCCATGTTTTCCATGTTGAAATACTTCAAGCAGTTTGTCCAAGGTTTCATGTGTTTCTTGTGAAAAGACCAAACACTGTCTACTTTCGCGCTCAAAAGCATTTGCAGTCATAAAACATAACTTGTCTGTCATTTTTTAACCAAATGTGATGGAGATGAAATTCCAAGTGCTTCTTGTAGCTTTCTCTGGGCCCTACGAGGCACAGCTGGTTTTGTTGCAAATTCACTTTTAGTTTGTTTGCAAGACTCAATCTCAGTCCACATAATTGTGTATTATGTCTTTGTTGTTGTGTTGTTGAGTTGTGGGATTTGACCTAAACAGGGTCTGTTGAGGTGTCCCTAGTGAATGAATGTGAGAGTGAATGGTTGTCTGTCACTGTCTGCCTCTAAATGACTAACTGGCCATTGTCCAGGGTGCACCCCGCCTAAAGGTGCGTTCACACCAAACGCGAATGAAGCGTTAAGCACGAGTGATTTACATGTTAAGTCAAAACTGATGCGCAAAACTCGTCCAACACTTCATTCGCAAAAGTTGAAAAATCTGAACTTTGGCAAAAATTTGCAGCGCGTTAACCAATCATAGAGGCAGAAATCTACAACGAAAATGGAGGACGAAGTTATCGGGGCAGCCTGTGGGATACGATTCTTCGTCATTTTACAGAGCCAGGAATCTTAAAAGTTCTTGCTCAAAGGAAAGTGAGTGAGGGGGGGTCGGAAACTGCCGTACTTTACAACTAATTTTCCACCGACGAGTGTATGTGTTTATCCAAAGAAAGTGTGCAGAAAGAGCCTTAAGAACATTTATTTAAAGAAGAGAAGAAAGGAGATGGAGATTTAGGACAAAAGTGGAAGTACTCTGCGGTTCTGTCTTTCCTCGACCCCTAGTCTTTCCACGAAAGACAAGTGAGACTGTGGAGAGGGGGTCCGAGGATTACAACCACCCGAGGACCAGGATGAGACAGAAGCAGCAGCAGGACATTCAGAGACAGGAGGAGTGTGGATAAGTGAAGCCACACAGGGAATACTGTATGTGATGTTCAAATGTTAACTTGTATTAATATTTAATAATATAATGCGAAAACCTGCTCCTGCTTCCCCTGCCCCATCCACACCTGCTGCTGTATCCACAGGTGTGTATAGGTAATATATACATATCATATACAATAATTTACAGTAAGCCCTAGTAGCCCATAGACTCTTATTCTTATTCAGCCCTCATTCAGGTGTGAATGTGTGTGAATGTGGTGAGTGGAAGCACAATGTAAAGTGCTTTGGGTGCCCGAGAAGGGTGCAAAAAAGTGCTATATAAATGCATGCCATTTACCATTTTCCATTTAATCCATCTAAAACTTGTTCAAATCTAACTAAACCCCCATGTTCAAAACCTGTTCAAAACCATTTAAAACCTGTTCAAATACATCTAAAACCTGATCAAATCCACCCAATACCTGTATAAATCCATCTAAATCCCTTTCAAATAAAACCAGATTCCAATTAAAACCAGATCAAATCCAACTTAAACATGTTCTACTTTGTGTGTGCTCCGCCCACCTACACTGCTTTTATGGGTCCAGTTTTTCCGTCTCGACGTGGCCTGTCAACGAAAGCCATCGCTGTGTCCGCAGCCGCTACCCCACCTCACTTGGATTGGGCAGCGAAAAGTGAGGACGGGGAGAAGTCTGGCGAGGACGCTGGCTCCACCTGCACTGGATTTTCTTTCAACTACGTGTGGCGACCTGTGGAAAAACCTGTGGAAATACATCTAAAACCTGATCAAATCCACCCAACACCAGTATAAATCCATCTAAAACATTTACATTTATATTTATTCATTTAGCTGAAGCTTTTATCCAAAGCGACTTACATTGTTCTAATGTAATTACCAGTGTTACAGCCACTGGAGGCAAGGTGGGTTAAGTGTCTTGCCCAAGGACACAACGACAGTATGAACTGTGGGGAGAGCGGGAATCGAACTGCCTACCTTCCGGTTGAAAGACGACCGGAATAATATAATAATATCAATAAAAATATTTTAATGTAATATAATATAAATAATATGAATACTATACTAAATTAATAATAATACTATTACTGTTATTTGGACCAACATATGTCAACTCATTTAGCTTGTTTCTAGGTTATTACTATTTCTGTAATGAATTGGTCCGTGATAACATCAATGTAACCACACAGTATATTTTCAGCTTTTCATTGTTTATTTTACTGTTAGTGTCCTTCAGAATACCTCAGACATGAAATTCAACACTATAAAAATACAGATATGCAATTTTTGATGATTTTTCCAAATCAGGAGTCTAGCTCAGAACAGTTTCAAGTTCCTGTGGAAGAGAGAACTAATAGTGAGTCAAGAAGGGGGAGGGGGAGAGCGAGGGGGAGGCAGAGGCCGTGGGAGGGGAAGAAGAGGAGCTGGGCCTGTCAGTGAAGAGGACAGACTGAGGGTGGCTCAGCTGACTGCCACTAGGACAACAGAGAAGAAGGTTGGTCATATATCTACAATTGATCACACACCCAAAAAAAACTCTAATCTAAACAATGCTTGTTGTTCCATTTTTAGGAACAGTTACAACTGTCACAGGAGGAGAAGGATGAAGTTCTCCAGGTTGTTGAAACTCATCTGCCAGGGGCTTTTCTAGATGTCCTGGATTAAGGGCACGCCAAACCAGGACCAATCATACCCAGTCGGGGTCAGCCAGCGTGGTGCACCTGTCTGAACACACACACAGACAGACAGACAGACAGACAGACAGACAGACAGACAGACAGACAGACAGACAGACAGACAGACAATTATTAAATATTAAATATTATTATGAATATTAAAATGAATAACTTACGAAACCTGGCCTTTATGTATGTATGTTACATGTACTGGACGGTGGTTGTGATGATTAAAGTCCAGTGCAGCAAGAAGGGTCCTAGCCTCATCCACTGGAGGTGAGAATGAGAAGCACCTGCCAGCGTACATGACTGTATGGTTCTGAAAGGACTCCAGATCAGAAGTTGACCAAAGAGCAAAGCAAAAACGTCACACTTCAGAGCATATCCAGTATAACAGACATGACTGTTGAAATTACCAAATAATAAAAACCCTTATTGTTAGTATTACTAAGTTTTGGTTGTTCCATTGTCTTGATAATGTTGTAAACATAGTATATGCTAAATGTGTGAGTAAGGACTAACAAAAAAATAAATCAGTATGTAATATTTTTTTAAATTTTACCTAAAGGTAAGAAACTTCTCAACATCCTTCAGCCACTGTCTGTTTAGGACAATCTGTGACAGTGCCTCGTGTGCGGCAGAACCTGATGTTATGACCTTTTTGTCCTAGTTTCCCACGTCCAGAGGAGCATGCTGGCATCTGCCAAGGGCCCACTTGTGCTCGCCGCTGATATGGTGCAGAACAACTCAACACATACCCTAAAACATATTGAATTTAGAGTCACTCTTGAAATGCTGCTAGATAAACATGAAAGTTGAATAAAATATACATTTTAGTAGATAGCACACTGACAAAAGCATGAACAACTGAGGACATCTTTACTTTGTGTGTGGACTCAATACAAGTAAAAATCTACTGTTTACTATATCCTTTTTCCAGGCAAGTATTTGTGACTGACCAGATATCAGCTCTGTCTGTTGACAAAAAACATACATATCATAGTAGAAATAATTACATCCACACAACAAAGATTAATAAAATAAACAAAATGACATCAAATGTTTTTTGTAACTCTTACCGTGTGTAGTTTCTTGGTCAGATTCTTGGCTGCATGTCAGATGTCAATGGAATGTACTACACCCGTATCTTTGTACCTCCCTTTCTCTGTGTACAGTTTCTGATTCCGGGACCCTGGTCGGAATGACAAATGACGAGATGTCAAGCGTTTGGCTGACCGGATATATTCCAAATTCTTGTGGTCAGTCCACACAAGAAAAGGTTGTTCGGCTCCCTCCAGCCAGTGCCGCCATTCCTCCAAGGCTAGCTTAACCGCCAGCAGCTCCCTATCTCCCTAGCGGGAGACAGGCGACGAGACAAATAGGCACACGGGTGTAATTTCTGGTCTGAAGTGGAACGTTGGGACAGAACTGCGCCTATTCCCACATCCACCTCTACGACAAACTGGCTACCAGAGTTTGGGATGATAAGCACTGGAGCTGAAGAAAAACGAAGCTTCAGGTCCTGGAATGCTGAATCGGCTTCGCTGGACCAGATGAACGGAACCTTAGATGAGGTAAGTGCTGTCATAGGAGCCGCCAAGGTACTATAGCCACGGATGAAACGTCTATAGAAGTTGGCAAACCCCAAGAAGCGTTGCAGTTGCTTTCGACTGCAAGGAGATGGCCAATCCAATACTGCCGACACCTTGGAAGGGTCCATCTGAATCTTAACCTGGGCGACAATGTAACCCAGAAAAGAGACGCTGGGTACGTGAAATTCGCATTTCTCAGCCTTGACAAAAAGCGAATTCTCCAGCAGGCGTTGAAGGACTGACTGGACATGATGAACATGCTCCTTGTGATTCTTGGAAAAGATAAGGATATCATCCAGATAGACAAATACGAACTTGTCGAGCATGTCCCGCAACACATCATTAACCAGGTTCTGGAAAACAGCGGGAGCATTAGTCAGTCCAAAGGGAATCACCAGATATTCATAATGGCCTGACGAGGTGTTAAATGCTGTCTTCCATTCGTCCCCCTCTTGGATACGAACCAGGTGGTATGCATTGCGAAGATCCAATTTGGAAAACACCGTTGCCCCCTCCAGGAGTTCAAAGGCGGAGGCCAGAAGGAAGCGGATACCTGTTCTTTATGGTAATCTCATTAAGTCCACGGTAATCAATGCAGGGTCGGAGAGTCTTGTCTTTCTTCCCCACAAAGAAAAACCCCGCCGCCGCTGGTGATTAAGAAGGTTATTATTATTCCGGCTGCTAACGCATCTTTGATGTAAAGATCCATGGCCTCTCTTTCAGGAGCGGACAATGAATATAGTCGGCCTCTAGGAGGTGAGGTGCCAGGAAGCAAGTCAATAGCACAGTCATATGGCCGATGCGGGGGTAAGGCTGTGGCTTTGGCCTTATTAAAGACCTCCTTATAATCCTGGTACTCCCTGGGAACGTTGGCCGGCAGAGAGGATACAGGTGTACCAGGTAGTGGGTTGGGTAATCCCGCTGACTGAAGACAAACCGAGTGACAAGAATGACTCCACCCCAGTATTTCCCCAGTGTCCCAATCAATGTGAGGATTATGGCGTCGCAACCAGGGGTAGCCCAAAATAAATGGAATCTCCGAAGACTGAATTAGGAAAAATCCGAGCGTTTCTTGATGGTTCCCAGAGATCAATAGAGTCACAGGACTGGTCCGGTGGGTCACGGTGCCCAGGAGGTGTCCATCCAGGGCCCGTGCAGGAACTGGTTTGGGTAGGGGAACTCGTGACAACCCCAACTGAAGTGCCACGGTCTCGTCCATAAAACTGCCGTCTGCCCCAGAGTCAATGAATGTAGTTAAAGTCTGTGGGCCCCCAGGAAGCAGCAGCTGGACATGGACAAGCGGGCGATTGATGGAGGAGACCCCCTCTGTAAGACTCAACAGTACTCCTCCATCTACTGCTGAGCCTGTCCTTTTAACGGACAGACCAATGCAACATGGCCCGGGCCCCCACAATACATACAAAGGTTCCTCCTTCGACGCCGTAGCTTCTCCTCAGGAGTGAGATGAGAGCGGCCAATTTGCATGGGTTCACTGGAATCTGTTGTGGAACTGGAATCTGTTGTGGAGAGCTGTGGTCGCTGGGGGTCAAGAGGAAGGTAAAGAGAACTCCGGGTAGCCCGCTCCCCTCGACGAGCTCGGACCCTCTGATCAACCCGGATTGACATGCGGATTAAATCATCCAAGTCTTCTGGAAGCTCCCGAGAGGCAAGCTCATCTTTCATGTGCTCGGCCAACCCGAGAAGGAAAGCCTGGTGCTGTGCAGGAGCGTTAAATCCACTCTGCCGAGCAAGCGTCCGAAAGTCAATGGAATAATCCGCCACTGAACGGGATCCCTGTTTTAGTTGAAAAAGGCCCCTGGCCGCCGCGCCCTCCTGATCCTCAGTGTCAAACACCTTCCGGAGTTCAGTAGATAAGGATTGGAAACTAGAGCAGGCTGGAGTACCTCTCTCCCACTCTGCGGTTCCCCAGAGACGTGCGCGCCCCGTAAGGTGATTAATGACAAATGCCACCTTGGCTTTTTCTGTGGCAAATGTGTGGGGTTGCAGAGCAAACAGAATTGAACAGTTAACCAGAAAGGGATTACAACCACCTGCCTCTCCGGAGTAACGTTCTGGAATCCCGACCCGAGGCTCCTGGACCGGAATCGGTTGAACCACCGGGGAAACACGATCTGAAGGTGGAACGGAGGCCCGACTCTCTGTGGTCTTTGGAATACTCGATAGCTGAGAAGTCAGGAGATGGATCTGATTTGACCACAATCCACTGCAACCCGGCGGAAATAGTGTTCATTTGGGCTTCATGATTCTGGAGAGTTTCTTCAATGAGGGTAAATCGATTTATTACTTTCTCTGCTTTGGCTGAGTCCATCTTGGCCAGATCGTTCTGTAATGCGGGAATGAGGACTCAAGTGCGCACAAGACAGTGAAGGTAAGTGATACTTTATTAAAGTACAGATAGTGATAGGAAGCTGGAGAGATGGGCTGAGAGTTGGAGTTGAACAGTGAAGCTGAACCGAGACCTGGTGCCGAACCGGTGACTGGAGACCAAGCTGGAGAGCTGGGCTGAGAGTTGGAGTGAGCCGTGGATCTGCGCCGAAGCCTAGAGCCAAGCCGGTGACTGAAGACCAAGCTGGAGAGCTGGGCTGAGAGTTGGAGTGAGCCGTGGAGCTGCGCCGAAGCCTGGAGCCGAGTCGGTGACTGGGGCCAAGCTGGGAAGCTGGGCTGAGAGTTGGAGTGAGCCGTGGAGCTGCGCCGAAGCCTGGAACCGAGTCGGTGACTGGGGCCAAGCTGGGGAGCTGGGCTGAGAGTTGGAGTGAGCCGTGGAGCCGAAGCCTGGAGCCGAGTCGGTGACTGGGGCCAAGCTGGGGAGCTGGGCTGAGAGTTGGAGTGAGCCATGGAGCCGAAGCCTGGAGCCGAGTCGGTGACTGGGGCCAAGCTGGGTAGCTGGGCTGAGAGTGAAGTCCAAACCTGAGACTTGGAGCGAAGGCTGGAGAGAGGGCTGAGACAAGAGCTGGAACAAACGCTGGAAACATTCACACAAAGTATGCTGAACGATCTGGCAGGGAAGAGGTGGACAGGAGAGGTTTAAATACCTCACTGATGGTAATAGGTTACAGGTGCTTGGGACAGGTGGCAGTGATGAGATGAAGGAGAGAGAAGGAAAGTGGAGCAGATCTCTGAGAGACACGGAGTGGATCTGACACTCTGATTCTGGCGAGAACAAACAACCAAACAAACAATCATGTACATTAACTAAATTTCTCGTACAGACGTCATATGAACAAACAGATTAATCTTACGCATCAGGGCAGCTATCTGCAAAAGTGCTAGATCAATCAATTGAGAGATAGAGACAGTTACATTTACCTTGCTTCCAAAACATCCAACACTTGGTCTTCATCCAGTGGTTGGACTCCCTCAATCTGAAACTCTTCAATGTTGACGAAGGAAAACTACACCCATTACTGAGCTGGAGTGAATGTCATGATCAGAATAATCAAAATTGAAATGTAATTGTCATACACTGTTGCAGAGACCGTTTTTAACAAATAAGGTCTCAGTTGTCTTATCTAATTATGGTCAACTCATATTTGGGCAAATAAAAATGTTATTTGAGCTTAAAAAGTTACATAGTGCCCCTTTAGAGCAGAGATGCCCAAACTGGGGCCCGCGGGCCAAAGTTGGCCCGTGGTAACCTTTGATTTGGCCCACCATACCGTCGGAGGAGAGAGAGAGGGGGTGATACCTTCGACACAGATTGTCATTTCTAATTTGACATAACAATTATGTTTGTTTTATTGTTGAACTACAACAGAGTAAACTGAAATTAAATGTTTAAAGTAAATGTAAATTAATAAGAAAAATATATTATATATTAATCCCTCGCCACTTCCAAGTTTCAAGTTTCGCGGCCTCAGTGCATCGTGAGCTGATTGGCTGATCCTACTTCGCGGGTTTTCACCTATCGCGGGGGGTTCCGGTCCACATTAATGTCAACAAATTAAACGCAATAATGGAGAAATCAAGGCAGTGGCACACAGACAAGAGAAATTCTAAAAAAGCTTGGCAAGATGAGTTTTTATTCACAGAAGTCAAATCAAAGGCAGTATGTCTAGTTTGCAAACAGTCTGTTGCGGTTTTAAAAGAGTACAATATCCGTCGTCATTACGAAACAAACCATTCTGCAGCTTTCTCAATGTACAGCGGTGAGGCGTGAAAACAGAAGGCTAACGAGCTGCTTGCTGGACTTCGATCTGAACAGAGCGCGCTGCTACGTCCTTCAACAGCACAAGAAAGCGCCACACGGGCCAGTTATCAGATTTCCTCTCTAATTGCTAAAAGTGGAAGAGCCTTCGCTACTGGAGAGTTCGTCAAGGAATGTATTGCAGTGGCTGCAGAAGCAGTTTGTCCTTCTCAGGTACGAATGTTCTCACAAATTAGCCTGTCAAGAAATACTGTTACCCGACGCATAGAGGACATGACTCAAGACATTGGCGAGCAAATCAAGGCAAAGGCAAGTGCGTTCTCTGCCTATTCAACAGCCTGTGACGAGAGCACCGACATATCCGATTCCGCACAGCTGTTGGTATTTTTGCGTGGAGTAAATGAAACTTTTGATGTGACACAAGAGCTGGCTGGCATTGAGACCCTTTCTGGTACTACTAAAGGAGAAGATCTATTTTTGCTGTTGAGAGAGAGTTGGAAAGAAATTAATTAAAGTGGGAGAAAATTTCCGGCATTACAACTGACGGAGCGCCGGCAATGGTAGGGAGGAAATCTGGCCTTGCTGCATTTGTGTCTCAGAAAGTCAGTGAATGAGGAGGAAAAGTTGTTAAGTACCACTGCATTTTACATCAAGAACAACTATGTGCTAAATCTGTCGGGCTTGTGGATGTGATGCGTGACGTCGTCAAAATTGTGAACAATATACGCTCCAAGGCGCTTTCTCACCGACAGTTCAAGACACTGATGGATGAGATGGATGCGCAATATGGTGATGTGTTGTACCACCAGGAGGTCAGATGGCTCAGCCGTGGAAAGGTTCTCAGGAGATTTTTCGATCTGCGTGATGAGATCAGAGTTTTTCAGGAAAGCAAGGATGGTAATATTCAAGTGCCCACTGATAAGAAATGGCTCTCTGACCTGGCTTTCCTTGTGGATGTAACAGAGAGGCTCAATGTTTTGAATGTTCAGCTCCAGGCAAAGGACCAGATTATCACCCTGCTTTTTGATTACGTCAGAGCCTTCAAACAAAAACTACTGCTGCTCAGAAGACATCTCTTAGCAGGTAACGGTAACATTTACAGTTGTAAATTCAGGATATTTTGTGCAATTATAATTATATTATTATTAATTATATATAGAATTATGTGGAGTTTACATTTATATTCAGTCATGTCAGCATTTGTATTTTTTTTGTACCTCAAGCTGATAGAATTTGCTTAAAATTTGCTAGTTTCTTAAATTGTCATGAAATAATACTTTTCTTCTTTTTTCAGTTATTTATTCTATTTTTTCTCCCTGTTTTACATCCCTGTCCTTGTCTCACACTGTTTTTTCTGTTTCTCATCACACATGCAGGAAATTTAGTTAGTTTTCCCGGTCTTGGAGAGGTAGGCATGGTGAAAGAAAAGGTCCATGAGTATGATGCTGTTCTCAGCAACCTTATCCAGGAGTTTGACAGCCGCTTTGAGGACTTCAGACACAGCACTGCTGACTTTGAATTGTTTGCTCAACCCTTCACCATCAGTGTGGATGCAGTCAGAGATGATCTTCAGATGGAACTAATTGAGCTTCAGTGTGATTCAGAACTGAAACAAACGTTCACATCCCTTCCCTTGACAGATTTCTACAAATGTGTCCCAGTATACTGGTACCCTAAGATGTGTAAGCAGGCACAAGTGATGCTGTCTCTGTTTGGCAGTACCTACCTCTGCGAGCAGACTTTCAGTCTGATGAACTTGAACAAGAGTAAACTAAGAAGCCAAATAACTGACTCTCACCTACATAATATCTTGTCTTTGTCTGTAAGTCAGCTACAGCCCAATCTTGAAAAACTTCTGAAAAATAAGGACCAGCTTCATATCTCTCATTAGGTCACTGACATTGAAACTACATGGTTTTATTATTGATTGTGTATTTGGCATTGAACTGTATTGTACATTAAAAACTTGGGGATTCTTGCCCATTTAATTGTTCATTAAAATACAAAACTTTACAAATAAAACTGCATTAGTTAATCAGATTAAAGATGTTTTATATTTATTTTAAATATTATGATATAAATAACTTTAAGTTGCTATGGGTTTATTTATCAAGTACAGTTTGATTTATGATGCAAAATTTACTTTTGGCCCACGGCTCTCAATCAAGTTCAATTTTTGGCCCTTCATGGGAAAAAGTTTGGGCACCCCTGCTTTAGAGTGTGAGAAAATAAAAGTAATTACAGATAACTAAAAAAAAAAAGAAATGAATGGAGACAATACAAAAGATAAACTATTTTGAATTTATATCAATGACAACTTTGGTCTGAAAAACAGAGGAAGCCTGGCTTACCTTATCGTCTGGGAGGAAACACCACTGGGAATCAATAGCTAATGCTCCATTTACACATATAAAAAAAAATATATATATGTGTAAATGTTTGCATGAATATTTATTTATTAACATTTTTTACAAGTAAAGATTTTAACTTACAACTTAAAATTTCTTGGTACAAGTTCTCAAATCGTATTTTACAAGTCCTCAGATTGCAGTCTACATGCTCAAGCATTTTGGAACATTTCTGCCAGTTTTCCTCTCTGTCAACAATAAGCTCTTATCTGGTTGGTTGTAGTAAGAACAACAGTAACTAATAAAATTACAGAAAAACTTTGTAAGTATTGTAAACTAAAAAACATATATTTTTTGTTTAAATCACAGTGAACTTTTGTAAAAATTTAACAGAATGTTTTGTTAAACTTACAACATTATGTGATTATAATCAAATTTATTTGTTAAAATTACAAATATTGGTATCAAAAACAGAGAAATACTGTAAAACTATTTTGTTAATTTCACATGCAAATTTCTCCACCAGTGGATGCTTTACACTCGGCGAGACATTTTAAAGTGGACATTTAGACATCACATTTAGATATATATTTAACATTTAGATTTAGCATTTAACATAATTTATAATATTTAAACACAGTAGTGTTTTGTAAAGAAATTCTTACTTAAATGTACAGAAAACACTATATATTAAGAAAACACGAGTTAACGATTTAAGTTTAAACTTCACTTTTTACATTTGGCACCCCATAGTTTATGTGCTCCTCCATGTCGGAAACTCGTATATACGATAAACCCGATTCAATTGAAAGCAGAATTATGCACGTAATGCTGGTTTGCCAACCGTCAACAAAACCCAGAAGAAGAAGAACACACTCCGCTTCAATAGATGGCGGTATTTACCTTAGAACGCTGGATGTGACCCGCCAAAAAGGAAAAAAAAAAAAAAAGAATAAGAAGTGACGTCAACATTGTGCGTCGTTTGATTTCAGGATGGCTGAAACGGAGTAAGTTTTGTTTTTTAAAAATCAAACTCCATCTTTTCGTTCTTCTTTAAACTTTCTGACGGTCTTGGTCCATATATGAAACTAAAATGTTACAAATGCACCCCACAGCTGTATTAAATTAGAAGGTTGCAGTGAAGTTAGGCTATAGATAATCGAATTACACATGGACAGAAATGTTACGGAGCGAGCCAGTGCTATTCTTTAACAAGGCCTTTTCCCCCTCTTTTATGCTATATTTTTAGGGACGAACTCAAGACAAAATTTGTGAATCTTATCGTAGTTGATATTTAGAGTATTTGAATGTGTTTTTTAATTTTTAATTTATCGCTCATCTTTTTCTGTGACAGAGCTTCAAAGGTTATCAAATTGGTTCCAGAGTATCTCCTGAAGAAGAGGAAAGCATATCAGGCGATTAAAGCCACACAGGCCAAACTTGCACTCCTTGAAAAGAGAAAGGTTAGTACTTGTTTTCAAACGTGGATGGATTAATTCGGGGATCCAGCAGCACCATTACTACTAAGTGGTACACAACATGCCTTGTTAATAAAATGTGGTTATATTAAAGACTGCACTATAGTGTTAAGTGTATAAAGCGTAGAGGCTACCACTATCTTGTTCTTTTTAGTTTGTTGTAAGATGACTTTAGTTAATTGGTTTGTTTGAATCTGAAACATTGATGTGATCATTATAACTTATTTTTGTATGTATGCAAGAATAAGTAAGAGACTGTAACACTGAGTAGTTTGTAGGGCTGCCCCCGACTAAAGATATTCCTAGTCGACTAACACTCCTGCATTTTAGCGATTAGTCGAATAATCGTTCATTTATGATATTAATATAAAAACTTGCGTATATACAAGGAAAGGTATAGTCCAAGTTGAAGTTTAACACTTCCATATGACAGAAAATGCTAAAGCATGATATTAGCGCGTTCACAATGGAAAATTAAGCTCTTAAAACAAAATGGTAAGGCATTAAGTTAACAGCACAAATGTGTTTATATCCTGTGCTGTCCTCGCCCCAAGCTACTGTCTTTGCAAGGCTAGACTGCGAGATAACGGCGCTCCAATAAACAGACTTTGTTACTTTTTGCTGATTTATTAGAGAATGGCATTCAACCATTGTCCTCTTCGACCAACCGTAAAACTGAAATAATACAAAATGTCATATTAGCTGGACATTAATACATAGCTCACGTAACATATGCTAATGATTGCTAATTTTGTGCTAACATATCATTTAAGCATTTCAACTAACGTAAATCTCATAAAAACAAACATTTGTTACATCACAATACTCACGGACAAATATAGTCCAAGATAACAACATATTTTAAGGGAACTTGAGCTTTCAACATGAGCAAGTCGTAACCGTCAAGATGTTACGTTCGGCCATCTTGGGTTTTTACTTGGTTCACCAATTTACAACAATAGCACTGCGCAACCACACGAGGGCGCTGCAAGCCAAAGTACAAACCCGCACCACCCAAATACAACAATTGCATAATTTTTTCACGTGATTTTTTTTTTATTTATTTATTTATTTATTTTTTTTTGGCAACTAACCAACTAATGAAAATGTATTTGACCAAGCCCTCTTCATATCGACTAACGTTTAGTCGACTATTTGGGGGCAGCCCTAGTAGTTTGTGCACTGAAAGTACACTTACAGTACTTTAGTTGTGTCAGTACTTGAAACAACAAAAGTGAAGTGTCAAGTGTGGGAAGAAAACCAATTTTATGTCCATTATGTGATGAAATATCAGTCCACAGTAAAATATGGTGATGTGCAGTCTGTCCATTAAGGGCAGGGAATGATGTAGATACTTTGTAAATGTCTGATACATTTTAAAGACTAATTTTTTGTTTAATTCTAGATATCAAAAGGAAAACCTCTAAAGTTCAAACGTTTAGAAGACTTTCTAAAAGACAGCCACAAGAAACATCGTGATGAAACTCGCATTCGCAGAGCTGAGCTTAGGCTTGCCGCTGCTCCTTCACCTGCAACAAACAAGCTAGGCTTTGCTGTAAGAATAAGAGAGTGAGTATCAGAGTTTCCGCTAGAAAAAAATTTTGCCGGTCAAAGTGACCGGCAGAGGTTTCGTTTTCCGGACATTTTGATGATATGCCGGTCAAATATCGCCTCTTAATTAGTCAAGTTGAGGAAAACTGAAAGCAGTTTATGTAACTTAAAAAATTACATAATCAGGCCGTATATGTACACCCTACACTTCGGCTTTTTCTGGCGGCGGAGGCTAGGCTCCGCCACCACCTGTCTGGCGGAGCCTCCGCCGCGGAACTGTCTGGCTCTGGACATTTGAGGCTTCAGGCGTTCCTGATTCAGTATCCTCCTTCGCCTGGCCTCTGAAAAACTTTTAAGGCTAGTCTGCCTGGGCCTGGCCATATTTGAAACGTCTCAATAGTTCGTGGTTTAGGTCTATGTAGTATTTTCTGTTTATGTTCATTTACCATGTGCGTCGTGGTGAGAGGAAGAATGACTTGAAGTTAATCCGTTAACTCTTTTTAATAACCGTCAAGCACTGCAACAGCCTACTTAACACATTACAACAAACTCAGATCACTCCGCCTCTAAGCGGGCACTATTTAACATTAGTATATGTACGCGGCACTATATACTACAGTCTATATTATAGCCGTTAGGCGGCGCTTTATTTGAAATGCAACATGCGATGTTGTTTAAAAACTTTCAAACGGGTCGATTCAGATTGTGTTGGGGCGGCCGGGATTATTAGGCAGATTTAATCGGACAATTTGACCGGAGAGATTTAATTTTATCGGACATTTAATTTTTTTCCCGGCCAATGACCGGTAATTACCGGACAACGGAACCCCTGGTGAGTATCATAAGTTATTTCAGAAATTGTACCAATTGTGAAATGAATTGGCAAATATCTCTAAACTTTTAATTTAATTTTTTGATAGTCCTTATCAGACAGTATCAGTTAGTGCTGCTGCTAACGATTATTTTAGTAATTGAGTAATCTATGGATAATTGGTTCAATTAACCGAGTATTCAAATAAAAAGCGTAACTGCATTTTTAAAAGTAAGCAACACAGTTCAATAAACGGATATAACACATATTTTCTGTTTGAAATAACATTAACATTTATTCTCAAATGCACAAAAATGCTGTCTAATAGAGTATGACAATGCATTAAATTGCACATCCATTGTCCTTTTATTTAAATTTAACTTTTGTCAATGCATTTTAAAGAAAGATAATCTCAGACTTAGCCTTAAGTGTGGCTGAGCCATTAATAAGTATGGCTTATTTAAAATAAAATAAAGGTTAATCCAAAAGCTGACTGTTAAAGTTTACAATACGTTTAGTGATGTGCATATGAATCAAAACATTTGTATATAACAATAGAATGGCTTTCTCAATATTTTGGTGACTGTCCTGAGAAGCGTGGAGTAGAGCGGAGGTGACGCTCACGCAGATGACGATTCTTGCGCTAATATTGAAACAACAGTTATTGCAACATGTGAGGACCTTACCGAAACAGTTCAAACGGCTGCAGAGAGTACAAGGGTTCAGCTCCAGACGCACATCGTTCTTGTCATCGGCTCACCGCAGAGACTACATTGAAGAACGCACACTGTAAATGTTCACATAACGGGGTGCTCCGGACCTGATACTAGGGTCCCTGAAGGTACAGGTGTGAAAGTTGGGGGGGGGATTTTGTTCATACAACCAGGGCATGCGGATACATTCGGTGCACGGTGCAGATCTTGGTGGATGTGTGAAAGTGGCTTAAGCAATCTCGAGTCATTGAGGTAACTTAAAATTAATTTTTTAAATTTTCTAAATTGTTTCAGCCCTAGATTATTGTATCTACTACCAATATTAGATCTATTTACCTGAAAACATCAGTTGTGTGTGCATTTTGGTTACTGAAATTAAACGGGGATTCCCTCATATTTTTACTCTTGCATTTAGTTCTTCTAGTCATACTGTACCCCACTTTACACTGCACATTTATGGTCAAGCTATAAAAAGGCTAGTTTACATAGGCTTCACATGGCATACAATGATGGTATGAGGATTTTATTGAAAATGCCAAAATGGGAGAGTGCAAGTCAAATTAGATTAGATTCAACTTTATTGTCATTACACAAGTACAGGTACAAGGCAACGAAATGCAGTTTAGGTCTAACCAGAAGTGCAATAGCAGTAAAGTGCAGGATATATACAATGGTTAGACGTGCAGGATATGGAGATGTACAGGATTTACAGGTAATATGTACAGTGAATATAAATATACAGATGGTTATTACTATAAAAGGTGAGTGTGTGCCATAAATATAATTACAGGTGTCTCTTCTCTATAAACAGCATTTACAGGTGAATATGTACTCTAAATGTAGTGTAATACACGCGCGTCGCGCCACACATACACACACTCACTCACTCACATACACACACACACATACACACACAACCATACACACATACACACACAAACATACTCACATACACACACATACACACGTACTCACACATACACACACAGCCATACACACAGGGGAATTAAACCGGGAGAGCTATACACACAGACACTCACATACACACATACACACACAACCATACACACACAAACATACACACATACTCACACATACACACATACACCCAGGGGAATTAGACCGGGAGAGCTATAGACACACTCACTCACATACACACACGAACACACACACACACACAGACACACGCACACATACACACACACTCACATACACACATACACACACAACCATACACACAGGGGAATTAAACCGGGAGAGCTATACACACAGACACTCACATACCCACATACACACACACACACTCACTCACATACACATACTCTCGCATACTCACACATACTCTCGCATACTCACACACACACACACACACACACACACACACACACACTCACATACACACCTACTCACACATACACACACTCACTCACATGCACACGTACACATACATACACTCACATACATACACTCACATACACACACTCACATACACACATACACACATACACACACACACATATACACACGCACGCGCGCGCGCACACACACACACGTGATATACAGATGTCTCTAACTATAAACAGAATTTTACAGGTAGGTGTATACAATTGTATGTTAGCTTAAGGTAAGCAGTAAATTTAAGGTTGTGCAAACAGTGAAATGTAAACAGTTGGTACTGTAGAACAGTTGGTAGCAAAGGTGCGGTAGTGCAAGGGATGGTGGGGGATGAGAGGAGAGTGGGATGGTGGTGGGGGGGTAGAAGAGTCTATGAGGGTAGTGGGATGGTGGGGGTGAGAGGAGAGTCTGTGAGGGGAGTGGCATGGTGGGGGTGAGAGAGGAGTCTGTGAGAGGTGTGGGGTCAGCAAGGGTTAGAGTTTAGTAAAGACACAGCTCTGGGGAAGAAACTGTTCTTTAGTCTGCTGGTTCTAGTCCAAGGCTCCTGAAACGCCTGCCGGAGGGGAGGAGGGAGAACAGTCTGTGGGCTGGGTGAGAGGAGTCCTTAAGGATGCTGCGAGCTCGACGCAGACAGCGTTTCCTCTGGATGTTTTCGATGGCAGGAAGTGGAGTCCCTGTGATGCGTTGGGCAGTTTTCACCACCCGCTGCAATGCCTTGCGCTCGCGACAGAGCAGCACCCATACCACACTGTGACACAGTTCGTCAGGATGCTTTCTATCGCGCAGCGTAGAAGTTCACCAGGATGGCCGAGGAGAGCTGGTTCTTCCTCAGTGTCCTCAGGAAGAAGAGGCGCTGGTGAGCCTTCTTGACCAGGCTGGAGGTGTTGTCCAGGTCACATCAGCCGAGATGTGGGTCCCCAGGAACTTGAAGCTGGAGACACGCTCGACGCCCATTCCATTGATGTGGATGGTGTCGTGTGTGCCTCTAGACTCTTTCCTGAAGTCCACGATGAGCTCTTTCGTTTTGGTGGTGTTGAGGAGCAGGTTATTTTCGTTGCACCATGTGGACAGGTGCTGGATCTCTTCCCTGTAGGCAGTCTCATCGTTGTTGCTGATGAGACCAATCACTGTAGTGTCGTCTGCAAACTTGACAATGGCGTTGGATCCAAACACAGGCTTGCAGTCAGAGGTGAAGAGGGAGTAGAGAAATGGGCTTAGCACACAGCCCTGTGGTACACCAGTGTTAAGTGTGATGGATGTGGAGCAGGTGGGTCCAGATCGGACATTCTGGGGTCTGTTGGTCAGGAAGTCCAGAATCCAGTTGCAGAGTGAGGTATTGATGCCCAAGTCTTCAAGTTTGGCTATTAACTTGGTCGGGATGATAGTGTTGAATGCTGAGCTGAAGTCAACAAACAGCATACGTGCATAAGAGTTCTTATTGTCCAGGTGGGTGAGCACAGAGTGCAGTGCCATAGCAACTGCATCCTCAGTGCTCCTATTGCTGTGTAAGCAAACTGATGCGGGTCTAATGTGGGTGGTATGGAGTCTTTTAGGTGTTCCAGGATCAGCCGCTCAAAGCACTTCATGATGATGGGTGTGAGTGCTACAGGGCGGTAGTCGTTGGGGCACCTTGGACTAGAGTGTTTTGGCACTGGCACATGCTTCAAAGTGCGTTTGAAGCATGTTGGTACAGCTGCTTGGGCAAGAGACAGGTTGAAAATGTCTGTAAAAACCCCAGCGAGCTGCTCCGCACATGCCCTGAGAACACGACCAGGGATGTTGTCTGGTCCAGCAGCCTTGTGTGTGCTGATCCGGCTCAGTGCCTTGCAGACATCAGTGGATGAGAGTGTTAGTGGAGGGTGGTCAACTGAGGGTTTGAGCTTGGTTGCAGTTTCTCTGTTGTCTCTTTCAAAGCGAGCATAAAAGTCATTTAGCTCATTCAGGAAGTTGACATCGGTGGCTGCAGGGGTGGAGTGGGTGGGTTTGTAGTCACTGATGGCCTGGATGCCCTGCCACATGCGTCGAGGGTCAGAGTTGGAGAAGTGTCCCTCTATCTTCAAATGTTTGACAGCTGGGGTAAAAACCTTTCTGGCTTTTTTTTTTAGGAAGCTAAAGTATAAATTTATTTGTACAACAGTAATCATGAGCCTGACTAATATTATCTTCAGTGCGACTTGTTATTAATCCCAGGCTTGGAGGCACTGGTTGAGTTGTTATAGGTGTGTGTACGTGCGTGTCTTGTACTGGCTTTTAATCTGGACTTGGAGTCTGTAATAAAGTTTGATGATAAGCCCACAGCGGGATTTTGGCCAATTGCAGCTTGTTTCCGGTTTATAGATATAGATATAGATAGATGGATAGATGTCAGCAAAAAACATTGTCATAAATCCCATGTGCACTCTGTTGTACGGCCACTTTTACACACAGAGCTGCACCCGTTTATACGCAATGTTGATTAAGAGCCACTGAGAACAAAGTGCATGGATGTCCAACTCAAGGTCGTGTACAGGTTTATGTAGAATTAGATTTTATTTAAGTTTATTTATCTAAATGGACAAACGTAATCTGTATTTGAAATAAATCTGGGTACAGTTGACATTCACTTCAGGACAGTTGGAACTGGCTTTTGGGACGGTGATAAAAAAAATTAGTCTGGAGCCCTACATTATCAAAATAAGAAAACAAAAGGGAAAAAAAGTTTTCAGTCAAAAGAACAAGAAAAGATAGTTAACAGTGAAGAAATCAAATAAAAATAAGGCGACGGTATCTATGTTTATATATTTTAATTTGAAAGTCTGGCAGTAACATGAAGAAACAAGCTGGTCCTCGAGACCAGTAACATAACGTTCCTGCATCTCTTTTAGGATTAAAGGTGTGAGTCCCAAAGTAATGAAGGTAATTCAGATGTTGAGGCTGAGGAAGATCTTCAGTGGAACGTTCATCAAAATCAGCAAGACCTCTGTAGCCATGTTGAAGGTGGTAGAGCCTTATGTAGCATGGGGGTGAGTTGCCTTAAACTGACCAAGGTGTAAACAAAATTAAATTGCTGGATTTTTAATGCATCTTTTAAACAGATTCCCCAACTTGAAATCTGTACGTGAGCTTATTCTGAAGAGGGGGCAGACAAGGATTGGTCGTAGGCGGGTTCCCTTGACAGACAACACCTTCATTGAGCAACACATTGGTATGTACATTTATTTTTATTTTATTAATATTATATCATTCCAGTCCTTTTGAGGGTTTAGTATGTTTCAAAACACAGACATGAGAAACGCACGTCTTTGCTTTAGCCTACTTTTTATGAAAAATCCCTACTGCATTCATCTTGCCATCAATTTTAACCAAGTTTCCTGTACCTTTTGTACCTCATGTAAACCCTGGAACATCGGCATTTATTTGTGGGTTTTTCTTTGCATCCCAAACGCTTTTTGTGGCAGTCAATAGAATCTGTCATTCTCCACTTCTTAGAGTAAACACTGCAGATTGGCATTCTCAATTCATGGATATTTTTTTTGTCCCTTTCCCGTTTTATCCAGTTCAGTTACCTTTTCACGCAGATCCTTTGGCAATTCTTTTGCTTTCCCCATGACTCAGAATACAGAAATGTCAGTGTAGCACTGTATATACAGTTGTGCTCATAAGTAATATTCGCAGAATTTGTGATCGATTGGACATTTTTCAGAGAATATGAATAACACAAAAAAGGATTGGGTGAAGCCATTTATTGTAAAACGACAGTTTACTCTTTTAAAATCATAATGAAAATAGAAACTACTCATATACCCTTATCAAAAGTTGACATACTCGGGTGGTTTTGGCCTGATAACATGCACACAAGTTGACAGAAATGGGTTTGAAATGCTACTAAAGGAGACCATTATCACCTGTGATCTGTGTGTGGGTGTCTGAGAAATTGAGAATGCAAATCAGCAGTGTTAAACAAAAATGAGGGATTTTGATGAAACCAAACCAAGCCCAGGTAGTTAAGTTTCTGTTGTCATTCTGAGTTAAAAAGAGTTTGTCTTAAAAGGTTTGTCTTAAAATGTAATCTGATCTTCGTTGAAAGTCAAGGGTATTGACATCATCATATGTCTAAAAATAATTAAACAAAACAATTCTGATCTTTCATGTCTTTGAGAACAACCAAAAAACCTCAGTGTTTTGTGGAAAAAGTATGTGAACCCTTGAGTTAATGACCTCAAAAAAGCTACTTGGTTTCAGAGGAGGAGAGATTGCACAACACTAGGGCTGAAACGATTCCTCGAGTAAGTCGATTACAAAAAATGATCGAGGCAAATTCCTCTGCCTCGAAGCCTCTTTTAATTTATTTTAAAGCTCACGTCAGTTAATTTCGCAATGATTTTTTTTTTATGTGACAGCGCGTTTACGTCACCCACAAAGCGGAAGGAGACAGAAGGAGTTAGCGTTAGCGGTGTTTTGACATGAGGGTGTGCGCGCAAGCTGCAAAATGGAAGGCAGCGATAACGATAGTGATGAGCAAAGAGAAGAAACAAACACGAGAAAACAACTCAAACTGTCCAAGGTTTGGGATCATTTCATATTAAAACGTAAAGAGAACATTGTGGCGTGTGTCCATTGCAAGATCGAGCTAGCATACCACAACAGCACGAGGTCCATGCTGCAGCAGCAACAGAAAACATCCACTCTACTCAGAGACTGGAGGACCGTCGCCCGGGACAAGGTAAATTCAATGCAGCATTAAATAACTGTGATTGCTATTCAAGATGAAGGCTGTTAAATCAAGTATATTAACTATGTAATGAACAACCCACGACGGGCAGTACAATTATGTGAAAATATACCACGGCTACCAAAGGACTTAATTTACTGCCAAAAAAAATTTGTGATTGGCTTTTACAATGAAATATACTAGATTATTTATAATGTGAAAACATGCATGTTGGTTATATAATTTACAGTTTTTAAATATACATTTAAATTTATTTTACACACTCAAAGCATTATCCTATGATTGTATATCGAACATTGCATCTCGCTAGTTATCGCAAATCACATTTTTCTTCAATATCGAGCAGCCATAATACAAATTATTCTAGTATTCACAAGTATTTAGTTTGATTGCCATGAATAGGATTTATAAACGCACAGCCATAGCTTACTTGGTAATAAATGTCAATAATTATTTTTTCACCTCTTTTTCAGTAAATCATCACAGCTTCGTATGAACCGCTACTTCATGTTCCACTGAGCGAGCAGCTGAGTTTTCAGAGAGCATTCCAAGAAGAAGACTTATGTTCAGAACTTTAAGTTAAATTTTAGATCTTAAAGTTAAGTTGCATGACTTAAAGGCAGTGTTTTTGTTTTATTATTATTAATTTAATGTATTTATTTTAAGGCGAGACACAAGTAAATAAATAAATCTTTTTTAAATTAGAAGATGTCACTGTGAAACTTCTCCAGTTTAGTGGCATACACATAAAAAAATCAAATGTATGACACGTTTTGTGTAAATTGTTTTAATATGCAAATTTGTCCTTTTATATACTCTCTTGAATATACTTGAATATATGTTAGTTTGCATACATGTCCCAAAACAAAATCTGGAAATTGGAATGGAACAGGTTTAAAATTCTTAGTTACATATTAGATGAAAGGGCTTTTACAGAGGGGATTCTGCATATGTTGTGCTTTAAAAAACACATAGTAAAAATAGATTTAAGGCTATTCTCTGATTAGTATTCTCTAATTTACTAAAGTAAAATGACCTTTAACTCAGGATTGGAATGATATATCAACGAATCCCTCTGTAAAAGTCTTCAGAAGGTAAGTATAAGACTGAAATGTGGTACATAAATCTGTGACAGTAGATTTGGGGGCGAGCTGGGTGCGCCTCTGAAGCATCCAATTGGCCAATGCATAGCGCCAAATGGGTTCAAGCCGTTTCTCAGTCTTCCAAAGTAAATGGAGCACGGCTGCTCTCTCAACAAAATCAAACTCAACCATTTTGCAACGATGTTAGAAGAGAACCCGCCTGACAGAAGCCCCTCTGATCACGTGAATTCGGGTCCGTTTAGTGAATTTCACGCGCGAATGATGCGAGTAAACTCGAAATGTTCAAGCGTCCAACTACATGCGAAACGCGTGAATAATTTGCGTCTAGTATGAACGTACAGTAAAAAAAAAGTGGTTTAAATGCTTAGAGGTTATCTTGGACCTTTTTTGATTTCCTTCTTGCAATTCCATTTGCATCTTTCCCTTATATTTCCCAGGTATACACGGTGTCATCTGTTTGGAGGACCTGATTCATGAGATCTACTCAGCTGGAAAAAGCTTTCGGGTTGCTAACAACTTCCTCCTGCCATTCAAGTTGTCAGTGGCACGCCATGCTGCTAGGGATAAGGCTGGGCTTCTAAAAGACCTAGGAAATCCTGGATATCGCGGTACAGACATTAATTCTATCATCAGACAACTGAACTAAAGGAAATGCATCACAGATTACAAACTCTTCCTCAGCAACTTCAAGGTCTTTTCTTATCTGATTAAGTGCCATTTAACCCAGAGGACCATGTTATTTCTGCAACTGAGCTAACAGTTTAGGAATTAATAAGAGTATTGTTTAGCTTATATTTGTTAAATGCATAATTTAAATGAGAAAACTGGATTATGGTTCCACCAGTTGAGCTGTTTGATTTGTGGTCTCAGATGTGCATTTTACTTAATAGACTATTTCAAACTATTGTTGTGCTATAGGTATTATTACTCTTGCTAGTAGAAGTCTTGGATTGTGATTCTGTGTGAAATTCTACAAATAAAACTCGTCTTATAATGCTCACTTCTGTAATACTAAGGCATAAAACCACAAACTTCTGCTGATAGGACCATATGACGTGTTTTTAGAAAGCATATAATTAGCAATTAATCTCTATTGCACCTAAGGTCAAAAGAAGATTGCAGGCTTGGCATAAAAACTAATTATATAAGCATAAAAGCTAGAATTGGAATAAATTCATAATTTTGCTACATGTGACATCTATTGACAAGGGCAACATTAAATGGCTAAAAGCATCTGGCATCAGTGCACATGGCACCAGGACCATCACCCAAGCTGAAGTCACCGAGGTAGTCACCTAGCGCCAGATTCTGTGTCCGGGGATTGGGTCGCCGAGGCCCCCGCCTTTGACTGCCACCCAATCAACATTGCACCGACTTCTTGCGGTTCCTTCTGCAGGTGGTCGACCCCCTTCTTCACCTTTAAACTTAAACCCTATTGAGAACTTCTGGGTCCTCCTTAAGCAGGACATTTACCGTGAAGGTAAACAGTACACCTCTGGACAGTGTCTGGGAGGCTGTGGTTGCGCCTGCACAAAAAGTTGATTCTGACCAGATCAAGAAACTGACTGACTCTGAATGGAAGGTTTGTGACTGTTGTCGAAAATAAGGGTGGCTATATTGGTTACTGGTCATTGGTAATTTATTTATTTTTTTCAGAAATGTTTATTTTTTAAATTTCAAGTTTATTATTCTCACTTTAACAAGTGAAAATAAACTAGTGAGATGGGAAAATCTTTATTTAGTTGCATATTAATTCTACACACTAATAATAATGGTGTACATTATTATTGGTGTTCACTTTTACTGCTTAAATTGTTCAGGTTTGAGGGTTTAACATTTTGGATTGACCAAGAGCACTGTAGTTGTAGTTGCTAAATAAAAGTAGTTTATGAAAGCACTTCTGCTTCAAAGCCTCTGTCCAACACACCACTGTCCCACACACCACTGTCCAAGACACACCACTGTCCCACCCACACCTCTGTCCCACACACACCACTGTCCAAGACACACCACTGCTGCGGCCGCCTGCTCTCGTCTGCAATCCAGGTAGTGTAGCGTAGTGTATCTCGAACGCCTAAGATTTCCAACTCACCTTAGGCTGATGGATTTAAAGAAGGATGGAACCAGTTTAAGGATATGTTGTTCAAATACTGTAGCCTATTGTAATCGCCAGAGACATGCTATATTGATATTAGAGAAATGTAAAAATCTGAGATGTGTTTATTGTTTTTTTTTTTAACTGATTTATTTTACCAATGGCTTTAATGTTACACAGTAAATGAGAGCCATGCGTCACCCGCGGGAGGAGGGGAAATGTGTAGCTTTACAGATGCGCACTAGGACCAAGGCTTCATCAATGTCACGGATATATTCCCGGAGCAGCTAGATTTTAGCCTTCCCCGGGCTTGTTAATCAGAGGCAGCACATTTGAACAAACATCCCTGAACACAGCTTAAATAGGTGAGTATTTATACACGTCATATGTGCATTGGAAGCGAATGAAGTAGAACTCCATCAGCGGCCATCGCCATGGTAACAGGCTTCTGGACAGACGAGGGCTTTAGGCTAAACACTGAACCTACTTCTAATGAGTTCATGCTTGGACTGGTTTTGTGATTTAAAGTTTTTCCACCGTTTTATTTAACTGTGCTTAAAATGCGCTGTGCTACTTGTATTTATCACGTCTATAAATTCTCTTAAACACTGAGATTAATTAACGTATCAATATACTGTTCATATACATCGTGATCAACGTTACAGCTTAAGCCCGTGTTGGTTGCCTTTACAATAATCGGAAAAGTTGTGAAATTCAGTAGCGGAATGAGAATTGTGACAGACCAAATTATGCGGATAATACAGCTGTCTAGTCAAATCCACAGGAATTTGTGGTTCACTAATAGGAGTAAAGCACACGTGTAATAAACGGATGTGCCATGAGTTTCGGTAAAAGTCTGATTTGGGAAAACGCACGTGAAGGTGCTTTATTTCTTGTGTCAAGGAGAATGGGCGGTGCGTTTACGCTTGACCCCAGTGCTGTAGTGGTAGACGTGTTATATGGACGAGCTTTTCAGAACATTTGTTGAAAGGTAAGCGCTTTAGCTATTTAAAATATTCTAGCATTCCTCTTACTAAATTTTGAACATTTAGTCTGTCGTTAAAGAACAAAAACGTTACATGATTAATCTAGGTGGTAGCGAAGATGAGTTTTACGTTGCACGAGGCAGATGGAAAGTTGTGTAATAGACGTGTGTCTTGTTCAAAACGTTGTTTGACATTGGTTGTGTTAGTGGATGTTTGGTAAAATAAAGAAAAAGTTTGGTTTGGTTAGCAAACATTGCCGGAGCGTGTGTAAACGAAAGTCTGTTGCTAGCATACCCGGTGCAAATGAATGGGCTGCATAGCGTAGCTTACGTGAAGACTTTGTAATATTTATAGCTGTTTTTAAGCATCGGTGCTTTGAGATGTAGTTACTCATTTATAAAAGCAGCCAGGAGTTGCAGTAAATGGGCTCAGCAGTAAATAATGGTTACCAACTTGTATATAAATAAATATAATAAACATATTTTATGGCTCACATCGTGTCAACCTGGCATTCGGTGCATTACTGTGTAAATAACAATAACGGCTTGGCATTGACCACTGTAGCTATGCAGCAATAACTCATCTAAACATTAAAATCATGGTTCAATCATTATTCTGATAGGGTTTCATTAACTAACCACTGATAGGGTTTAGGTTAGGGTTTTTGCTTGAGGTACTAGATCTGCTAAGGCGCCTCTTGGAGTCACAGGTCGGTGTGATCTGTCGTGATTTTCTTGTTCCTTTTGACGTTGTTGGAGTTTGTTATTCTAAGGAGAAGGGGCAGAGTTCGACTGAAGGTTTAATGATTATTTGCTGAGATACCAAAGTGGAGTGAATCAATGAAAAAGATTGCGTGTCTTATTTTTAGGATTGCAGCAGTGAATACGTTTTACAGTAAGCCAACATTATAAACTGTTAAGAGCTTATGGATACATAAGCAGTATAATTTTTTTACCAGACTTTATTCAGTGTGTTTTCCATTGTCATGTTGATATTCCTGTATCTCCTTTTGTATATACAACCTGGTATGGTTGCACACGTATGGTATGTATGTATATATATATTAGATTAGATTGGATTAGATTCAACTTTATTGTCATTACACAAGTACAGGTACAAGGCAACGAAATGCAGTTTAGGTCTAACCAGAAGTGCAATAGCAGTAAAGTGCAGGATATATACAATGGTTGCGTACGTGCAGTATATGGAGATGTACAGGATTTACAGGTAATATGTACAATGAATATAAATATACAGATGGTTATTACTATAAAAGGTGAGTGTGTGCCATAAATATAATTACAGGTGTCTCTTTTCTATAAACACAGGTGAATATGTACTCTAAATGTAATGTAATACACATGCGTCGCGCCGCACACATACACACACTCACTCACATACACACACACATACACACACAACCATACACACATACACACATACACAACACATACCATACGCAGGGGAATTAAACCGGGAGAGCTGTACACACAGACACTCACATACACACATGCACACACAACCATACACACACACACACAACCATACACACATACACACACAAACATACACACATACACCCAGGGGAATTAGACCGGGAGAGCTATACACACACTCACTCACACACACACATACACACACACACACACACACACACTCACATACACACACCACCATACACAGATACTCACAGGGGAATTAAACCAGGAGAGCTATACACACAGACACTCACATACACACACACACACTCACTCACATACACACATACGCTCGCATACTCACACACACACTCACACACACAAACACACACACTCACATACACACTCACATGCACACATACTCACTCACACATACACACACTCACTCACATGCACACGTACACATACATACACTCACACACACTCACACATACACACACACTCACATACACACATACATACACTCACATACATACACTCACATACTCACACACACACACACACACACACACACACACACACACACACTCACACATACACACACACTCACATACATACTCACACATACACACACACACACACACACACATGTGATATACAGATGTCTCTGACTATGAACAGAATTTTACAGGTAGGTGTATACAATTGTATGTTAGCTTAAGGTAAGCAGTAGATTTAAGGTAGTGCAAACAGTGAAATGTAAACAGTTGGTAGCAAAGGTGCAGTAGTGCAGGGGTGGTGGGATGGTGGGGGATGAGAGGAGAGTCTGTGAGGGGAGTGGGATGGTGGTGGGGGGGTAGAAGAGTCTATGAGGGTAGTGGGATGGTGGGGGTGAGAGGAGAGTCTGTGAGGGAGTGGCATGGTGGGGGTAAGAGAGAGTCTGTGAGAGGTGTGGGGTCAGCAAGGGTTAGAGTTCAGTAAAGACACAGCTCTGGGAAGAAACTGTTCTTTAGTCTGCTGGTTCTAGTCCGGAGGCTCCTGAAACGCCTGCCGGAGGGGAGGAGGGAGAACAGTCTGTGGGCTGGGTGGGAGGAGTCCTAAGGATGCTGCGAGCTCGACGCAGACAGCGTTTCCTCTGGATGTTTTCGATGGCAGGAAGTGGAGTCCCTGTGATGCGTTGGGCAGTTTTCACCACCCGCTGCAATGCCTTGCGCTCGCGACAGAGCAGCACCCATACCACACTGTGACACAGTTCGTCAGGATGCTTTCTATCGCGCAGCGGTAGAAGTTCACCAGGATGGCCGAGGAGAGCTGGTTCTTCCTCAGTGTCCTCAGAAAGAAGAGGCGCTGGTGAGCCTTCTTGACCAGGCTGGAGGTGTTGGTTGTCCAGGTCATGTCAGCCGAGATGTGGGTCCCCAGGAACTTGAAGCTGGAGACACGCTCGACGTCCATTCCATTAATGTGGATGGTGTCGTGTGTGCCTCTAGACTCTTTCCTGAAGTCCACGATGAGCTCCTTCGCTTTTGGTGGTGTTGAGGAGCAGGTTATTTTCGTTGCACCATGTGGACAGGTGCTGGATCTCTTCCTGTAGGCAGTCTCATCGTTGTTGCTGATGAGACCAATCACTGTAGTGTCATCTGCAAACTTGACGATGGCGTTGGATCCAAACACAGGCTTGCAGTCAGAGGTGAAGAGGGAGTAGAGAAATGGGCTTAGCACACAGCCCTGTGGTACACCAGTGTTAAGTGTGATGGATGTGGAGCAGGTGGATCCAGATCGGACATTCTGGGGTCTGTTGGTCAGGAAGTCCAGAATCCAGTTGCAGAGTGAGGTATTGATGCCCAAGTCTTCAAGTTTGGCTATTAACTTGGTCGGGATGATAGTGTTGAATGCTGAGCTGAAGTCAACAAACAGCATACGTGCATAAGAGTTCTTATTGTCCAGGTGGGTGAGCACAGAGTGCAGTGCCATGGCAACTGCATCCTCTGTGCTCCTATTGCTGCGGTAAGCAAACTGATGCAGGTCCAATGTGGGTGGTATGGAGTCTTTTAGGTGTTCCAGGATCAGCCGCTCAAAGCACTTCATGATGATGGGTGTGAGTGCTACAGGGCGGTAGTCGTTGGGGCACCTTGGACTAGAGTGTTTTGGCACTGGCACAATGGAAGTGCATTTGAAGCATGTTTGTACAGCTGCTTGGGCAAGAGACAGGTTGAAAATGTCTGTAAAAACCCCAGTGAGCTGCTCCGCACATGCCCTGAGAACACGACCAGGGATGTTGTCTGGTCCAGCAGCCTTGTGTGTGCTGATCCGGCTCAGTGCCTTGCAGACATCAGTGGATGAGAGTGTGAATGGGGGGTGGTCAACTGAGGGTTTGAGCTTGGTTGCA
The DNA here is from genome assembly GCA_024416835.2 of Perccottus glenii. Classification (NCBI taxonomy): domain Eukaryota; kingdom Metazoa; phylum Chordata; class Actinopteri; order Gobiiformes; family Odontobutidae; genus Perccottus; species Perccottus glenii. The sequence continues at coordinate 26,825,019 of CM044564.2, read as the reverse complement.
GTTTCTCTTTCAAAGCAAGCATAAAAGTCATTTAGCTCATTCAGGAAGTTGACATCGGTGGCTGCAGGGGTGGAGTGGGTGGGTTTGTAGTCACTGATGGCCTGGATGCCCTGCCACATGCGTCGAGGGTCAGAGTTGGAGAAGTGTCCCTCTATCTTCAGCTTGTAGCAGTGCTTGGCCTTTTTGATGCCCCTCTTCAGGTTTGCTCTGGATGTGCTGTAGGCTTGTGCATCTCCTGATCTGAAGGCAGTATTGCGTGTCTTCAACAGGAGTCGCACTTCCTGATTCATCCATGGCTTCTGATTTGGGTATGTGGTGATCTGTTTCTGGGTTGTAACACTGTCAATGGTGGTATTAATATAATCCAATACAGAGGAGGTGTAGCAGTCAATGTCTGTGTGAGCACCACTGGTGGCTTGGGAAGCAAACATACTCCAGTCTGTGTGTAGAAACTTTTCCTGGAGTGTGAAATCTACCCGCAGGCCACACCTTGATGGTCTTCACTGATGGCTTCACACGGTTGATGAGGGTGTATATTTGGGAGTGAGGAACAGAGATATGTGATCTGATTGTCCTAGGTGGGGAGGGTGTCGCCACGTAAGCACCAGCCATGTTTGTGTAGACATGATCTAGGGTTTTGTTCCCTCTGGTGTGACAGGAAACATTCTGATGAAATTTGGGTAGCACAGTCTTTAAGTTAGAGTGATTAAAATCACCCGCAACAATAAACGCTGCTTCCGGGTGAATAGTCTGTTGTTTACTGATGGCTGCATAAAGTTCTTTCATAGCAAGCTTGGCATCAGCGTCCGGGGGAATATAAGCTGCAGTTATAATGGTGGAGGTGAACTCCCGCGGCAGATAGAACGGTCTACATTTAACCATGAGAAACTCTAGGTTAGCTGAACAATGGCTCCCAACAACAGCGGAGTTTGTGCACCAAGCTTTGTTAATATAAATACACAATCCGCCTCCCTTGTCTTACGGATTCATCTGTTGTTCTGTCCTGGAGCATGTGATGTCCCGTGAGCTCAATAGCAGAGTCTGGTATTCCACTATTTAACAACGTCTCCGTGAAGATAAGGGCGTTACAGTTCAGAAGTCTTTTGCTGTGTGTCATGTTGAGTCGAATCTCATCCATTTTGTTCACTAGCGATCGTACATTGGCGAGGAAGATACTGGGTAAAGAGAGCCGGTGAGGTGTTAGCTTTAGCCTAGCTCTAAGTCCTCCACGTCTACCCCTTCTCTGTTTACGTTCTCGACGCGCCTGCCATGAGCACTTCCGCCCGGCCGGGAAGAATGAGCTGCCACGGGCGTCCTAGTGATTTCAGGAGGAGTCGAAGGTTGTCCATAAAACCGTCGGAAATTTGCAAACCAATATCCAAAAGCTCACTCCGGTGTAATCGATGTAAAGGCACCACTGTTCTGCACAAACAGACCCGAGATAAGCAAGAGTAATACTGCAAAATTGAGAAAGAGAGAATATATATATATATAGTATGTATATATATATATATATATTTGTTATATATATATATATATATATATATATATATATTTGTTATATATATATATATAACAAATAAATATATAACACTATCTACATTAACTAGAGAGAACTGGGTATGCAAATACTAACTTGTGTTTGTTAAACATTGAAATCAGTTATCTTATTTTTTAAAATAATTCTGTTGAAGCATGGTTGAAAAGCAATGTCTGACTTTCATTGGTTAACATTCATAGAATTTTTATTTCTTATTACTTTGGTCAGAATAATTTTTTTCTGTGACCATTGTGAGTTTTTCTTTCATTGACCGAAGGGTACCAACAATTTTGTCCGCGTGTCTGTATATATAGGCATAGCAGGCATAGTTTACAGAGAAGTTGACGTGTAGAACAGCTTCAGAGTTGGTGAGAGTATCTTTAACATAACAAAACTGCTCTGCTTGATGGATCCAGGTGTAATGATGGATAGCATCAAGCTTTCTTTGGAATAGCTCTTTGATGTATTGTAATTGTGTGTGCGCGCTTTACAACATTGGCAAAGGTCTTCTTACCATTTTTAGATGTGACCCGCTCCCAAGAGACTTTAGGACACTATTTCTGATAATTCAACCTCATCATAGCAGCATTGTGGACACATATGATCCATATGATCCTTCTTCTTAAGGTCACACACAATCATGCTCAACAATTCTGAGAGACTGGTTGTCTCCAGAAGCCCTTTTATGGCAAGTTTCTGAACCAGTAACCTCATATTTTCATGTGTGACACATACACATGTGTCTCGGTCCCTTGACTTTGGCTCTGTGATATGAAATGGCCGATTTCGAACAAATTGTCTATATGACATGGAGAATTGTTGTTCTACTTCCATCTGATACTGTTTATGGAGCTCATTGAGGGGCTTTGTCAGATCTGTTCTTTGCATTTTTTGCTTATTTTTGGTGATGGTGTCTTTTTTCCCCTCTTAAAGAGAACTGTTTTCATCTCTAGACAAAAACATGACAACTGCTTGCTTTCTCTTGGCTGACAGTTTCTTGCTTCCTCTTTGCTTGTATTTTTACAATTTGCTTTTTTCAGCATACCTTTCTCCTTCAGGAGTCTCCTGCACTGTTTTTCTGCTGAAGTACTTCTCCTATCAACCCTCACTGGAGTGGAAGCCACTGGTGGGTTAAAATCCTCATTCAGTGGTACTAGGGATGGGTATCGTTAAGGTTTTAACGGTATTACTACTCTTATCGATACTGCTTAACGGTCCGGTACTTTAACGGTATTCTTATCGGTACTTTGTTTTGTGTTTTTTTTTTTTTTTTAAGAACAAGTTGAGAACAGAATTAACATTTTCAAAGCATTTTTATATAGTAAATAAACTAACTTGAAGTGCTGTGCATTTAAGTTAGCCAAATAAATGTTTACATTTACATACTGATTTTTCTTTATTTGGAATTTTAAAAACAAGTAGAAAATATGATTTCATTCTCTCATTTCTCCCAAAAGAAATCAACAGAATTTCTACATAAGGTTAACAAACCAGGGGGATTTTACATTTATTTTAAATGACGTGAACAACGTTGATTCAACATGACTTTAGCATACATACCAGACGTAGATGGGGCAACAACCAGAAACGAGCTAGCTAGGCAGTCGAAAACTTTCCATTTCTCTGTCTGCACATAATGCACTTTTGAAAGGTGCTTAGACAGATTGCTTGTGTTTCCGCCCTTACATGCAAAAATATTGTTGCACTTATGACAACGACCGTTGTCTGCATCAACTCTAAAGAAGTGTAACCATACTTTGGAACGTTTTGCTCTCTCCGCCATCGTCACTCTTTGTATTAAGCGGGAGTTTTCGTACTGTTGTGAGTGCTATTTATACTATCTATGTGCGTGCGCCGCGCTCGTTCTTGTGGTGTGGGACTGACAGACAGCCTCTGCGGCTCGCATGAGAGATCTCGCAGATCTCACAGACAAACGTCTTATAATATCGCAAATTAGAAATATTTGGTAAGATAAAATGTACATGATAAGTGCATGATCTCTTCCCCATCGTCACTCTTTGTATTAAGCGGGAGTTTTCGTACTGTTATGCGTGTGCGTGCGCCGCGCTCGTTGTGTTGTGTGTGTGTGACTGGCAGACAGCCTCCGCGGCGGCATGAGAGATCTCACAGACAAACGTCTTAATATGATCGCACATTAGAAATGTTTGGTGAGATAAAATGTGCAAGATAACATTATTAGGCAAAAATACATAGTACATTAATTTCTTTCCCCTCCAGTACCGAAAGCAGAACCGATAGCGTCAGATCTTATTGATACTACGGTCTTTCATAATTTAGCCCCGGGGCAGGTTTAATACCGGGTATCGGTACCCATCCCTAAGTGGTACTGGGTCAAACATGGGTTGATCTGCATTTTCTGATGGCTCTGGAGCTACAGCTACATCAACCTGAAGGGGTGTTCTCCATAGATGGCGGTGTGAGGTCTAATAACGCGTTTGCCATCTTTTTCCTATCCCTATATGCACTAGATGCACTCTTCCATTTCCCTCTTTGCTTCTTCTTCTCTCTGTCTGACAGCTCACTTGACTTTACATAAGGAATCTTTCCCTGCTGCTTTCTTCTCTGGTAGCTGAAACAAATGTAGCATTGTGTCAAACTGCAATGTACACAGATTGTCTTTTTTCAGATTTAGCCAATTGATATTTCAATGATATTTTCATGATTTTAAATGTCCTCCACTCAAGATAAGTTAATGTAGTTCAACTTGCTTTTCAATTTATAGTTTAATGTTCTGCTTTTACAACAGACCTTTCTCTTCTCCTTGCTAGGTACTCTGCTCTTGCTGCAGGGTCAGAATTGACCCGATGCCTGTGGCGCACAGTCTTCTCTTTACTTGAGAGTGGCATCTGATAAAAATAGATTAAAACAATTAAAAATTATAACACCTCCACATCCTTGGAACTGGTTAATATTGATTTTTCATCTGAAGTCTATCAATAGTTGATTGATCCTTCATTGTCTCTGAAATTCATGACAAAATTAGGAAAAAGCACAATTTTATTGTTTAAATAGTATAACAATTAAGTACTTTTATCATATATAAACCTTCAAAATTATACGAAAACACAAAAACTTTATAAGATGTGTACAATGGTAAGCTCACTTCAATGGTCGCACCACATGATATTTTCATGTTCAATCAAAATCTACAGGAATAGCATTGGACACCTATACAACACTAGCTATTTTCACGCGAAACTTCAAGATGACATTTACAAAATAGGAATTTATCAAAGTAAATCAATATTCATCATGTTTTTGAGGTCATACCACATGACATCCAGATTTGGAAACTACCTACCAGCAATTTTAAAAGCTCTATTTTTTAAAAGTTGAGAGAGGGTTACAAACCTGCTTGCTTCTTTGATGGGTCCTTTGCAAAGGGTTGCTTTCATAATAAAAGCTCCAAAATGGTGGTTATTTCATGGTCGCACCACATGATATTTCATAAAACATACTTGGACATACTCGGACAAAATAAACTCGCAAAATAATAGGGAAAAATTATTACAAGAACACTGCAATTTTACATGAGGTTACAAAACACTTATAAATTTATGCAAAATAGGGCAGAAAATAAATTTGAATAGATTTTGAATAATTTTAAATAAATGTCCAAAACTGTATTTGTGAACGGACGGTCGCACCCTATGATATTTTGACACTTTCAGTACCAAAAAATTGCAAATGCGTAATTATTTTTGAAAAATGTAGGTGGTTACACATAGAGAATAAGAACTAAATATGTATGGTATATGTTAGTGTTATAGAATGGATTTTTAACAAGAAAAAAAATACAGTTGGACAGTATATTTAGCCGTCACGTCATTGACCCTAATAAAGCCTTTATGAACATGCATAATGCATCTATGCATTATGCATGTTCATAAAGGCTTTGTTAAAAGGTCAGATTGCTTAATCAGTTTTTCTGGTTTTACTCTTTTATAGGTATGTGTTTGGGGAAAAATTTAAATTTTTGCTTTGTTCTGTAAACTACTGACAACAGCACAGTTCAAAAAGTTATTTTTTCTGTCGTTAGGCACTGTAATTATCACATTTAGATGTATCCTGTATTACATTGTATATCGAATTAACATTTCTCAATCTGCAAATAAATGTAGGGAGTCCAGCTTTGTTTTTTGTTTAGTTTTTTTTTTACCAGCTTTTTATTGTTTTACTTGATTTTACAGAAACGGATAGACAAATAAGATGCATTCTTGATTCTCCCTCCCCCCAAACCCATGCAAGTATGGACATTGCCATTTCATTCAAATAGACATAGGAATATTATGTAAAAGGTTTATAATTATACAGTAAGTAAGATAAAGTTAAAAATTAGCAGGCATAAGTAGGGCTGGGTATTGTTCAAAATCTTTCGATCCGGTGCCAATTTCGATACCTCAGTTTCGATACCGGTTCCTAACGATACTGTTTTCGATACCATGTGTTTTAAAATCCATTTCAAAATCAACACAAATACATTAAACACAAAACTTTTGTTTTTCATCTTAATTAAAACAAATTCTGGTAACACTTCACACATCGTATCAATCCTAACTTGGCCAAAATTTACAAAAAAAAGAGAAACCTTTTTGCCACAACATGAACATATTATAAATAAATAGGGCTGTTTCGAATGCCATTTTTTGAGCTTCGAAGCTTAGGTGGCAATCAATATCGAATATTCGAAGCTTCGGTGGGTGGGGCTAAATATATAATAATAGTGTCGGTTTGCATTTGTATCATCTTTCACGACTTCACGTTTCACTCTTCGGCATCGTAAATGTGTTGCGGAAGACCCAGTGGAGTGCAGTGTTGCATTTGGTGCAATATGATCAGGTGGCACGCATTCTTTAAATATTAATAAACATTTAATAATCTTTTAAATAGAACAGTTTCCGGTACACATTACACGGGCAGGTTTATGCTCCGAAAACGGACAGTGCATAAGTGATACAAAACAAACACGTATTTGCAATTAGCCTATTTTATCAAAGCAAATTAAGCGCATAAAAGCAGTTTTTTTTTTTTTGCCGCGTGCTACTTACAGAACTCAGGAGGTGATTTTTCGAACTTGTGGTGCTGTTGTGGTAGGCCAGTTTCAAATCGCATATTTGACACACTGCCTTTGTCTTGTCATCCTCACTTAATTTAAAGTGCTCCCAAACAGCTGAGGTCTTGGGCATTTTGTACCTATTCAGTATGAGATGAAATAAATCACTACGTTCGCCAACGGGCGGTTCAAGCATGAGTGAGAATGAGTCCGCGACGGAAGTCACGTGTTGAAAAAAAAAAAAGAATATTCGAATCTCAAAACTGAAAATCGAATGCCACCCCACCGAACGAATATTCGATTATTCTAGTACAGCCCTATAAATAAATAAATTATATTGTGTACATCCTAATATTGAACCAACTAAAATTCAAAGGAATGTAAAAAAAAAAAATAAAAATGAACTTTTTAGTGCAAAATCAAACTGTATTTGTGGGTAACCGCTCAGCAGTTTTTCTTTAGAAAGATCAACATGTGTTGGCATTTTCTGGCAACAGACAGGCCAGCTCCTGGCTAATGGTGTCCCCAGCCGTAGAAAATGTACACTGCCAAGCTGGATAGCATTGGCAGTGTGTCCTTCTTACTCCACCACCAAGTTGCTGGATTCACTGTAGAGAGTGTACACCTCTGTAGAGCTGTATCTCCTCCTGAATCTTCTCTGAGGGCGTACTCACACTAGGCACGGTTGCCATGAACCGGGCCCGAGTACGATTGTCCCCCCTCCCCACTCCCCCTCTGGCCTGCACTCACATAGGGTTTCAGCATTCGTGCCGGAGCACGCTTACGTCATTATGGTGCGACGGTTTCGGGATAAACAGGAAGAGCGGCGCTCTCTGAACACAATGGAGTCCATCGCTCTGTTTTATTTGTGGATAATTTTGTGTCGTTTGGTACACGGTGGTCCACAGCCCTCTCACAGCATGTTGTTAAACAGATTTGTCGCCTTAGTGGCGCGAAAATTTTCACGTAATCGTGCTGCTCGATGAGGAGGTTTGCAAGGTACCAGCTGAAGTGCAGCAAGGACTTTGCAGCTTTGATTACGGACTACAGTTCCGATACATCGACATGGTAAGAATTAATATAATGAAATGTCATTGAATACAATTGAAAAGTGTATTGTGAAATTTGAAATACAATATGTGTATAATGTTTTTTTGTAATTACGACAGTAGCGTTCTAAAGGTAATAATCATGTAACTTAATATAATTTGCTGGTTAATATTAGCTACATTCTTGTATTAAGACACCCGTATTCAACGGGACACATAACTGTTATGTATGCACTGGAGTAGTAGTTTGTTGTTTATTTAATTTCACTTCAAAGTGCTGTAAGGTAATTGTGTATGCATAAACTATATACAGTTAACAATATTTTTCCATTCTGCTGCAGGACCATATGGATTCGGCAGAGATCTGCTGTGTGGTGGCAGCATGTTCTCAGCAGCTGGACAGACTGTGAGTGGAAGGCTAATTTCAGAATGAGAAGGACATCATTCTTGCAGTTGTGCAACAGCCTGCAGCCGCACCTTCAAAGACAGACCACTTCATTCAGAAAACCAGTGCCCTTGGACCAACGTGTTGCAATATGCATATGGAGACTGGCCACAAATGTAGAGTTCAGAACCATCTCCCATTTATTTGGGATTGGTCAGTCAACTGCTGTTAGCATTACCAACCATGTAGCCTCTGCAATTGTGAAAAATTTGCTTTCCTTTTCACATAACACAACCATGTGCAGTGGTGAAACAAAATAGGCTACCTTGTGTGTGTGGTGTATAATTTATGGAAGTGTGTGGTATATATTGTAGAGGTTTGAGGTCGAATTATAAAGTGTAGAGGTTTGAGGTAGTGTTAGGTTAAAGTGCATAGTAAATATATGCTACGGTATATTAAACAACTTCTGAAAGCAAATAAGAGTATTAACAACAACAACAGCCTCATCCTGGCTTCAAATACCCCGCACAGAAGACGTTAGATTCATGAGTTTGTTTGGACAAGACCTCAGTCCCATATGCCTGAGAGAAACCTGCCCTGGTGCATAGACACTGCAAGACTGGGTGTTACATGATGAAATGTTATGATTAAAATACATTTTTCATTTACATTTCTCCAACACATAATAGCAAAGAATAATCATGAACTGAATTGTCAACTTTGTCAATTCTTTTAACATGCCAAGGGGAATGAATGTATTGTAATGACTTTACTGTAGCCCAATGATAAAGATGTAATATGTTGTCATTAAAGTACACTTTTAAACCAAGGAGAACAGGCACAGATGATTTACACTTTGGAAGCAAAAGTTAAATTTTCAACTTAGGTAAAGCCTAAATCAAGTCTAAGTGCATTACCACATTGCAACATGCATAAAATGAACGGTCTGCAGACTAGCATTTAGAGAAAATAACAGGTATGTACATTAAGAATCCAAAGAGTGACATTTCCCCTGTCGTGAAAAACACTAGTATCAAAAGAGAGTTTAGACTTGAGTTTTCCACACCAGACTAGTGTAAATGTCAGCACAGCTATAAATAATCCACTCAAGTACAGATTCAAGTTGTTTTGGAGCGTCGCATGGAGCGTCGCAAAACCGTGATGTCACGCGTCTTGTTCCATGCTCCAGCACGGTTGGCGCTCACACTACATGCGAACCGCGCCCGAGCCCAACTAACTGTGCTCTGGCCCACCTCTTCCAAGCGGGCCAGGGCGGCTAATCGAGCGCGCCGGGCACGGTTCGAAGCACTCACACTAGTCAAACGAACCGCGCTTTGGTGGTCAAACGCGCTCGGGCACGGTTCAAACTGGCTAGTGTGAGTAGGCCCTGAGGTGCTGGTCATGCTGTTGGCTGTTACTTCTATCGCCATGCCTTCCTGCAAAAGGAGGCAGAGGCTAATGTGAAGGAGGAAATAACAGCGCTAACGCTACAGCACCCGACTAGCAGCACAAGCTAACATACATAAAGTGGTAGTCAACGTCATGGGGATGCATTTGGTTTAAGTAGGGAAATTACACTTATCTGTCAAGTATTTCTAAAATGTGAAACCTTAACGTTACGTTGGAAAAACAAAGATGTTGCCTGGTCAAAGAATAAGGTTAAAGCTAGCGCCTGGGTAGCGTTGCATCCACACACTCAAACCACTCGCGTTAGCGTAAACAATTACTTTAACTTCTGTTCGCTAAAAGGTAATATCTTCCTTTCTTACCTGCTACAATGTCAGAAATGCCAGATGATGTTGAAGGGGGCAGGTTTGACTCCGATGAGGTGCAAGGCTCCTCTATTTCCTTCTTTTTACAGTCGAATACCCTGCAACTTTCTGCCTTCATATTGATCCCGTGAATGGTCAAATGCTTCATTAAATTTGCAATACACTTGTCGCATATGTTGCACTTTGCTGACTCGGCATCTACTTTTATAAAGTGTAGCCACACTTTAGATCTCTTTGGCATTATAAAACTGGAACGTTTGGAGAAAAAACAACTAACGTTACACTTGTGTTGTGTGACTGCGAGTGCGAGTATCTTCAGATATCCCACCGTCGCGTCACGTGGTGGTGGACAGCCAATCACGGCGAATGTAGTTCCTTACATGCACGTATGCTACAAACTCACACAGACACAGCCGCTTGGCAAAAAAAAAAAAACCCCGGCCGCTTGGCTTTTGGAACTGAAATTTGGCACCGAAAGATAGATAATTTTTCGATACTCATAGAATCGAAGTTTTTCGTTCGATACCATAAAGGTATCGAAGTTCGGTACCCAGCCCTAGGCATAAGTAGGTAACAAGGTATATTTGGGGGCCGCAGTGGCTCAGTGGTAGAGCGGTCGTCCTTCAACCGGAAGGTAGTAGGTTCGATTCCCGCTCTGCCCACAGTTCATACTGTTGTTGTGTCCTTGGGCAAGACACTTAACCCACCTTGTCTCCAGTGGTGTTCCAGCTGTAACACTGGTGAATGGAACCTTAATGTATGAATGTAATGTTGAATGAAAGCGTCTGCTAAATGACTAAATGTAAATATATTGTTGATTCAAAGCAGTACATTGTTTTAGAGTACTTGGCCTAACATAATACTCTAAAATGATGGACTGCTTTGAATCAACAATATACTATTGTTACCTACTTATGATTACCTACTTTTAGAGTATTATGTTAGGCCAAGGGGTGCACGTGGCAGAGTGGTTAGCACTACTGCCTCACAGCAAGAAGGTTGTGAGTTCAAAATCCAAACATTCTCGGCCGACTCGAACATTCTCGGTCGACTCTGGTCTTTCTGTGAGGAGTCTGCATGTCCTCCACGTGTTACCGTGGGTTCTCTCCGGGTACTCTGGCTTCCTCTCACCGTCCAAACACATGCATGTACAGGTTAGTTGGCAAATCTAAAGTGTCCCTAGTGAATGGTTGTCTCTAAATGTCAGCCCTGCGACAAACTGGCCATTGTCCAGGGTGAACCCCGCCTCAGGCCCAAAGCTGCTGGGATAGGCTCCAAAATAAATAAATATTTGGTTGAAGGGGAATCATGATTTCTGAAAAGTATCACTTTTTTGGCAAAGTAAGTAATTGTTATTAATTAATTCTAAAATTTATTCAAGTCCAACAGTAATTTGTGTGTATCATTTAGAAAATTTAAATTTAGACTGAATATAAATTTGGACTGAGCCATGGAAATTTTATTTAAATTCAAACACTTACAACTCAAAGTGCTTTACTGTAATAAAAGAAAATTTACAAAATTTAGATGCACAAGAAAAATTTTTAACATTTTAAATGAACAGTGCTAATTTAAAACAACAAATACACAACAAATTTTGCTTTTTAGTGTAACGTACTCAGCCCCTGACTCAAGTGTAAGCATCAGCCAGCTGCTGCCACTCAGATTAGGACAGGTGTCGGAGCAGGACAGAGGAGACCAAAAGGTTCAAGCCTAAGACATTTAATAATAAGGGTAATATTGTTCAATATGTACACATGCCTCAGACGCATGGTCAAGAAATTGAAGCATTAGGAAAGGTTGTGCCTTCCTGTTTGATGGATAATAGTTTTTTTTTCTGCAAAAAGTACTTTAAGGTTTACTTCAGAATATTTGAAGTAAATATGAATTATTAATATTACATTTAATAGCAGCCTGTTACTATACCTTGCAAAAAAACATTTCTGTGTTATTCTGTTAACCAGCTGTGTCTGTGTGGGTTACCAGGTCCACAGCCAAACCTCAGCTGGATTACTCAGAATGAGGCCTGATCAAAGTATGATCACGCATGGCCAAGATGTATGACCCCACAAATCCTATCTGAACAAAGTATTGCACAGACCGACCTGTCAGTGAGCATTACAACTATGGTGTGTTTGGGGGGTGATGCCTTTCCCAGCTGCTTTGAGGTTGGCAGCACTCTGAATAATCCCCAATTAGTCACAGGGCTAACACTTAAGAGATATACACTGACAGACAACCATTCCTACTCAGATTCATTCTTTGATAGTGGAAGGCTGAAATTCCCTTTATGCAGCATGCGTGGCTATATATTGTAATGTACTGATAACTGAAATAGGAAAATTATTTACCAATATTCGTGTTCTGTATCCATTATCCAACACTTTTTATTTTATTTTCACTCAACATTTTTGACCTACAGTTGCCTGTCCTTTGGTCATCTACACATGCTTGTTGGGTAGAAACGTGTGTTGGTTGTAGATAATGGAGAAACGGTTCATTTGAAACATGTTCCCTAATAAGGAAAACAAACGTTTTATTTGGTTAAAGCAAAATACATGTTGAGTTTCTGGGAAACTCAACATGTTTCTGTTCGTTTCTAACAATATTGTTGAAGGTCATATTACGGTGGTTGGTAAATGTTGAGCTGTGTTTTGCTAAGTCTTTGCAGGAACTGTGATTGGAGGTTGCGATCAGATGCTCCCCTTCGGTCAGATTTAAGTCTGGATTTCTCTAGTTTGGTAAGTCCTTTGTTTGCTTTAACATTTACCTTGGCTTCCTGCCCAGTTTGTGATGGGATATGTTTTCTTGCACAGAGCTTTAATTATGTGATGGCCTACTATAATTTCATGCACATTCTAAGATACATGTTTGTATTGTAAATTTACAGCTTAACTGGTTCATATTGAATTATATCTCATACAGTGCCATAAAATATCTCTCCAAATTGCCAGACCAGTGTTTCTGCTGCAGTACCCAACTCATAACTTTAAAAAATAAAGAAAAATAAAATTAATTTTCTTTGATTGGCTAATACAAGCATGTATTTACTGAAAGAAGTAGTACATAGGTAAATAATCTATTCTGTTTTGTTGTGTGTTTTTTACATCTTAAGCCAATCAAACATTTGCCTAGCTTCATGGGAGCAACACCTATTGGTCAAGCACGTTCTCTGACCTTGTGACCACATCAAGAGGTGGTACCAGGCAGCCCTCACTGCTCCAGGCCCCACAGCTTCCAACTTTGCAATGGGGGACGTAATCCAGATGCACTTTACCACAGTGGACTATGTCATTTTTGCCTTTCTGCTGGTTGCCTCAGCTGGTATTGGCCTCTTCTATGCTTTCTCAGGAGGCCACCAGCGCACGACACAGGTGTGTTATCTAGTTTCTTTTTCCATTTCACATTGGCAGTCCCGTTTTGTTCCTAGTTGCCACTAAAATGTATTTCAACAGATTTGAGATTTTTTTTCAAAAGCTACCATCTACTATTCTGCTCGTTTGTCTTAAACAAGAGCAGCACTGTATCATCTGAAATAAGAATTTAAGCCAACTACCAGTTCCAAAGAAATATTACAAATGCGATTTAGTCAAAGTGTGGACTTGGAAACAACACATTAGTTTCCCTACAAACAGCACCATCCTTTTGCAAACTCTGAATATATTTTATATTCTGTGTTTGCATTGATTACTTTCTTTTAAACTTAAAATAAGATGAGCTTTATTTGTCACATGAACATTTATACATAGAATACAATGCACAGTGAGATGTCTTTTGTACCTGCGGCCAGTAGCAAAAAACACAAGAGAAAAAAAATAAAGATGTATATAAATATAAAAACACAGCACTCAATAAATATGTTAAATATAGGCCTATAAGATATAGATAAATAAGGTGCTTAAACAGTACAGTAAGTTAAATTGTTTATTGAAGTCCAGTTTAAGGATCAAGAGCAGACAGATGGCTTGTGGATAAAAACTCTTCTTCAACCTTATTGTTCTAGTCCTAAAGGTGCATTCACACCAAAGTCCAGCGCTTCATTCACGCAAGTTGAAAAATCTATACTTCGGCAAAAATTTGTGGCGCGTTAACCAATCAGGAGCTTGCTCTAGTAGTGACGTGCTATGAACGGAGGCGGACCATAGAGGAGAGGCAGAAATCTAAAACAATGGAGAACAAAGTTATCGGGGCAGCCTCTGGGAAACAAGCGTCAGAGATGAGTCAGAGCCATTTATTAAAGAAACACAGATAAGAGATACAACACAATGTTATAAATACAATTGTAAATATGATTTACAGTTTTATAGACATAATACTATATTGACTGTACTGATAACTGTTCAGAAGACTGTAGTTGTCCACATATTAATTACTCATAATTAGGGATGCACCGAAATGAAATTCTTGGCCGAAGCCGAATAATAATGAAATGCTTGGCCGAAGGCCGAATACCGAACGCGGTGTTTCACATTTTTTCCATTTAATTTGCCAATTTTTTCACCATTACAATAATTAAATAGTAAAAATTTGCTTTTTACTATTTTGTGTTGCTTTTCAGATTAAAAAAAAAATCAAATAACAAAAATACAATTTCAAAATATTTATTTAACTAACAATGAGCAATACATTTGTTATGGTATTTATTAATCTTCCTTAATGTAAGATAATAAAAAAATATTTAGTTCGTGTTGGTATGAGGGCATTCACAATTTTAACAAATAGGCCTACCACTTTTGATTAATTTTAATACTGTATTAGGAAATGTTAACATTAAGATTAATAAATGCTGTTAATAAGGGGTTTTCATTGTTAGTTAATGTTAAAAATAGAAACGACTTATAAAGTGTTACCATAATCCAAAATATAATTAAAATCTTAAATTAATTTCCCATACAAGTAGCCTACCTGCGTGCCATCTGCGCCAGGTCGGGAAAGCGGCCTTGATTGGTCCTCCAAAATTCAAGAGGGTTATTGCTCCTGGGGATGGGGACTTCTGAGAGATACCCATCTAACTGTTGAGCGGTCGAGCTTGTCCTCTGTCTATCAAATGGGTTATTTTCTAGGAGGATCTCATCGAACATGTCAGACAGCGAGACTGTGACAGCTTCTAAGAGCGCACTTTTAGTTTCACTTTCACTCCGTGGTCTGTTTCACTTGAAGTACGTTTTTGCAGATGCACCCCCTCTGGACAATTCAGCAGAACAATGTCTGCAAACGGCCGTTTTTGCCTCTTTCTCTGACACTTTAAAGTGCTTCCACACTGCTGACATGTTTGCTGCATAAAGCCCGCGCCTCTCACTTTACGCGGGTTATTTGATTGCGTCATTAAAAACGTCATTGTTTGGCAAAATTTGATCGGCCTTTTTACTTAGTCGGCCGAACACCGAAAGTGCTTTTTTTTGGCTATTTTCGGTTGCCGAACATTCGGTGCATCCCTACTCATAGTCACACCAAATATTGACTGGAGACAGATGGACAGACTTGAATAGAGCGTCAGTAGGAGAGAGTCTTATGAAGCAGGAGGGCTATGGCATTGTCCATGGATCTGTCTGGGCGGTATGCAAACTGTAGCGGGTCCAGGGCGGTAGGCAGTGTGGAGGTGATATATATATTTTTTTGTCTGGATTTAACTGGAGTTCCTGATGGCTGACCGCTCTATGAGCTGCCTACCTGTATGTTTTAATCAAAACATTCATCACCACAGATGTGGTCGTTGGGGGATCAGGGAACAGAGGTGCCAGCTGGTCAGCGGAGGCTTTAAGGACACGTGCGGACGTGTCGTCTGGTCTGGCTGCTTTCCTGATGTTTACACTTCTCAACACTCTGTCATAGTTGTGTGTTGCAAATACACTTGTGTGTACAATATTGTATGCATCACAACCAATATATCTCTAATTGCTTCAGGAGAATAATACAAAATGTAATGGAAATATTTTGTTTTGTCTGGATTTAACAGGAGTTCCTGATGGCTGACCGCTCTATGAGCTGCCTACCTGTATCCTTGTCCCTTCTGGCCACCTTCCAGTCAGCTGTGGCTATCCTGGGGGCTCCATCAGAGGTGTACACCTTTGGTACTCAGTACTGGTTTCTCGGCTGCTCCTACTTTTTGGGCCTGCTCATTCCAGCCCACGTGTTTATCCCAGTTTTCTACAGACTGCGCCTATCTAGTGCCTATGAGGTACACACAACTGTATAAAAAAACAGTTTACTTTTTCATAGAATACATAACTCATCTTTTTTTTATGTGAAGATGTAAATCATTTTATCTATTTAATATAACTGTCATCTTCTTCTACCTGCCTGTTTTCTCTCTATTTTCCAGTATGATCTCAGAGAACTGTTTTGCTTTTTTATTTTGTCTTTTTATTAGCCATGTTCAAATCTGAGGGAAACATAAGTAATTTGATTGATGATTACATATTGTAGCATGAATTAGTCTCTAAACTAAATTAATAAAATGTACAACATTTAGTAAAGACCAAATGATGACTCTGAGATGATATCTATTATACTTTTTCATTTTATTTTTTACCCTATCCTTTCGTCCCTTTGGCAGTATTTGGAACTTCGCTTCAACAAGACCGTCCGTGTATGTGGAACTGTAACCTTCATCTTTCAAATGGTAAGTTATATTAATCTAAACCACAGTTGTTTGAGAATGTAATGTCCATAGGTTATACTGAACATGTATATATTATTCTGCCCTGTTAAAAAGTACCTTTTTAAGGATTTTTATCCCTGTTGGAATTCTACTGTTTATTAAATTAAAGTTATTAATTTCAGTTTGTTGTTGCTCCCTCTACAGGTTATTTATATGGGTGTAGTCCTCTATGCCCCGGCTTTGGCACTTAATGCAGGTAAAATTAAATTTAGTTCTTTCACCAAACTCGGGTCATATATTTTCCAGTACAGTAACAAAGATTTGGTTTTGTCCAGTGACTGGCTTTGACCTCTGGGGGGCAGTGCTGGCAATGGGATTAGTGTGCACTTTGTATACTGCACTGGTAAATAAAACTATTGTATAAGACTACTTAACTTAATGTGTCAGACATGTCATGTCTAAACCAGTTTATTTCTGTCATCCAGGGCGGGTTAAAGGCTGTTATCTGGACAGATGTTTTCCAGACAGTGGTTATGTTTGCCGGCCAATTGGCAGTCATTGTGGTGGGGACCAATCAGGCAGGAGGCATAGCAGAGGTGTGGAGGAAAGCGGTCAATAGCAGCCGAATTGCTGGACTAGAGTAGGTTCTGCAAATTTCTTATTTTCCAATTGCATCCTAAAACCACAGTAATGAATCATCTTTATTGTGACCAAATGATCCTAAATTTGACCCAGTCAGTGAACATGCACAAAAAGTCATTTTTATTGGTCCCAGACTTCAAGCTCGGCGAAAATGTTATGTTTTTGAAGTTGCCGGAAAAAAAAACGAAAAATGACTCAGTGGCGACCCCTACAAAATCAAAATACATTGGGCCTATGGAAAGTGAAGGTAAGTTTTTTTCAACGCAGAAAAATGAAACTTGGTATATCCATAGGACACCTCAGGGCAAACAGAAAAGTCAATGACAGTCACACCCTAAACTTAACAGGAAGTCCGCCATGTGGGGTGAAACGCATGGCCACTAAAATCGCACCCCTTGCACAGAAAGATGCAAATCATTGTGTTTTAATCTAAATGGCCCCAAATTTGGTGAGTATCATCTAGACACATGTGCCAACCAAAGTTGTAACTTTGTTGTTGATATCTTATGGGTATGGGTGTGGCAAGCCTGTAACGAGGTGGCCATTTTTGTAAAAATAAAACGTCTCTTAACTCTCAAACGCCTTCTCGGATCGAGTTGGACCCAAAAGGCGTTTGTGCACATTCATGACCTGAACAAAAAATATGTAAATAAAAGGGTTATCTTTAGAAATGGCTCTCCAGCGCCCCCTACAAACTTATAATGGGACCCAAGAATTTAGTTTGTCATAGAGACATAAAATTTGGTACACACATCTCTTATGTCATGACGAGCATAAAAGCCAATGACAACCACCCCCTATCTATAAATGTGTTGCCATAGCAACGTCCCAAAAATGTAAAAAAGTCAATGGGAAGTGAAATTTTTAGTTTGTTGTAGGCAAATGAAACTTGGTACACACATCCACCATGGGCTTATGAACAAAAAAGCCAATGGGGACCACACCCTATCACACACGGGAAGGTGGCCATTTTGAATTGAAAATTTGGTCCGACTTAGAATACACCTCTTTTTTAAAAAAACAACAAAAAATAGCTGCTTCATTCCACAGACACCAAACCTGGGCAAAATGAGCTAAACACATGTATGTAAAATAGACAAGTGTTTTTCTAGACTTTTTTGCTCGAGTTATATATTTTTATTATAATTCGTATATATTTTTTATTATAATTTTTCTGCAAAATGATTCTCAATTTGACCCAGTAAACCAACAACTAAAAGTCATTTTTATTGGTCCCAGACTTCAAGCCCAGCGAAAAATTTATGTATTTGAAGTCGCTGAAAAAAAAATATGAAAAATGACTCGGTGGCGACCCCTAGAAAAGTCAAAATACATTGGTTCTATGGAAAAGGAAAGTACATTTTTCCAATGTAGAAATACAAAACTTGGTACATCCATAGGACACCTCAGGGCAAACATAAAAGTTTATTACAGCCAAACCGTAAACTCAACAGAAAATCTACTATGTTGGAATGCGTGACCACCTAAATCTCACCCCTTGTGTCTAAAGGCTTTTCATCTAAACAGCTCCAAATTTGGTGAGTATCATCTAGACACGTGTGCCAAAAAAGTTATCAATTTGTTTTTTGATACATTTGTGGCTGTGGTCGTAATGAGTCTGTGAAGAGGCAATCTTTGGGAAATAAATGCCATTTCCCAATTGCCAGGATCCTTCCTTTAGAGGAGGCCCCTCCAGAGCCACGGCTAGAGTCTTAGAAAACTCCTCAGAATCCTTTGGAACTTGTAACCTTGTACTTTTAGACAAGTTATATTTACATTTTGCCTTTTTAAACATGGGGGTGCAGCGATTCCTGAGTCATCTCAAATCTCCAGCCAGTACTTTGTTTTTCTCGCCTTAGCCCAAGCATAATCTATTATGTTCAAAGAAACGAAATACATTCAGCATAGTTTTTGAAACAACTGAACATGTTTGAACATGCAAGATGTGAATACTTTGCAATATGTCACATTCATTTGACATTATTTTATATTTTAGATCTGATGTAACTCATAATAATGAAGAGTCCTGAAACATGAGATTGTGTGTACACCCGTTTCCCTTGAGACCAAACTAATAATCAGGGACGTGCACAAATAGACCCCAGGTAGTGCTCCATCACCTGCCCCTTTGCCCCATGTCCTTACCAGAAGTGCTCTTCTGGTAAGCGTTCTTTTTTTATAAACTTACTATCAATCGCTAAATGAATTGACCCACAAGGTATCAGCGGCAAAAATTGCCAGATATACGTTTAAACTTTTAATAGCTATCGCTCCAAATGCAATCCTCCGAGTGCATGTTTCCCCGCGGTCTCAAGGGAGGCGAGGGCCTTTATCGCCGCTTGCGGCTTTAATTTTTAAATTCTGTTTTTATTAAATGGAATTTTTTTAATTTATTGCCGGGCAAAGTGAAGAGGAATTAGTTCTTGTTAATGATTAATAATAAACAAAGATTGTGTGTGTGCGCTTGTGTGACGTTATGCACATACAAATATGTTTTACCTCTTATAAATATATGCTATCAATGCAAAATAGTGTATATTATGCGTGTGTTATTTTGTTTATATTAACTTTAAAAATGTCCTGCGGTGTGACTGTAATATTTACCAGATATAAAATACAAATGTTTACACTATGTTTATAAGAAGACACTAACAGCTGGAACAGTTAACAAGATTTTAGGCACTATTTCACATATGTTTAATTTACTAATTTATTTTTAAATACACATAACTAAGCAGCCCTTAGCAGCCCTCACAAAGGTGTGATTCATAAACACGTTGCACCTGATGTGCACTGCATTTCCAAACACTGTGTGTCACCAGTGTCTGCTCTGAGTGTTTCAGTTTATCACAGGTGCACGTGGGAGAGTGGTGAGCACTCCTGCCTCACAGCAAGAAGGTTGTGAGTCTGCATGCCCTCCCCGTGTTACCGTAGGTTTGCTCCGGCAGAGGTGGGTAGAGTTGCCTAAAATTGTACTCAAGTAAGGGTAGCGTTACTTCAAAATAATTTTAAGTAGAATTTTTAGTAGAATTAAAAAAATTGGTCCTCCAAAAACACCACTCAGTTAAAAAAGTATTTGGTTAAAAGACTACTCAAGTAACTGATTGATCGTAATGTCAACTTGTCGTAAAACTTTTGAAACCAATCCTTACAATAGGCCTGTGTGTGAGAAAATTTTGAATTAAAAAAAAAAAAAAATTTTAGAAGAAATTTTTCCAGCAAGTGTGTGCATGTAGCTTATTCAATATTCTACATAAAAGACTCTCCTACAGCTGTAATCCACCCATAGTCCTGACCTGGTCTGGTCACGACCTGGACAAATAATACACCAAAGCCACGTTCTTTCTATTTTTTAGAAGACTAGTGAATGCTGTTGGCAATTTATGCAATTAAGCCACGCGGCTTGAGTTTTGTTTCTCACAAATGTAAACAAATACAAAGTGGTGTTTAACTGCAGGTAGCGTGGCCGAGCGGTCCAAGGCGCTGGATTAAGGCTCCAGTCTCTTCGGAAGCGCGGGTTCAAATCCCACCGCTGCGTATAAGATGCTGTAGCTCTAGAGCAGTGTCTTTTTATAAACAGTGGTTTATGCAGATATTTATAGAAGATGTGGACCTACGGCTACGAACCTTCCGGTGATATATGTTCCGGTACAGGAAAAATGTTTTTGAAATTAAAATGTAGCTTGGGCGGATGCTACTGCACTACTTGATAAACAAAAGAACTTTTATTACCAAAAAACGATTTGATTCAGAAAACAGCAACACTACTGAGGAATGTAGTTCAGCTAGTAGCGTTGCGACTGCCCAACACTGAAGAGTCTGTGCTGCTATGCCTCCACTGTCTGTGTGGGGTCTTGTGACTGGATGGCTACGTCTGATTGGTGATACACAGTCATGTGATAGATCCACTGAAGGCAAAAATAAAGTGTAGAATGTTTAGAATAAATAGTAAAAAAAAAGAAGTAACTTGTTTAATGTAGCCCAATGTAACTGAGTAGTGCTACTTCTTCACAAATCTATTCAAGTATAGTAAAAATAGTAAAAAATATTGTGCGGTGAAACTACTCTTTAAAGTACATTTATTTCAAAAAGTTACTTAGGTAAATGTAACAGAGTAGACTTCTGCTCTCCGGGTACTCCGGCTTCCACCCACTCTCCAAAGACATGCATGTATAGGTCAATTGGCAAATTCTTTCTCGCCTCAGGCCACGGGGTACTAATGAGTACTCGTACTAATTTCACTGTAGTTATTTACTGGAGTAATCCCACAAAATAAATATAAGAAAAATTATTAATATTGAACAAAAATGTGAAACTTCTATTAAATATAAATAGTAATAGTAATTTAGTTAAAGTGTTTGCACAGATAATAAAAATTATAAATGCGTGACCCTGGAAAAGATATTCTGACAATAAAATTATTAAACCAAGTAATCTGACCAACCAAACCCAACAAGTGCAAAATGTTTTACTCAAAAGCAGTGGGTCTTTTTACCAAATACCAAAAAATTACACCAAAGCTATTTTTCTTCTATTTCCTGGACTACAACAAGCATTATTAAATAAGGAGGATTTAATTTGTTGATCTTGGCCTACATAATACACTATAGTCTTTGAAAAGACATCTTTATCTTAAGCTACAACTGGCCAACGTGGCTTGTAAGAGGAAATACATTTTAGTCAAAATAGAAATCTACCAACATTTGACTCTATTTACTTTTATTTTCTTTTGTGTAGCCTATAGCTAATGACATACACCTGGATTAATCATTTAGTTTTAGGGCAAAATCTAATATTTGAGGAAGTTGTGGTCTCACTTTCCGAAGAGCGCAATTTGTAACCTTATGTTTCCAATAGGGGTGTGTGTAGTGCCTGATTGCTCACCTCAGTCAAACTTGCAGCGTCTTTTGAGAAATACACGACTGCACTTCCCTAACACTTCAGCCTGATACACAACAACATGGGGTTTATACATAAATTAGCTTTTTTTTAGTTTGCTTTTAACTACTTAAAGATACTTACACTCTGTGGATTAGCTTGATTGATAAATGGTAAGTGCTTAATTAGTGGTAGAACACGGGGGAATATATTTCCACACCTACTAAATTGGGGCCGGCTCCTTTTTCAGGAAAATTTCATAAAGTTAATGTGGCCTTTTTAAACTCTAATTTATACAGATTTATCAGTCTGTAGAAACTGCCTATTAGTTTGTTTTAAAATAGAATCATTTAGATACAATAAGCTATAAATCTTGTTCCTTAAACCTTTTTTTTTCCTTCTCGGTGCTAGGGGAATCTTTACCCTAAACATTCTGTGTTGCTCCAGCTTTACAAATTAAGCACTGGATAGGCCTATACCAGTATCACATTCACTACAACCAACCAGAGAACTGATTGTTGACAGAGGAGAACTGGTAAAAGAGACGTTCAGACAGCTGTCGGTTAGAGCTGTGCTCGTGACGGCGGCGGGACTTGGTGAGAGCCGGCAGCGAGAGGGCAACACACATGACGAGAGGCAGATAGACACGAGGGTGTGGCGGAATCAGGAATCAGGAAGGTTTTATTGCCATTGTCAGTGAACAAAATTTACAAACACTTAACTTGCTTCAGTGATAACGGTGCAACATATTACATTTATACATAGATAGAGACACAAAGATTGCAGCTACACCAATGCAGCCATATTTCGGCGCAATGATCTTCAGGAAAATGAAATGAAATAAGGCATTGTACAGACATAGCAGACACAGCAGAAATTTGTAATTTATATATTTTGATCTTCAGTAATTTGTCCGGATCGTGATCAATCAGTTCTGGTCCTCGGCGTCAGTTGCGTGCGTCCATGTCGTGGAGTAACCTTGATGTATCCTTCATTATGTTCAGACCAGAAACACTACGTAGCAGCTCACCGGTCAGTTTCTCGATGATGTCCACTCTTTTCTGAGTGTCCTCAGATCGGGTTAAGATGCGAATTAGATCTTCGATTCGTGTGCCCCATTGATGTAACCCCTTCACATCAGTTAAGGCGCACAGTAGCTCTCCAGTCTGTCTCTCGGTGTTATGAACACTCTTCTGTATGTCCACAGTCCGTGCTGAGAGATCTCGGGTCAGCTCCTCGGATTGCGCGTCTCTTTGATGTAACCCTTTCAAACTTTCACCCTTCGTCACAGAAGAACTTTTTAATTTCAGTAGACAGCGGCTGGGTAGATTTAAAGGCAGCTGTCTTACAAATTTTCCGATAGTTGAAGGCATTCCCTAGACCAATGAGCAGGAATCCAGCTATCATGAATCCAAACATATAACTATCCTCGACGTCCTCCACGGACAGGGCTTCCAAACACAGAACCTGCCAGTTCTTCCAGGCGTCCTGTGAATAGCCTTCCGCAAAGGTCCCGCCAGAGCAATTGGGTTCCCCCGGAGCACCCTTCTTTTTTGAAAAAATTGTCAATAGCGCTCAGAGACCAGGTAATTAGATCCATATCGGTTCTTAGGAGTCTAGCAGGCAGTAAAGTCCAAGAAATAACAGAGAAAAATGATGACACGAGACAAGACAAGACAAGGGAAGCTTATACTGATAGCAGAGAGGAAGAGGGAAGACACGTCCGCCTTGTCTGAAGTCAGAAAGTGAACTACTGGAGCGATAGCTATTAAAAGTTTAAACGTATATCTGGCAATTTTTGCCGCTGATTCCTTGTGGGTCAATTCATTTAGCGATTGATAGTAAGTTTATAAAAAAAGAACGCTTACCAGAAGAGCACTTCTGGTAAGGACATGGGGCAAAGGGGCAGGTGATGGAGCACTACCTGGGGTCTATTTGTGCACGTCCCTGATTATTAGTTTGGTCTCAAGGGAAACGGGTGTACACACAATCTCATGTTTCAGGACTCTTCATTATTATGAGTTACATCAGATCTAAAATATAAAATAATGTCAAATGAATGTGACATATTGCAAAGTATTCACATCTTGCATGTTCAAACATGTTCAGTTGTTTCAAAAACTATGCTGAATGTATAAATTGACAGTATTCAATTGAGATTTAAATATAAGATAAGATATATATTTTAAATTTTGCTGTAATGCAGCACAATTTATGGCTGAAGCTGAGAAAAAAATCCTAAAAAAAATTAACTTAATTCTGTTAGCCACTAGGAGTATATATTTTCCATAGAAAATATAGACCAAAATTTTATGTAGTTGTAATGTTTAACAATTATAATGATTATGATTAATGACTTCATTAAAAACATTCTGTTAGTAGTGCAAAAGAGTCCAAGTGTGTGTGGCGTTATAGGGTGGATGGGTCTCACGTGGAGAGCTTAGTGTTATTTTTGGTAAGTCTTGCCCATTTGTTTTTTGTTAAATAAATCTGGTTAATTGAGACTCAAACACAATCACCATAGAAACATGTTCTACAAGTTTTGCCTAGGCCCTGTACTACAAAGCTAGTTGAACCTACCCCGACTATGTGTCTCCTACCCAGCTAGACAAAAGAATCCCGGTTTGGAGAAGTGGTATGACAAAGTGGCTTTGAGCTTGTTTAGTTAATCTTGAAGCTCTCTGTGGAGCTGAGAGCACATTTCTGTGAAACAGACGGATCACCCAATCACAGCAACATGTGGGAGAGAGTTAACCTGCATAAAAACATGTCTGCTCTCAGTCATCCAGATCATCTTGAAGAAAATCTGGACTTGGTTTTCAAATTCATCTCTTTTTCCAAGAGACTTTATCTCGTATCAGTTGAACTCAGAATTGAAAAAGTCTTGGAAAAAGATACAAAACGTCTTCACCTTGAAAACCGAGTCCAAATGCTTTTGCTTCGACCTCTTCTTCAAGATGACTGAGAACCTTTACAGTCATGTGTAGAATCAACATTTTAGTTTTAATAAGATAGAGTTTAATTAATCTGTTGATCTCAACCCATTTTGACCATAATGCCATTTACCTGTTTAAACTTCTGAGTTTACAATTTGACATCATGTTACAGTGTCACTAGTTTGCTGTAATGGTGGAAGAGAGAGGTTAGCTCTCCTCCCTCCACAGCAATAAGGTTGTGAGTTTAAAACCCGGCCGACTTGAACATTATCGGCCGACCCTGGTCTTTCTGTGAGGAGTCTGCATGTCCTCCACCTGTTACCGTGGGTTCTCTCCGGGTACTCCGGTTCCAAACACATGCATGTATAGGTTAAATGTCAACTCTAACGTGTCCCTAGTGAATAAATGTACTTACTGTACTTGAACTCTCATTTGCCTATTGTTGTCCTGTCTGCTCTCTTTGTCAATTGTCCTTATTGTTGTTTGTTTATTGTAAAGCGTCCTTGAGCTCTGGAAAGGCGCTATATAAATAAAACTTATTATTATTATTATTATTATTATTATTATTAAATGTGAGAGTGAATGGTTGTTTGTCACTGTCTGTCTCTAAATGTCAGCCCTGCAACTAACTGGCCACTGTCCAGGGTAAACCCTGCATCAGGCCCCACGATGCTGGGATAGGCTTCAGTCACCCACGACCCCTAATGGGACTAAGCAAAAGAAAATGAATGAATCAATAGTTCACTGTACATTTGTGCTCCAGTTAGGACGCTTGTACACGTCGCCTTTTTTGCTGAAGAGCACCTGATGGAAAGTTAACCAGATACCAAAAACTCAGGGTTAACCTTTAGTTTACCTCGTTTACCTTTGATTCTGGCTTCATAGAAGGTTTGGACTTGTTTCTGGTTCAGACTTGGTCTATTTTTCTGATTTATGTTTGGAGTCTGGCTTAGTCCAAACATTTACAGAATCAGAACTTCTTTACTGTATTTTATACCTATACCTCAGTGTGTATTTAATGATGACTATCGTATAGGGACAGAGTCACATAGGGAAATAATTGCATGAAGTAAGAAGTAGGGCTGTAACCCAAACATTTCTAAGCCTCCAATACTCTCTACTCTCAATAATCTCTATTCATATTGTTTTTAATCGGATGGTTTTATGATGCATTAAAACATATGTATGTGCACTATTGTATTTATTTTGACATGGTTTCCTCTATATATAGCCTGAATCCAGACCCTCTAGAACGGCACACTTTTTGGACGTTGGCTGTGGGTGGAGTCTTTCTGATGCTGGCTTTGTATGGGGTGAACCAGGCACAGGTTCAGAGATACCTCAGTTCTCGCACAGAGAAAGAAGCTGTCATGTCTGTTTTTCTCAAGTATTAAGTATTTAATTCCTCTGTTTTTTTAATACTTTTTTTCTAATAACTGGCATGTTACAATTGCTTTCAGGTCTTGCTATGTTGTTTTCCCGTGCCAACAGATTGTCCTCTGCTTGGGCTGTTTGATGGGTCTTGTTATGTTTGCTCGCTATGGAGAGGATAGCCCTCTTGACAAAGGTTACGTCAAAACTAAGGACCAGGTAAAGTAGTGATATTTTGCTATGCTTTGTTGTTTTTTCCATTGTCTCTGATAATGATTCTTAATATTTAAGACCACAGCTAAATGCATATATGCACACTGTACATCCCTGTACATTTTTTAATATTTTAAGTCTACAGTTTACATTCATGTACATTATTTTGCGATCTAGATTTATTCCCACATTACACATTTTTTATATTTTTTATATTTTATTCTTATATTTTTTATTGTTTACTTTTATCTCATTCTTACATAGCTACATTTATGTATATTTTCATCTGTGTGTTTTCCTTAATAATTGCACTGTCCATGGAGCGGACCTGACTCACATTTCACTGCTGGTTATATATGCTGTATATAATTTTGTATGTGACGAATAAAAAAATCTTGAATCTTGAATCTTGAATAATGTCTATGCGCAGATGGTGTTGTACTTTGTGATGGATGTCTTTAGAGATTTGCCTGGGCTTTCTGGACTGTTTGTGGCCTGTCTCTTCAGTGGAGCTCTCAGGTATACTCGGATGTAATCATTTTTTATATTCTTGCATTTGTTGTAATTTGATAATTTTCTCATGAATATAATATGACTAAGTATTTTATCAATTTTAATTTTCACCAGCACCATCTCATCAGCTTTCAATTCCTTGGCAACAGTAACTATGGAGGACCTGATTAAACCACATTTCCCAGCTATGACTGAATCCAAAGCCACACTGCTGTCGAAAGGACTTGGTATGACGGCGCGAACATACTGCACACGTTTGTGTATTATACTAAGCATGATCTAATGTGTTTGTATTGAAGAAAAGGTTTAAGCAAAAACATCTTGACTCAGTTTTTAATGTAAAGATGTTTTGTCCCTAATTCCAAGAGATCATTTTGTAAGAGAGCTGTGCTTATATCTCCAGAGGGAGGGGTTCAAGATGAAACCAAACCCGATGGTACCAGGCTGTTCTGGTCTCAGTCATTAACTATGAAAGGACAGTGTGACTCCTGATGTGAGAGCCGTTAAAGGCTCAGGAGAGTCGTTAGTGACAATGTTATGTTCAGGTGTTGTTGTTCTAGGGTGAAACTCTTTTAATTTAGGTTTCAAAACACTGTTAGAAATACTAGGCAACATGAATCTGAGTTTTTGAGATTCAAGGACTTGATGTTCTTGTCCACTGTGTTGGTGTGCTCTTTGAAAGCTTATACACTGTGTGCACAATTATTAGGGAAGTGATTATTTTGACCATATCATCATTTTATCCATAATTTCCAACTCCAAGCTGTACAAACTTGAATCCCTAGTGGATTCAATGCATATCAGGTGATGTGTATTTGTGTAACGAGGGAGGGTGTGGCCTAAGGAGAGCAACACCCAGTGACTGTAGAAGGGGCTGGACATAAAGAGTGTGACGTCACCCATAATGTTACAAACCTCGGGATTGACGCTCTTTCATGCGCCATTTTTAGCCGTTATGGAAGTCGCCGTGTTGATTTTATGGAGCCAGAAGTCACAATTTGGGCATATGGACTGAGTTGAGTGCCCGTTCTCATGGTAACCAGTGAGCCAATCAGAAGCTGGCCAGATGGTCAGATTTAAGAGTTTGAAATACAGGTTATATATGCCATCAAAACCTGGAAGCACATAAATGAATAGAGATTTGATTGAGTTTAAGTTTATTTAAAAGAAGCTAAAGTTGTAGATGGACCAGGATGTGAAGTCAGATGAAGGTGAGGAAGACGAGGCTGTCAGCTGTGCAGGAGCAGAGAGGACCGACAGAGCAGCAGACCGATAACTGGACTGGACAGTACTAGACTGGACTGGACTCTACACGTGGACAAAATTGTTGGTACCCTTCGGTCAATGAAAGAAAAACTCACAATGGTCACAGAAAAGATTTTATTCTGACAAAAGTAATATTAAATAAAAATTCTATGAATGTTAACCAATGAAAGTCAGACATTGTTTTTCAACCATGCTTCAACGGAATTATTTAAAAAAATAAACTCATGGAACAGGCTTAGACAAAATTGTTGGTACCCCTAACTTAATATTTTGTTGCACAACCTTTTGAGGCTATCACTGCAATCAGACGATTCCTGTAACTGTCAATGAGACTTCTGCACCTCTCAGCAGGTATTTTGGCCCACTCCTCATGAGCAAACTGCTCCAGTTGTTTCCGGTTAGAAGGGTGTCTTTTCCAGACGGCATGTTTCAGCTCCTTCCAAAGATGCTCAATAGGATTGAGGTCAGGGCTCATAGAAGGCCACTTTAGAATAGTCCAATGTTTTCCTCTTAACCATTCTTAGGTGTTTTTAGCTGTGTTTTGGGTCATTGTCCTGTTGCAAGACCCATGACCTGCGACTGAGACCAAGCTGTCTGACACTGGCCAGCACATTTCTCTCCTTGATAGTCTTCAGATTTCATTGTACCCTGCACAGATTCAAGACATCCTGTTCCAGATGCAGCAAAGCAGCCCCAGAATATAACAGAGCCTCCTCCATGTTTGACAGTAGGGACAGTGTTCTTTTCTTGATATGCTTCATTTTTCTGGGAAAATAGAGCTGATGTGCCTTGGCAAAAAGTTCCATTTTTGTCTCATCTGTCCATATGACATTCTCCCAGAAGCTTTG
Organism: Perccottus glenii; assembly: GCA_024416835.2. NCBI lineage: Eukaryota > Metazoa > Chordata > Actinopteri > Gobiiformes > Odontobutidae > Perccottus > Perccottus glenii. Next base: position 26,795,931 of record CM044564.2, on the reverse strand, counting down.
TGGCTTGTCAACATGTAGTTTGGCATATTCCAGTCTAGCTTTTTTATGATTTGTTTTCAACAATGGTGTTCTCCTTGGTCGTCTCCCATGTAGTCCACTTTGGCTCAAACAACGACGGATGGTGCAATCTGACACTGATGTTCCTTGGATCTCTTTAGAAGTCTTTCTGGGCTCTTTTGTTACCATTCGGATTATCCGTCTCTTTGATTTGTCATCAATTTTCCTCCTGCCTGTTGGCTACAGTCCCATTGTTCTAAGAATTTTATATCCTTATATTATCCAGAGAGACACGGAGACAGATTATATTATAAAAGCGAAAGGCCAGGTTTTATTCCTTGCAAGGAGAAGCAAAGACACGTATCGAAAGTACAGAATGCGTTTGCTTAAAGAGGTAAACAATACATGTCGTTTTATACCCAGTAGTACACAGTGTTAAGGAGGCGGAGGATGTTCACTCCTCCGCAGTCTGCGACCCAGGTCGAGATGGCTTTTGTAATAGCATGAAGGACATAACATAAGCAGACAGAAGAATCATATCTAAAAACTAAAACATAGACACTAAATGAAAACACATACAATTCCCATAACACCCATGCATCTTAAATTTCTGAATAATATGTGCAACTGTAGTCACAGGAACATGTTGCTGCTTGGTCTTATAGCCTTTACCTTTTATCATGCTTGTCAATAATTAGGCCCGAGCCGGTGATGACCGGAAGGGCCTATTGTTTTTGCACGGATTATTAGGCCCGAGCCGGTGATGACCGGGAGGGCCTATTGTTTTTGCTCGGATTATTTATTTATTTATTTTTTCTGCAAAATGATCCTAAATTTGACCCAGTGAACATGCACGAAAAGTCATTTTTATTGGTCCCAGACTTCAAGCTCGGCGAAAAATTTATATATTTGAAGTCCCCGGAAAAAAAATACAAAAAAATGACTCAGTGGCGACCCCTAGAAAAGTCAAAATACATTGGGCCTATGGAAAGTGAAAAAAACTTTTTTCCAACGTAGAAAAATGAAACTTGGTACATCCATAGGACACCTCAGGGCAAACAGAGCTACACCACCACTAAAATCGCACCCCTTGCGCAAAAAGATACAAATCATCAAATCATTGTGTTTTAATCTAAATGGCCCCAAATTTGGTGAGTATCATCTACACACGTGTGCCAACCAAAGTTGTGACTTTGTTTTTGATATCTTATCGAGTATAGGTGTGGCAAGCCTTTAACGAGGTGGCCATTTTTGTGAAAATAAAATGTCTCTTAACTCTCAAACGCCTTCTCGGATCGAGTTGGACCCAAAAAGGTGTTTGTGCACATTCATGACCTGAGCACAAAGATATGTAAATAAAAGGGTTATCTTTAGAAATGGCTCTAATTGACTATAATTTTTTCTGTGAAATGATCCTCAATTTGACCCAGTAAACGTGCAACTAAAATTTAAATGTATTGGTCCCAAAATTCAAGCCCGGCAAAAAAATATTTGAAGTCCCCAAGGAAAACGAATGAAAAATGACTCAGTGGCGACCCCTGGAAAATGAAAGTAATTTTTTTCAAATGTAGAAATACAAAACTTGGTACATCCATAGGACACCTCAGGGCAAACAGAAAAGTTTATTACAGCCATACCGTAAACTCAACAGGAAATCTACTATGTTGGGTGGAATGCGTGACCACCTAAATCGCACCCCTTGTGTCTAAAGGCTTTTCATCTAAACAGCTCCAAATTTGGTGAGTATCATCTAGACACGTGTGCCAAAAAATTTATCAATTTGTTTTTTGATACATTTGTGGCTGTGGTCGTAATGACTCTGTGAAGAGGCAGCCATTTCTTTGGGAAATAAATGCCATTTCCCAATTGCCAGGATCCTTCCTTTAGAGGAGGCCCCTCCAGAGCCACGGCTAGAGTCTTTGAAAACTCCTCAGAATCCTTTGGAACTTGTAAACGTGTACTTTTAGACAAGTAATATTTACATTTTGACTTTTTAAACAGGTGGGTGCAGTGATTCCTGAGTCATCTCAAATCTCCAGCCAGTACTTTGTTTTTCTCGCCTTAGCCCAAGCATAATCTATTATTTTCAAAGGTTCAGACAGCTCCCAGGTAAACCAGGGATTGTGGAGACCTTTAACTCTAAATTACAAGGTGGTGTAGCAGGCCCCAGCAGTAGCACAGGCCCAAAGTGATGAAGCAGGCTCCAGCCAGAAGAAGTTTCAAGCAGTAGCACAGGCCCGGTTATTTGACATTACCGTAAAGTTTGCGCTTTAAAGCACAAAATGCAATCCTCCGAGTGCATGTGTCTCTGCGGTCTCAAGGGAGGCGAGGGTCTTTATCGCCGATGGTTGAAAAGCAATGACTTTCATTGGTTAACATTCATAGAATTTTTATTAGGCCCGAGCCAGTGATGACCGGGAGGGCCTATTGTTTTTGCTCGGATTTATTTTTTTTTATTTATTTTTTTTATCTTTATTGTGACCAAATGATCCTAAATTTGACCCAGTGAACATGCACAAAAAGTCATTTTTATTGGTCCCAGACTTCAAGCTCGACGAAAATGTTATGTTTTTGAATTCGCCGAAAAAAAAAAACGAAAAATGACTCAGTGGCGACCCCTACAAAATCAAAATACATTGGGCCTATGGAAAGTGAAAGTAAGTTTTTTTCAACGCAGAAAAATGAAACTTGGTATATCCATAGGACACCTCAGGGCAAACAGAAAAGTCAATGACAGTCACACCCTAAACTTAACAGGAAGTCCGCCATGTGGGGTGAAAGCAGCGGCCACTAAAATCGCACCCTTTGCAGAAAGATGCAAATCATTGTGTTTTAATCTAAATGGCCCCAAATTTGGTGAGTATCATCTAGACACATGTGCCAACCAAAGTTGTAACTTTGTTGTTGATATCTTATCGGGTATGGGTGTGGCAAGCCTGTAACGAGGTGGCCATTTTTGTGAAAATAAACGTCTCTTAACTCTCAAACGCCTTCTCGGATCGAGTTGGAACCAAAAAGCAGCGTTTGTGCACATTCATGACCTGAACACAAAGATATGTAAATAAAAGGGTTATCTTTAGAAATGGCTCTCCAGCGCCCCCTACAAACCTATAATAGGACCCAAGAATTTAGTTTGTCATAGAGACATAAAATTTGGTACACACATCTCTTATGTCATGACGAGCATAAAAGCCAATGACAACCACCCCTATCTATAAATGTGTTGCCATAGCAACGTCCCAAAAATGTGAAAAAAGTCAATGGGAAGTGAAATTTTTAGTTTGTTGTAGGCAAATGAAACTTGGTACACATATCCACCATGGGCTTATGAACAAAAAAGCCAATGGGGACCACACCCTATCACACACGGGAAGGCGGCCATTTTGAATTGAAAATTTGGTCCGACTTAGAATACACCTCTTTTTAAAAACAACAAAAATAGCTGCTTCATTCCACAGACACCAAACTTGGGCAAAATGAGCTAAACACATGTATGTAAAATAGACAAGTGTTTTTCTAGACTTTTTGCTCGAGTTATATTTTTTTATTTTAATTCGGTATATATTTTTATTATAATTTTTCTTCAAAATGATTCTCAATTTGACCCAGTAAACCAACAACTAAAAGTCATTTTTATTGGTCCCAGACTTCAAGCCGGCGAAAAATTTATGTATTTGAAGTCCCGAAAAAAACGAAAAATGACTCAGTGGCGACCCTAGAAAAGTCAAAATACATTGGGCCTATGGAAAGTGAAAGTAACTTTTTCCAACGTAGAAAAATGAAACTTAGTACATCAATAGGACACCTCAGGGCAAACACAAAAGTCTATGACAGCCACACCCTAAACTAAACAGGAAGTCCGCCATGTGGGGTGAAACGCATGGCCACTAAAATCGCACCCCTTGCGCAAGAAGATGCAAATCATTGTGTTTTAATTTAAATGGCCCCAAATTTGGTGAGTATCATCTAGACACGTGTGCCAACCAAAATTTGTGACTTTGTGTTGATATCTTATCGGGTATGGGTGTGGCAAGCCTGTAACGAGGTGGCCATTTTTGTGAAAATAAAATGTCTCTTAACTCTCAAACGCCTTCTCGGATCGAGTCGGACCCAAAAAGGCGTTTGCGCACATTCATGACCTGAACACAAAAATATGTAAATAAAAGGGTTATCTTTAGAAATGGCTCTCCAGCGCCCCCTACAAACTTATAATGGGACCCAAGAATTTAGTTTGTCATTGAGACACACATCTCTTATGGCATGACGAGCATAGAAGCCAATGACAACCACCCCCTATCTATAAATGTGTTGCCATAGCAACGTCCCAAATATGTGAAAAAAGTCAATGGGAAGTGAAAATTTTAGTTTGTCGTAGGCAAATGAAACTTGGTACACACATCCACCATGGGCTTATGAACAAAAAAGCCAAAGGGGACCACACCTTATCACACACGGGAAGGCAGCCATTTTAAATTGAAGATGTGAACCGACTTAGAATACAATCTCTCTTTTAAAAAACAACAGAAAATAGCTGCTTTATTCCACAGACACCAAACTTGGGCAAAATGAGCTAAACACATGTGTGTAAAATAGACAGGCGTTTTTCTTGTCGTTTTTGCTTGAGTTATATTTTTTTTTTATTATAATTTGGTATATTTTTTTATTATAATTTTTCTGAAAAATGATTTTCAATTTGACCCAGTAAACGTGCAACTAAAAGTCATTTTTATTGGTCCCAGACTTCAAGCCCGGCAAAAATTTATGTATTTGAAGGCCCCGAAAAAAAAATATGAAAAATGACTCAGTGGCGACCCTAGAAAAGTCAAAATACATTGGTTCTATGGAAAATGAAAGTAAATTTTTCCAATGTAGAAATACAAAACTTGGTACATCCATAGGATACCTCAGGGCAACCAGAAAAGTTTATTACAGCCATACCGTAAACTCAACAGAAAATCTACTATGTTGGGTGGAATGCGTGACCACCTAAATCGCACCCCTTCTGTCTAAAGGCTTTTCATCTAAACAGCTCCAAATTTGGTGAGTATCATCTAGATACGTGTGCAAAAAAAAGTTATCAATTTGTTTTTTGATACATTTGTGGCTGTGGTCGTAATGAGTCTGTGAAGAGGCAACCTTTGGGAAATAAATGCCATTTCCCAATTGCCAGGATCCTTCCTTTAGAGAAGGCCCCTCCAGAGCCACGGCTAGAGTCTTAGAAAACTCCTCAGAATCCTTTCACCGTGAAGTTTACGCTTTAAAGCACGAAATGCACTCCTCCGAGTGCATGTGTCCCCGCGGTCTCAATGGAGGCGAGGGCCTTTATCGCCGCTTGCGGCTTTAATTTATTATTACTTTTATCAGAATAAAGTTTTTTCTGTAACCATTGTGAGTGACGGGCCAGACAAAGAGTGGTTCAGAACCCTTTATGAAGACAAAAAAATCAAGGACCGTGACGTCGCCGGTATGGCGCAGCCGGGCCCCACCCTGGAGCCAGGCCGGGGTTGGGGCTCGCATCGGCGTCTGGTGGCGGGTCTTTCCCCACGAGGGCCCGGCCGGGCTCAGCCCGAAGGCGGCGTGGGGCCGACCTCCCGTGGGCCCACCACCTGCGGGAGGAACCGTGAGGGGCGGTGCAAAGTGGATTGGGTGGCAGCCGGCGGAGGCCTCGGCGACCCAATCCCGGACACGGAATCTGGCGCTAGGGACATGGAATGTCACCTCGCTGGCGGGAAGGAGCCTGAGCTTGTGCGGGAGGTTGAGAGATACCGACTAGAGATAGTCGGGCTCACCTCCACGCACAGCTCGGGCTCTGGAACCCAAATCCTCGAGAGAGGCTGGACTCTCCACTACTCTGGAGTTGCCTGCGGTGAGAGGCGGCGGGCTGGTGTGGGCTTGCTCATAGCCCCCAGCTTAGCCGCCATGTGTTGGAGTTCACCCGGTGAGCGAGAGGGTCGCTTCCCTGCGCCTTCGGGTCGGGATAGGTCTCTCACTGTTGTTTGTGTTTACGGGCCAAATGGCAGTGCAGAGTACCCGGCCTTCTTGGAGTCTCTGGGAGGGTGCTGGAAAGTGCTCCGACTGGGGACTCTGTCGCTCTACTGGGGACTTCAACGCTCACGTGGGCAGCGACAGTGACACCTGGAGGCGTGATTGGGAGGAACGGCCCCTGATCTGAACCCGAGTGGTGTTCTGTTATTGGACTTCTGTGCTAGCAACAGTTTGTCCATAACGAACACCATGTTCAAGCATAAGGGTGTCCATCAGTGCACGTGGCACCAGGACACCTAGGTCGGAGATCGATGATCGACTTTGTAGTTGTTTCATCTGACCTCCGGCCATATGTCTTGGACACTCGGGTGAAGAGAGGCGAGCTGTCAACTGATCACCACCTGGTGGTGAGTTGGATCCGATGGCGGGGAGAAAGCTGGACAGACTCGGCAGGCCCAAAGCGTACTGTGAGGGTCTGTTGGGAACGCGTTGGCAGAGCCCCTGTCAGAAAGACCTTTAACTCCCACCTCCGGCAGAGCTTCGACCAGATCCGAGGAGGTTGGAGACATTGAGTCCGAGTGGACCATGTTCTCCACCTCCATTGGCGATCGACCACTCGAAGCTGTGGCCGTAAAGTCTCCGGTGCCTGTCGTGGCGGCGAACTCGGTGGTGGACACCGGAAGTAAGGGATGCCGTCAAGCTGAAGAAGGAGACCTACCGAGCCTGGTTGGCCCGTGGGACTCCTGAGGCAGCTGATAGGTAGGCCAAGCGGACTGCAGCCCGGGTGGTTGCGGAGGCTAAAACTCGGGTCTGGGAGGAGTTCGGTGAGGCCATGGAGAAAGACTATCGGTCGGCCTCGAAGAAATTCTGGCAAACCGTCCGGCGCCTCAGGAGGGGAAGCAGTGCCCTGCCTACACTGTTTACAGTAGAGGTGGGAACCTGCTGACTTCAACTGGGGATATTGTTGGACGGTGGAAGGAATACTTCGAGGATCTCCTCAACCCCACCGACACGTCTTCCACTGAGGAAGCAGAGGCCGAGGGCTCGGAGGTGGACTCGTCCATCACCCAGGCTGAAGTCACTGAGGTAGTTGGGAAGCTCCTCAGTGGCAAGGCACCGGGTGGATGAGATACGCCCTGAGTACCTCAAGTCTCTGGATGTTGTAGGGCTGTCTTGGTTGACACGCCTCTGCAACATCGCGTGGCGGTCGGGGACAGTACCTCTGGACTGGCAGACCGGGGTGGTGGTCCCTCTTTTCAAGAAGGGGACCGGAGGGTGTGTTCCAACTACAGAGGATCACACTCCTCAGCCTCCCCGGGAAAGTCTATGCCAGGGTACTGGAGAGGAGAATGCGACCGATAGTTGAACCTCGGATTCAGGAGGAACAATGCGGTTTTCGTCCTGGTCGTGGAACACTGGACCAGCTCTATACCCTCTCCAGGGTGCTGGAGGGTTTATGGGAGTTTGCCCAACCAGTCCACATGTGTTTTGTGGATCTGGAGAAGGCATTCGACTGTGTCCTCGTGGCGCCCTGTGGGGTGCTCTGGGAGTATGGGGTCCGGGGCCCTTTGCTAAGGGCTGTCCGGTCCCTGTACGACGAGCAGGAGCTTGGTTCGCATTGCCGGCAGTAAGTCAGACCTGTTCCCAGTGCATGTTGGACTCCGGCAGGGCTGCCCTTTGTCACCGGTCCTGTTCATTATCTTTATGGACAGGATTTCTAGCGCAGCCAGGGGCTGGAGGAGTCTGGTTTGGGGACCACAGGATCTCGTCTCTGCTTTTTGCAGATGATGTTGTCCTGTTGGCTCCATCAAGCCAGGACCTTCAGCGTGCACTGGGACGGTTTGCAGCCGAGTGTGAAGCGGCTGGGATGAGGATCAGCACCTCCAAGTCTGAGACCATGGTTCTCAGTCGGAAAAGGGTGGCTTGTCCCCTTCAGGTTGGTGGAGAGATCCTGCCTCAAGTGGAGGAGTTCAAGTATCTTGGGGTCTTGTTCACGAGTGAGGGAAGGAGGAACGTGAGATTGACAGGCGGATCGGTGCAGCTTCTGCTGTGATGCGGTCGATGTACCGGTCTGTCGTGGTGAAGAAGGAGCTGAGCTGTAAGGCAAAGCTCTCGATTTACCGGTCAATCTACGTTCCTACTCTCACCTATGGTCATGAGCTTTGGGTCATGACCGAAAGAACAAGATCCCGGATACAAGCGGCCGAAATGGGCTTTCTCCGCAGGGTGGCGGGCGCTCCCTTAGAGATAAGGTGAGGCTCGGTCACTCGGGAGGAGCTCAAAGTAGAACCACTGCTCCTCCACATCGAGAGGAGCCAGCTGAGGTGGCTCGGGCATCTGTTTCGGATGCCTCCTGGACGCCTCCCTAGGGAGGTGTTTCGGGCATGTCCCACCGGGAGGAGACCCCGGGGAAGACCTAGGACACGCTGGAGGGACTATGTCTCTCGGCTGGCCTGGGAAGCGCCTCGGTATCCCCGGAAGAGCTAGAGGAAGTGTCTGGGGAGAGGGAAGTCTGGGCGTCTCTGCTTAGACTGCTGCCCCCGCGACCCGGCCCCGGATAAGCGGTAGAAGATGGATGGATGGATGGATGGCATTGTGAGTTTTTCTTTCATTGACCGAAGGGTACCAACAATTTTGTCCACGTGTGTAGACTGGACTAGACTGGACAGGACTGGACTAGACTGGACAGTACTCAGTGTTGTGCCTGAACGCGTTCATTGAACGATAGTTCATGAACTCGTTCATATTTTGAAGCGACGTGAACTGAGCGTGCTGAATTACTGCCTGATGAACGCGTTACTGTGAACTCGTTCATTCTGGTGTCTGTGAGCACGCTCTCTCAGGTTAACCGTTCAATAGGGTGCCAGATTTCTATAGAGCCTTCCAGGCGAAAACCCGGCTAAAACACACATAACGGGTCTTAATATGTAGCGGAAAAACACCAAACCTGGCAACACCAGCCACCAGTGTCGCACCGTCCGCCCGCATGCGTGGCGTCATCAAAAAAATAAAAATAAAGCATGGAGGCGACAGCAGCATGTAGTAAGGCGTATGATCATTTAAATTCATTCATGTAACTTGTTTGTTGAACCTGCCTGGTCTATTTTCCCAGGATTCCAATATTCTGTTTTAGCATGTGGACAATGAAAAATTATTAAAATTTAAAAACGTTTTCACCTTAATGATTACTGTCCTGTTTTTCTTGGGAATAATTCCTCATTAAAAAAGACCATTCAAGCAGCACGTTTCTCCTCATGTTCTTGAGAATGTACTGTAGGGTTGAAAGCTGCAGCTGCTACTAGTGTGGAGTGAATGGACAGCAACAAAGCATTAAAGCAACAATGGGGAAATGCTGTCCCCTCAATGCCAATGTAAACCCTGGTTGGATAATGATTGAAAATTGGATATGAAAATGAAATCTAACGCATAGCTTCATTGTTAAAACTGATAAAATAATTGCTGTCTGTGATTTTACTGTATATGGGCTGTGGCAATAATTTTGAAAAATAATAGCTCGCAGCAACATATGGAAAAAAGAACTATGAACTAGTTCATTTTTGGAACTGTGAACTTAGTTCAAAATTTTGAAGTTTGAACTATGAACTGAACTAGTTCATTTTAAAATTTGTGAACTGAACTTTGAACTAGTTCTTGTAGAAGGTGAACTTTCCCAACACTGACAGTACTGGACTGGACTAGACTGGACTGGAAGGTACTGGACTAGCCTGGACAGTACTGCACTGGACTGGACTGGACAGTACTGGACTAGACGGGACAGTCCTGGACTGGGGAGGGACAACAGAAGGAGCAGCAGACAGGTAACTGTAGAGGGGCTCTGCAAAGACAGAGAACAAAGTAAAAACTTATGTTTAAAACAAGTCTTGCTGTTGGGACCGGTCACCTCTGTTCATGAGATTTACTGTTAATCACAGAACAAATTACAACATTAATCTTGGTCTTTTATTCACCAGCTCACTGTATGTTACTGTGTGTGTAAGGACTGTTTTTAGAAAATAGTGGACTTTGATTTGAACTTACATTTGCCTAAATATAATACTTTAGTAAATGTGAACTGTACTGGGTTAGAGGGAATGTCTGTCATGTTGAAAACCTGCCATAAACATTTACCTGTCTACTGTTGTCATGATTTACAGATGAAAAATGTACAAATATAAAACTAACACAAGCACTTTAGCTACAGTAATGTTTAAGGGATGTATGATGCAGAGTAAGGAAAGTGTTTTCTAGAGTAAAAAGTCTCAGAGCTTAGTGGGCATTGCAGGTGTAATGTTTACTGTAATGTAACACCCACCTTACCTATATCAAGATGTGCATAATTATTAGGCAGATTCTTCTCTTCAGGAAAAATGGGCCAAAAAAGAGATTTAACTGTCTCTGAAAAGTCAAACTGTAAACTCTTTCACAGGGATGCAGCTCTCTTGAAATATCTAAGATATTGGGGCATGATCAAAGAACCTTCAAACGTTTTGGAGCAAAAAGTCAACAGGGTCGCAAGAAACGTGTCGAGAAGAAAAGACGCAAATTAACCGCCAAAGATTTGCGAAGAATCAAACGTGAAGCTATCGGGAACCCATTATCCTCCAGTGCTGCCATATTCCACAACTGCAACCTACCTGGAGCGTCAAGAAGTACGAGGTGTTCAGTTCTCAGAGACATGGCCAAGGTAAGAAAGGCTGAAACCTGACCACCTCTGAACAAATCACAGAAATTGAAACGTCAAGAATGGGTCATTCTTTTTCAAAGGTTTTGACTCTTGTGACTCTTGACGGACCAGATGGATGGGCTCGTGGTTGGATCAGTAACAGACACAGAGCTCCTCTTTGATTCAGAGAGGATGGACAGGTATTATTAAAGATGAGCTAGTTGGACCTATTCGGGTTTAAAATGGACTCAAAATCAACTCTCAGACCTACTGCCAATTTTTAGAAGACACTTTCTTCAAACAGTGGTCCAGAAAAAAGTCTGAATCTTTCAAGACTTTGATTTTTATGCAAGACAACGCTCCATCACATGCATCAAAGTTTTCCACTGCTTGGCCAGTAAAGGCCTTAAAGATGAAAAACTAATGACATCTGACTTAAACCCTTTTGAGAACTTTTGGGCGCTTCTTAAGCAAGACATTTACAGTGAAGGTAAACAGTACACCTCTATGAACAGTGTCTGGGAGGCTGTGGTTGTGGCTGCACAAAAAGTTGATACCAGATCAAGAAACTGACTGACTGACTGTTATCGAAAATAAGGGTGGCTATATTGGTCAATTTATTTGTAAATTTTGAGTTTGTTTATTATTCTAACTTTACCGGTGAAAATAAAGTAAGTAAGTATTATTTATTTACTTATTTTTCACCTTTCACAGATATAGATCACAAAGTGCTTTACAATGTGCTTACCACTCACCCCATTCACACACATTCACACCTGGGGCAGACAGAGATGGCGGCTGCCACACAAACGGCGCTCAACCTTCTCCGACCACCACCAAACACACCTCTACAGTCACACACATTCATACACCAGTGCTACAGACACTGGAGGCAAGGTGGGTTAAGTGTCTTGCCCAAGGACACAACGACAGTATGAGCTGTGGGTCGAGCGGGAATCGAACCTACTACCTTCCGGTTGAAGGACGGCCGCTCTACCACTGAGCTACTGCCGCCCCAAATAAACAAGTGAGATAGGAACATCTTTGTTTTTCATTTAGTTGCATCATAATTCTGCACAATAATAGTTGCCTAATAAAGGCACAAGGCAATTTTAGTTATATAGCACAATTCATACACTGGGTAACTCAAAGTGTTTTACAGGAATAAAAGACAAGAAGAAGAGTGCAGATAAAAAAAACACTTTAGGTTGTAGTGTAGGCGGAGCTAAAGAGGAAGGTTTTTAACCTCCCCTTGAACATTGTTAAAGTTGAGGCTGTTCCAGGTTTTTGCTCCATGAAACTTAAACGCTGCTTCACCCTGTTTAGTTCTAACTCTGTGCATGAGCAGAAGGCCTGTCCCAGATGTTCTCAGAGTCCGAGGAGGTTTATAAGCAACTAGCATGTCAGAAATATATTCTGGTGCTAAACCATTAAGAGACTTGTAAACCAGCAGTGCTGTTTTAAAGTCTATTCTCTGAGCAAGAGGAAGCCAGTGCAGAGATTTTAAAACTGGCGTGATGAGGTTGTACTTCCTGGTTTTGGTTAGAACCCGAGCAGCCGCGTTCTGAATAAGCTGCAGCTGTCTTAACCCTCGTTTTGAGAGACCAGTGAGCAGGCCGTTACAGTAATCTAACGTGCTGGAGATAAAAGCATGAATAAGTTTCTCTAAGTCTGGTTGAGACATCATCCCTTTGACTTTAGAAATGTTGTGGTGATAAAATGCAGATGATGTAATTGACTTAATGTGACTGTGGAAATTCAGGTCTGAGTCCATGATGACCCCTAGATTTCTAACCTGATTTTTAGATTTTAGAGAAAGAGACTCGAGGTGACTGCTGACACTTTCACTTTGTTTTTGTGGCCCAAAGATGATTATTTCAGTCTTGGTTCTGTTCAGTTGGAGAAAATTATTTTGCATCCACACATCAATCTGTTCGATGCAGTGACATAGTGAATGGATTTGTCCATTTTCACCTGCTGTGAGTGAAATGTAATTATGGTATGATTTAAGCTCAGCGTATTAACTGGCCTAAAGGAAGCAGTTAAAGATTGAATATGAGAGGTCCCAAGATAGACCCCTGTGGAACCCCACATGTCAGGGCCATTTGGTCTGATACACAGTTACCAACCGAAACAAAGTACTTCCTGTCTTCAAGATAGGACTTAAAACCATTTCTGTCCCCAGTCATACTGTCCTCTCAGAGCTAACAACTAACAAGACCAGAACAGCTTAAACCCCTCACTCTAGAGATTTAAGCTCAGCTCTCTTACCAGTTGATTTCAGAATTGATAAAGTCTCTTGGAATTAGACCGGGTGATGCTGGTGACAAGTCATGTCGCCAGCACCACCCGGTCCTGTAGATTTATTCTCTACAACATTAGGAAAATTAGACCTTTCCTATCTGAGCACTCTACACAAATCCTAGTCCAGGCTCTTGTCTTGTCCAAACTGGATTATTGCAATGTTCTACTGGCTGGACTTCCTGCCTGCACAACCAAACCTCTGCAGCTGATCCAGAAGGCAGCGGCAAGAGTGGTCTTTAATGAATTTAATGAAGGTTACACTGGCTCCTGTTGACGCCCACATCAAATTTAAAGCTATGCTCTTGGTCCACAAGACCACTACTGGCTCCACCCCCTCTTATCTTCACTCACTAATACAGACCTACGTTCCTACCAGATCCCTGCGCTCTGCAAATGAACGTCTGGTGGTACCGTCCCAAAAAGGAAAAAAATCACACTCACGTACCTTCTCTGGCTCTGTTCCACATTGGTGGAATGATCTACTGCTGCTACAAGATCAGCAGATTCTGTAGCCATCTTTAAAAAACGCCTGAAAACACATCTCTTCTGTCAACACCTGACTGACAAACACTGAGTTCTACTTCCTTTCTATCAATTCCTTTTCTTCAAAAAAAAAAAAAAAAAAAAACATTTTCTCCTATCCTTAGCTTTTTATACTGTGCTGGGTTTTAACTGCCTAGTTTTTGGTGCACTTTTGCTTTTTGCTACCTTTTGTTGTTAAAATTGCTTCCATTGTTTTCCTCACTGGAAAGTGAGAAAAACAATTCAAGTCGCTTTGAAAACTGAGTCCAGATGCTTTGGCTTTAACCTTTTCTTCAAGATGACTTGGATGACTGCGAACCTTCACATTAATGTGTTTGTATTGACATGCTTGTTACTCTCCTACAGCTTTAGCTTATGGTCTTGTGTGTCTGGCCATGGCCTACATAGCCTCCATAATGGGATCAGTGCTGCAGGTATCTACAATCAGTACACTTGAGAATGGCACAACAAATACACCTCTTCTGTTAATTGTAGTGTAAAATTATGTCAATATTGAAATTATAATTGTGTATTCTACTGATTGCTGTGCCCGCAGGCTGCCTTTAGCATCTTTGGAATGGTTGGAGGTCCTCTGCTAGGACTCTTCTGTCTGGGTATGTTCTTCCCCTGGGCAAACTCCATCGTAAGTTTTGTTTAAATGTAGCTAGTGTGTTAAGTCCAATATACATTGTCTTTATTTAAACGTTTTAAAGGTATTTTGACTCCTCAGGGTGCAGTGGTTGGACTAATAGCAGGGCTTACCATGGCTTTATGGGTTGGCATTGGCAGTTTTGTGATGCGTATGTCCAGCGCCACCGATATACCACTCCTTAACACCACTATATCTTCTCTCTTTGAAAATACAACTATGACATCTCTTTTGAATGCTTCAACAGCTAAGCCTAGGTAACGTGTAACAAACCTCTAAATGTTAATGAACCTGAAAACTATTTGTTATTTATAACAATTTTTTTAGACCAACAGGTGTGGAGGCACTCTATTCATTATCCTACATGTGGTATAGTGCTCATAACTCTACTACTGTGGTGGTGGTAGGACTACTGGTTAGCCTGCTAACAGGTACACACCTATATCTATTTATTACCATATTAGTAAATGCTCCCAGCTTCAACTTATACAATATACAATGTTTAATTGTAGATCTACAGATTAGGCATGGGACGATATTAGAATTGTGTGTCAATTATCCTGGCCAAAAAAAATTGCGATTAACAATATTATTGCAATAATTATGAAATCATGCTTACAATTTGAAATTGGCACTAAAACATACTAGAATACAATACTACTCACTTTACAATACTTGGTATTGGTTAAATAAAATTGCACTTTATTGATAATTAAGAAAAAGTTAAAGTAAAGGCATCTGGGCTAGGTTTTCAAGGTGAAGACGTTTTGTCTCTTCAAGAGACTTTGTCATTTCTGAAGTCAACTGGTTAGATAGCTGAGCTTTTATCTCTTTGATTGGACCTGGTCTCATAACTGTTAGCTATGAAAGGTCAGTGTGGCTCTTAATGGGAGTCGTTAGGCTCAGGGGAGTGGTTAGTGACCCTGTTCAGGTGTTGTTGTTCTTCTAGAGTAAAACTGTTTTGGTTTAGGTTTCTACATTGTGTTGTAAATGGTGGGCAACACAAATCTGAGGCCACCTTCTCTGTTCAAAGGAGGCTTTTTCCATTTTCACAAAAATGGCTTCCTTCACCCCTCTCTAAAATCATCTGACCTCACCTCAGGTCCACTAGGGTTGGCTCTTCTGTGCTGATTCATACCCTTGTGAAGTTGTTCTTTTGTTTCTCCAACATAACTGTCACTACACTCCTCACAACACTGGAGGGCATAGACCACATTACTCTGTTTGTGCAAAGGAATCTTGTCTTTAGGGTGGACCATTTCTTGGCGCAGAGTGTTCCCTGGTTTAAAGTGGACTGAAATGTTGTGTTTGTAGAAAATCCTTTTAAGTTTTTCAGATAAACCAGACACAAGGGATAACTACACCCTTACCTTTTGTCTCTGGTTCCTGTCTGTTTGGTTTCTGTGTCCTCTTGGTTTTGTTGAAAGTCCATTTGGGGTATCCACAGTCTCTCAGGGCTTTACGGATGTGTTGTTCTTCTTTCTGTTTACATTCTGAGGTAGTGGGCTGAAGAGTCCTGATGATCTCCAGCTTGTGCTGCAGAGGCTGGTGGGAAAAAAACAGTAAATATTGTGTGTGTTGGCTTCCTATAAACTTCTACTTGGAGAGTCTTGTGCTTACAAAAAACCACTGCTGGACACAGACTGAAGTTTAATTTCAGCAAGAGTTTAGCAAAACCTTTGCTTTTCAGTCGCGCAGAACAGAGCGGGCCATAGCAATGGAGAATAAAAGAGAAAGCAAAAACCCAGCAAGATAACGCGATGCAGCATTTGAATATTTTTTTCTTAAATCACCAATGTGATGATGGTCTTAAGGCCTAAACATAAAAAAACAGCAGCTGGCGATTATCCCAATGATAAAAAAAATTGCCACATTTAATCTGTTTTTATTGGGATAAGCAACATAACAATCTTCTACGATCGTCCCACCCCTAATACGGATCATTATACTTAAGGAACTGCATATTCTAATTATGTGTATTTTTTACACTGGTGCTAGGAGGCGTAAACAATAAACAAAAGAAAATAATAGAATTTGCTTTAAAATACAACAACTCTTAGGTACTACACACAGGGTTCTTTGAACCCTATACTATTATGATTGTGCATCTGTGAACACGTCAGGCCCAATGAAGGAGAAACAGCTAACGCCCGGCACAGTGTTTCCAGTTCTCGGGACGTTGCTCTTCTTCCTGCCTGACCACTACAGGGAGAAGCTCTGCTGCATTACTCCCCTGCCCCCCAAGGTAGCCTAACATTACACTTACTTTGTCAATGCATCTGTGACACTATTCAGACATCATCTTTCTTTATTTTGTCCAATATGTGCCTAGCTCTAGTCCTAAGTAAACCAGGGATTGCAATTCATATCTTGCTTTATTTGCAAAACGACACAATCTTTTCAATGATTTTGCTCTTGTGGTAGCGATCCTACCACAAGTTTGCTAGGCCTCCTTTGCCCTGACTGATGCATTGAGAGTGTTCCCATTTACACCTGCCATTATAAAAATAATCACTCAACACACATGTGCTTGGTGTACACGGTATGTACTCCAACCTGACCCCTACTTCTCATAATTTGTGACCAGCTCCAAGAGACCGGACCTTATCACATGACCAAGGAAGCTGTCAACGGAACAGCCTTGTGTAAAGAAGACATGGTGACAGAGGACAAGGAAATGGAGAGTGAAAGAGTACACACAGAGGAAGAGGAGGAATCCAGTAGCTTTCCGCCCTCAGTGGCACTGACCGACCACACAGTCCAAGAGACCGCTCTGTGATAATTTTTTTGTTTTTGTTTTGTTTTTGTGGTGGGGGGGGTTAACAACAGAGAAAATAACGCAGGCTGGAATTTGCCTTAATTAGCTATAAAAAATTGCAGCACAACTAGCAACACACAGGTTAAAGATTTTTTGGGGGCCTTTTTGCCTTTATTTGATAGTAGACGGTAGATAAACGGAAAATGGGGTGAGAGAGAGGCAGGTGACATTAGACAAATGACCCGACCAAGAATCAAACCCGGTTCTCCGGCATGTTTGATATGCGTTCTGCCAAGTGAGGTACCAGGGAACTCCCAAGCCCTTTCAGCAACACACATATTAAAGAAAACAATAAAATAAAAGAATTATCCAGAGAGACTTTATGACTAAGTTAAGTTATTTTTCATATAAAAGAGAAAAAACTTGCATTACTGAGACAATCAATAGAAGATGAAACATTTTTGTGCTGCTCTGATAGCCCTGGTTTGAGTACTTGTTTTTTACACTAATTTCTTTCTTTTAGCTGGTACAATGCCTTTTAGCTGCTAAAATAAGTTAATGTCATTTTGTCATACAGAGAGAACAGTTGCTAAATGTTGGATTCTTTTGGTACAAGCACTAAAACACACACACAAACATTTGAACATAACATGTCTAATTGAAATGGTAAATGGAATGCATTTATATAGCACTTTTCTACCTTCTTGGGCACTCCAAGCATATTCACACTGGTGATGGTAAGCTACCTCTGTAGCCACAGATGCCTGGGGACAGACTGATGAAGAGACTTCGATGCCATACCAACAGCGCCAACAGTCTCCAAATACAGGTGGATGAAGCCAAAGGACACAATGGCAGTATGAACCACTGTGCAAATATAACTAAACACAAGATTGGTCATAGATGTAAGAAATATATGGCTATGGATATACCATGACACCAAATATGCCATTGTTAACGACAATGTCATGATAGCAGCCTCCTTGGTTAAAGTGAGCATTTCCACTGCATATCTCAGCAGCAAACTGCTTGTTGAGATATTTCACAAAAAATGTGCATTGATTCTTTTTTGAATGGACAACAACAGCACAAGCTGTTAGTTAGTTGGACCTACCCCGGTGATGTCTCTCCTACCCAGTTAGTCAAAACTTAACAATTCCGGTCTGGAGAAGTATCACAAAGCAGGTTATCAACTCTTATAGTTAATCCTGTGTTTCTCTGTGGAGTGAGAGCGCATTTCTGTGAAACAGGTGGAGTTGGCATTAAACAACCAATCACAGTAACATGCGTAAGAAAGTTAACCTAAAGATAAGAGTGGAGCCTATTTTTTTTTAAAGAGTTTATATATAAGTTTATTGATAAGTGGTAAACAAGTTACCAGTAGGTGTAGTAGATTCTCAGAAAACAAACAAGACCCAACATTCATGAAATGCACGCTCTTAAGGCTGTGCAATTGAGCAATTAGTTGAAAGGGGTGTGTTTAAAAAGAAATAGCAGTGTGGCATTCAATCACTGAGGTCATCAATTTTGTGAAAAAACAGGTGTGAATCAGGTGGCCCCTAATTAAGGATGAAGCCAGCAGCACTTGTTGAACATGTATTTGAAAACCTGAGGAAAATGGGTTGTTTAAGACATTGTTCAGAAGAACAGCGTACTTTGATTAAAAAGTGGATTGGAGAGGGGGAAACCTATAAAGAGGTGCAAAGAAATAATAGGCTGTTGAACTAAAATGATCTTTAATGCCTTTTAAAATGGAGAGAAAAACCAGAGAGACGTGGAAGAAAACAGAAGACAACCATCAAAATGGATCGAAGAATAACCAAAGACTCAGCCAATGATCAGCTCAGTAAGTACTGTGACAGTTAGAAGACATCTGTGCGAAGCTAATCTATTTTCAAGAATCCCCCACAAGGTCCTTCTGTTTTAAAAAGAAAAAAACAAAAAACAAAGTCATGTGCAGAAGAGGTTACAATTTGCCAAAGAACACATCAACTGGCCTAAAGAAAAATGGAGGAACATTTTGTGACTGATGAGAGTAAAAGTGTTATTTTTGGGTCCAAGGACCACAGACAGTTTGTGAGACGACCCCCAAACTCTGTATTCAAGCCACAGTCCACAGTAAAGACTGTGAAGCAAGCATCATGATATGGGCATGTTTCTCCTACTATGGTGTTGGGCCTATTTATCACATACCAGGGATCATGGATCAGTTTGGATCAATTTGTCAAAATACTTGAAGACGTCATGTTGCCTTTTGCTGAAGAGGACATGTCCTTGAAGTGTTTGTTTCAACAAGACAATGACCCCAAACACACGAGTAAACAAGCAAAGTCTTGGTTCCAAACCAACAAAATTAATGTTATGTTATGCTGTTTCAGAAGCAAACCCAAGAAATGTAAATTAATTGTGGCATGTTGTCAATCGGAAGGTAGGCGGTTCGATTTCTGCTCTCCCCCACAGTTCATACTGCTGTTGTGTCCTTGGGCAAAACACTTAACCCACCTTGCCTCCAGTGGTGTTCCAGCTGTAACACTGGTGAATGGAACCTTAATGTAAGTCGCTTTGTATAAAAGAGTCTGCTAAATGAATTAATGTAATTGTGATTCACAAGATTGATAAATTCTAGAAACAAAAATGTTTGTACAAAATATTTTTGAGTTTGTACAGTCAACAGCAGACACTGCTATTTTTTTCACACCCCTTTCAACTAATTGCTCAATTGCACAGCCTCAAGAGCATGCATATCATGAATGCTGGGTCTTGTTTGTTTTCTGAGAATCTACTGCACCTACTGGCAACTGTTTGCCACTTAGCAATAAAAAATATACCAAAACCTGGATTATTCTGGTTAGTCACATTGTACTGCTATTATTTTAAACAAAGCTTTAACCCATTTTGAGCATAATGCCATTCACCTGTTAAAAACTTGTGAATGGCATTAGGCCGTACACTGTCACTAGTTTGCTGTACATTTGTGCTCCAGGGAGCCAGCACCATACACTTCACCTTTTCTTTCCTCTATCTCTCTGCGGAACGTCTTTTCCCTCCTTATCAACACCAGCAGCTCGGTTGTTGTCGGTGATTGGTCATTGGGATGTGTTTCTATCCTCTACCTGGAACTGAACCTGCTCCAGAGCAAATTAGTTGTTCAGTGTACCCATTCCGTTTAGTTTCCATAGAAACACCTGATAAGTGAACTAGCTTTGTGATACCGAAAACCCAGGGTTAACCCTGAACTTACTTTGCTAACCTCTGAATCAGGGTTGGAAAACAGGGCCCAGATGGGATAAACAGGAAGCAGACTCAAAAAGTGCATCTAGTGAATTCTCAAAATAAGCATGCAACTTGAAAGTGAGGAAATGCAAAATAAGACGTAGAGATTAATTGCCAATGTTTCTTGAGAAGGTAAACGCTATATTCATACTTGAAGCAGAAATGAGTCAATTTGCAGTTCTCACTACTTAGGTCAACTGTAAAGCAAGGGTGGATGTAAGGTTTGATGTAATGTCACATCAAAAGTTAATTTTTACCTGGAGGTCCGCAGGTTCCAATTAGTTGTATGCTTTATATATTTAATATATTTAGCTCATTTACTTACTACATTGCTATATGGTATGTCTGACCTAAACTAAAGTCATAAAAGATTTCATAAAGCCTGTACTGAATGTCAACAGCCCCAATTTACATTTATGTATGGAGACAAATCCTTCAGTGTGTTTAAGCAGTCCAATGCCAATATGCTGTAGTCCACATCACTGTAAATTCTGTGTTTTCTTTATTAGACTTTTAGTGAATAGTGTTTGGAAGCAAAGAATTCTTGACCATCCAAGCCTCACTTACCTGATCCATTGTCATTGTGTAAGAAAATACAGTTGTGCTCATAAGTTTACAAAATCTGGCAGAATTTGTGATTGTTTGGCCATTTTCAGAGAATATGACTGACGATACCTTTTTTTTTTTTTTTTTTTGTATTTTTTTTTTTTCTCCACTCATAGTTAGTGGTTGGGTGAAAACATTTTTGTAAAACAACTGTTTAAATCATGACGACAGAAACTACCCAATTGACCCCAATCAAAAGTTACCCTGGTGATTTTGGACTGATAGCATGCACACAAGTTGGCACAAACAGGTTTGAATGGCTACTAAAGGTTGCTCCTGACACTCTCATCCAGTGCTTCACTGATGTTTCTGTATTCTGAGTCATGGGGAAAGCAAAAGAATTGTCAAAGGATCTGCAGGAAAAGGTAATTGAACTGTATAAAACAGGAAAGGGATATAAAAAGATTGCCAATCAGCAGTGTTCAAACTCTAAGAAGTGGTAAAGGTAAGGTAGACCAACAAAAAATTCTGCCAGGAGAATTGTTCGGGATGCATAGAAAAAAACACAAATAACGTCAGCTGAAATACAGGACGCTGGGGAAAAAAAGTAGTGTGGCTGTTTCAAGACACAATAAGAAGGCACTTGAGGAAAAATGGGCTGCATGGTCGAGAAAGCCATTACTACGCAAATGCAACAAACCAATGCTTACAATACGGCAAACGGCACAGAGACAAGCCTCAAAACTTCTGGAACAAAGTCATTAGGAGTGATGAGACCAAAATTGAACTTTTTGGCCACAACTATAAATGTTACATTTGGAGAGTAGTCAACAAGTTCTATGATGAAAGGTACACCAGGAGCTGATGTTTTGGGGAAGTGGGAGCTACAAAGGCACAGGAAACTTGGTCAAAATTGATGGCCAGATGAATGCAGCATGTTATCAGAAAATACTGGAGGAAAATACTATTGAGCCATTTTGAGAGGAAATCTCAAAAGTGCAGTTATTGCAAGACAGCCCAAGAATTTACAGAAACTAGAAGACTCATTACAACTACCACAAAATACTTCAAGCTGTCATTGATGTTAAAGATGGCAATACACGGTGTATGTAAACTTTTGATCAGGGTCATTTGGGTAGTTTCTGTTATGATTAAAAAAGAGTAAAAACAATTGTTTTACAATAAATGGTTTCACCCAACCACTATGAGTGAAAGAAAAGTTTTTGTGTTATCATTCAAATTCCCTGAAAATTGCCAAAAGAAATCACTAATTCTGCCAGGGTACTTATGTGCACAACTGTAGATGTTGTGTTAGTTTTGTTCGGATACATGTGTTATATTTTGTCAAATGGCTTACTGTGGATTAATGCTCAAATCTGGCTTTTTGAATATCCATAACATTATGTTTATGCTCACCACATAAGCCCACTCTTGTTAAGTCAAATGGACAATAGCAAGGGTGCCATCTAGAGTAGACATTAGGTAAATTGTTAGCAATCAGGAGCAACATGTTTGTCAGAAATACCTCAATTTATCCAAAGCCAATAGAATATAAACCTTGTTCTTAGTATTAATTATATATATATATATATATTTAAAATTTGTATATTTTTGTAATGTCACTTAATGCCTCCATGTTTTAGAAGTGAAAGTACAAACCCAAATCTAAAAAAGTTGGGGCACTGTACAAATTGTGAATAAAAACAATAATAAAGTGGAAGTTTTAAATTTCAATATTTTATTCAGAATGCAACATAAACGTAAATGTTTAAACTGAGAAAATGTATCACTATCTTTTTATAACAGTCTGCAAACGTCTGGGACTGAAGAGACAAGCGCTCAAGTTTAGGAATGTTGTCCCATTCTTGTCTAATACAGGCTTCTAGTTGCTCAACTGTGTTAGGCTTCTTTGTCACATCTTCCCTCTTTATAATGCGTCAAATTTACTGCAGGCTGGTCATTTGAGAACCGGATCCTTCTTCTACGCAGCCATGATGTTGTAACTGATGCAGTATGGTGGTCCTTGTCATGTTGGAAAATGCAAGGTCTTCCGTGAAAGAGACAACGTTTGAATGGAAGCATATGTTATTCTAGAACTTGGATATACCTTTCAGCATTAATGATGCCTTTCCAGAAGTGTAAGCTGCCCATGCAACACGCACTCATACAACCCAATCCCATCAGAGATGCAGGATTCTGAACTGAGCGCTGATGACAACTTGGGACAACCCAAGTTGTCATCAGCGCCCAGTTCAGAAGCCTGCATCTCTGATGGTCTGGGGTTTGAATAAAATATTGAAATTTGAAACTTCCACATCATTGCATTCTCTTTTTATTCACAATTTGTACAGTGTTTCAACTTTTCTGGAATCAGATTTGTAATTATATATGCAAGAA
Source organism: Perccottus glenii (assembly GCA_024416835.2). NCBI lineage: Eukaryota > Metazoa > Chordata > Actinopteri > Gobiiformes > Odontobutidae > Perccottus > Perccottus glenii. Next base: position 26,772,837 of record CM044564.2, on the reverse strand, counting down.
TGAGAACTTGTCATTTTAAAGTAAAAATTAAGTTGGCCTTATATACGTAACATTTATACTAAAATGCTAATGTGTGTTTTGTATTTATTTATTTTTTTTTGTGACTTTTAACTAGTTTCTACTGAAATGTTTATGTAGAATCTTTGTTTTTCATACCTGAAATTACTTGAAGTGTGTGCCTTTTTAATAATTTTACTTAATAATACACACAATTCCCATTACATTCAAACTGTATATATGTACTATTACTGTTAATGTCACACACCCTGCATTACTAATATGACGTAAATGTCAATGAAGCACAATGAGATCAGTATTCTACACTGTTCTAGATTCATCAAGAATGTTTTATTTTAAGCCGGTTATTTTAATGAGGTCTCCAGGTTTGTCAGTGGCCCTTTTATTGTGAATGAGTCTGGACCACATTGTAATTTCTTTTTTTTTTTAAAGGAGAGCATGGCACTTAGTAATTTCCAGCACAAATAAATATTGTTTTGAACAATATTTATTTTGTGTGTTTTTCCATGTACAAGAATTCTACTTAAACTGCATTCCAAAAATATAACTTCATAAGTGCTGAAGTCACTGGACTTTCTGTTTTATGTGTGCCTTCATTTTTTTAGAAACTAAATCCTTGTTTCTTTCTTGTTTCCTAGACAGCTCTAAATACACAGTGGACTATTTGATGTCTGTTGGTAATTTTTCATCTAGTAGAAAATTTATAGTCTTACTTGGTTTATAATAGACAAAATAAGAATTCTATGTCATATAATGGAAACATGAAATTTGTGCATGTATTTGAATTTAGTGGAAAAGTAAAACTTGTATTTACATGTGTCCAGATGTTATGTGAATATGATTATTAGATCATTTTAACATTTTGATGTTCTTGGACAAAGATAATATTAAAATTCTCACTGTTCCCAGACATTTCTGTATTATTCAGCATGGTGGCCCTGAAGTGCATTATCAAAATTGTTTTTCTCCAATACATAAAAAAGAAAGGGGACATTTAAAAAAATATATTGCCTCAAAAAAAAAATACATCTCTCAAATTCAAAAAAGGAATCCATAAATAATTAAACCCATGTCTAATCTCAAAAGTTTCTTTGAAAAAATAAATATATATATATATATATATATATATATATATATATATATATATATATATTAAAATAAAAAAGCATTTATCAAATTAAAACAGGACGCTGTTTCCCCAGAATGTCTACTGCTTATAAATTATACTGTTTATTATAGGAAATTAAGAAAGTTATTAATGAAAAAATTGGTCAATCACATGCGAGCAAACCACATGCTCGAAAAAGGAGCGCTCCTATTGGTCTACACCGGCTTGTGATCTGACGTTCTAGGAAGTGTAATAGCTGCCGATAAAGTATATTTTCAGCACTGAAAATGTATTTTAACCAGAAAAACACCTCAAAAATGAAAAATATCAACAGAGAAAAGGGGGGCAACACAGATAAATACTGTTAATTCAATCACGTAATTTTTAAAGAGGCAGAGATTATTGCCGTCCTGACGCTAAAGTTGCACACTAAGCTAATGCTAACCACTAAACCTCAATTGGTATATTGTATTTGTGTTATATTTTATTTTATTTTTTATAAAAGAAGCAGGGAAGCTCCGTAGGCTGCTTTTTTAAATTTATTTATACAGTCAGGTCCATAAATATTGGGACTGCAGACTTTAAGCTTTAATTTGAGGGTATTTACATCCAAATCAGGTGAACGGTGTAGGAATTACAACAGTTTGTATATGTGCCTCCAACATTTTAAGGGACCAAAGGTAATGGGACAGGGGTGCCCAAACTTTTTCCCATGAAGGGCCAAAAATTGAACTTGATTGAGAGCCGTGGGCCAAAAGTAAATTTTGCATCATAAATCAAACTGTACTTGATAAATAAACCCATAGCAACTTAAAGTTATTTATATCATAATATTTAAAATAAATGTCACCGGCTGCAGGTGCAGGTTCGTTTGATCACCAAATGTTTACCACAAAGAAATATGAGGAGACTGAGGTTTAGATTTTAAAAAAATAGTTTATTTGGACACGCCAGGTAAAAGAAAAGGAATAAAAAAATAAAACAATGTTTTAAGAAGCTCGGTGGAAGGTTGTAACAGCCGCTCCACGGTTTAGTTAAAACAGTCTGAGGACTGTGGGGAGGCAGTCTTTATGGGAAGCGAGTCGGTTGCGGCCCGGCCTCCAGTCCGTGCCACAAGGCCGGTTAGTCTGAGGGCTGGCGTCCTCTCGGCGGTCCCAATGGGCTCCAAGGTCCCCACAACGCCGCGCCAAAACTAATTATAACACACACCAAAAAATGTCGAATTAACGACCACACAATAAAACTCCAATAAAACACAGCACAACAAACAGGGGGGCACGGGATACGTCCCTTTACTTAGCGTATATTAGGCGTTGTACAGGTTCCTGGTCTCGGTCCTCTCTGGGTCCGCGGAGGTCCGGCCGGTCACTCCTCAGGTCCTGCCTCGAAAGGGGAGACGGCGCTGTGGACAAGGAAAGGGCGGGCTTAGACACACAAACAAACCAGCTTGAATAGGTGTAGCCTCTGCACAGTTATGGACACTTTCCTTCACTTAGCTGAGTTAGAGCGTTGTCTGCAATGTTCCCCTCGATTTCTCCGGCTTTCCGTTGCCTGTCGGTGGGCTGATGCTCCGTGGTGTTGGGTGTTCTTTCCTCTGTCTCTTTCCGTTCCTTATTCCGTCTCTTTCTCTCCGTTTCTCTCCGTCTTGCTGTCCTTTTGCTTCCTGCTTCTCCTCCTCCTACTTCTCCTTTGGGCCTTTTAAACCAGCCCCAGGTGCATTCTATTGGTGCCAGTGATTGCACAGTGTGGTGAGTGTTCCCCATCACGAGTTCATCCGTGTGCCTGCAAAATTTAAAGGGGCAGCGCACTCCCAGAACACACGGAGAGAGAACAAACATAAAGCACAAACCGGCACCCTGTGACATTTTCCCCCCACCTTTGACGTTGGTCGTCCCGGCCAATTAGACCCGGTACCTCCTGGGCTGGGTGCCAAGGGTGGTACGTTGGGAGCGCCTCAGGGGTGGAGGGGGCGCAGGAGGGTCAGGTGGAGCTGGTGGGGACACAGGTCTGGGTGGTCTCGCCGGAGGGACCATCGGGGAACAACGAGCCTGGGTAGCCAGGAGGTCGGCGGGGGAGGCTCCTCGGGGCGGTTTGGCTGTATGACAGGCTCCTCTTCCTGGAACATAGTCATAGGGCAAGAACGAAGGTTATTACGGTGCACCGTACGAGTGGGACCTTCCTTACCCTCTGGCCGGATAACGTAGACTGGATGGCCCGTTCTGAGTTGGTGCATCACCACATACGGGTCGGGCCCCCATCTTGCGGCCAGTTTACCTCGTTCTCTCCTGCGAAAGTTTCGCACCAGCACTCGTTCTCCTGGGAGTAGGGGGACGAGTCGAGCACGGTGGTTGTAGCGGGCTTGGTCTCGGCCCTGGCACCGCTGGATTCGTTCGGCCGCTGTCTGGTATGCGTGGTTCAGGGCCTGTTGGTGGTGCTTGACCCATCCTTCCAGCCCCCGCGTCTCAAGGGGGGGGTCCAATTGGGTGACCCAGTCAACTGGCAACCGCGCATGCCTACCGAATATGACATAATGTGGGGTTAGGCCAGTACTATGATGGATGGTGTTGTTGTAGGCCTGGAGTAGGGCGGGCAGCTTGTCTGGCCACTGTCTTTGTTCTGTGTCGGTCAAGGAGTTCAATAGTTGTAGTAGGGTCTGATTGAACGCTCGCGCCCCATTCCTGTGGGTGGTATGCGGTGGTCCGGTCCTTCCTGCTCCCGTAGAGCTGACAAAGCTGCTTCATCAGCGATGATTCAAGGCCGCACCTCGGTCCGACAGGATCCTCTCTGGGCAGCCGAAGGTCAGGATCAGGTGCCGATATAGAGCCTTGGCGGTGGTCTCCGCAGATTGGTCTCGTGTGGGCACTGCAAAGGCATATTTGGAAAATAAATCAGTCATAACGAGAATATATTGGTAATAGTCCCCTGGCCTCCTAGGGAGAGGTAATCGACTCCCACGAGTTCGAATGGGTAGGAGGTGTGAATGGGCACCAACGGGCTCTGCCATCAGGCCCGGCTTTATGGCGGACGCAGTGGAGGCAGCCCCTGCCCCACTCTTCACAGTCTTTGTCCATCCCGGGCCAGTAACAGCGCTGCTTCAAGGCGTTTGCGGTCCGGTCTCGACTGGGGTGCCCCATCCCTTCGTGGTAGGATTTCCACACTACCTGGGTCTCCTGTTTGGGTACGATAGTCTGCGAGATCTTCTGCCCGTCCGGGTTCTTCCCATTGTCTCTTCAGGGTGTCACCTTCCACCTCGATCCTTTCCCACTCCCTTAGCAGCGCCTTCAGGTATGGAGAGTCTCCTTCACGTACCTCTGGGCGGGCCCCGCTGGTCCTTTTGTTGCCGGAGGTAGCGTGAGGTCGGGTCCGTCCTGGCGCTGCTCCCATGGGGTCTCGCCCCGCCGTTACCTGAGGCTTGCCTCGGGTCTCCATCTCCTCAGGCAGCCTGGACAGGGCGTCTGCATTCTTGTTTTGGGTCCCAGGCCGATACTTCAAGGTGTAATTGAAATTAGCCAACTGGGCCACCCATCTCTCCTCCGCCCCAACCGAGCTGTTTCCAGATGCACCAAGGGGTTATTGTCGGTGAAGGCGGTGGTCGGCCCGTACAGGTAGTCCTTGAATTTCTCCGTCACGGCCCATTTCAAGGCCAACAGCTCCAGCTTGAAGGAGCTGTAGTTCTGATCGTTCGCTCGGCCGGTTGGAGACTGCGACTCGCGTGCGCCACGACCCGCTCCTTTCCGTCCTGGACCTGGGCTAGCACCGCCCTAGACCCTCCAGGCTGGCATCTGTGTAAAGACGGAAGGGTATGGTGAAATCAGCGTATGCGAGGACCGGGGCATTTACCAAGGCTTCTTTCAGCTGGTCGAAGGCCTGCTGACACTCTGGGGACCACGTGATGGGGACTGGCCTCCCTTGGGCGGTACCGTGAGTTAATGCATGTAAGGGTGAGGCAATTTTGAAAATCCAGCTATGAACCGTCGGTAATACCCGGCAAATCCAAGGAACGATCTCACCTGCTTCACTGTCTGGGGTACCGGCCAGTCCCTCACGGCTGCCGTTTTAGCTGGGTCCGTGGCCACCCCTTCCTCGCTAATCACGTGCCCCAGGTAAGTCACTTTCCTCTGGAACAGGCAGCACTTCCGTGGTTGGAGTTTGAGGCCGTGTTCCTCTAGTCTCTGGAATACCTCCTCCAGATGGACCAGGTGGCTGTCAAAGTCTGCAGAAAACACAACTACATCATCTAGGTAAATGAGCAGAAAGTCGTTCACTAAGTTACCCAGACAGCGCTGCATCAGTCTCTGGAAGGTCGCGGGGGCATTGCAGAGGCCAAAGGGCATCCTCTCGAATTCATATAGCCCGACTGGGGTGGTGAAAGCTGTCTTTTCTCGGTCCGCCGTGTCCACCTCCACCTGCCAGTACCCACTTGCCAGGTCCAAAGTGGAGTACCACTTGGCAGTTCGCAGCCCCGTCAAGGATTCTTCGATGCGTGGAAGGGGGTAGGCATCTTTGTGGGTGAGGGCGTTCAACCTGCGGTAGTCCACACAGAACCTCCAGGAGCCGTCCTTCTTGCGTACCAACACGATGGGTGCGGCCCAGGGGCTTGAGCTCTCTCGGACCACTCCACTCTTAAGCATATTAGCCAGCAGGGACCTCAGTTCTGGGTACAGGCTCGGCGGCACTGGTCTGTAGCGCTCCCGGCTGGGTGGGGCCGAGCCCGTGGGGATTTGATGTTTGACCGCCCCCGTGTGGCCGAAATCCTCGTCGTGGCGGGAGAAGACTCGTTTCCACCGTTGTAGCAGATCAGCCATCTTCTTCTGTTGAGCCCCGTCCAGACCATCCCCCTGCAGTGCCGTCACCGGGTGTGGGCCCTCCTCCGCGTCCGTCCCGTGGGCTACTCGCCTCACCGCCACCTCGATAACGTCCGGTTCTATGCTGTTCAGTACCAGCTCCTGCTCATCCTGGACGTCCACAGCGTCCACCCCGGTGACCCAGGCCAGTGGTTCCCGCTGGGGGACTTCCACGGGGTAGGGATTCGGATTGCAGAATCTGCACGGCGCCTTCCCACTTCGTACGGTGGCCAGAGTCCGTCCGACCCGCCACTCGTAATCACTGTTGGGGAGAGGTTCAATAGTCACGGTTCCGTCTACATGGGGGTTGGTTACCTGTAGCCACAGAACCATCTCGGTGTGGGGGAATGATGACCGGGGCTGCCGTGGGAGCCTTGCAGTTCCTTCCGTCACCGGCGGGGGGCCACTGTCGGCCACTCGCTGGCACTCGACAAACGCCTTGCTCCAGACTTCTCCTTCTGCTGAAGTTAAGGTAGTCTTGAACGCCGCCACCCCCGGGTGGCTGCCTTGGGTGAGTGAGGACCACAAACCTTTAATGACGTTCATGCCCAGGATGCCCTTACCTGGGCCCAGACAGCTGTCCTCCACTATCATTATTCCTTTCCCCAAGACACTCACTCCTCCTACCCGGCAGTCCGCGATGACGTAACCAATGTAGGGTATTCGTAGTCCATTGGCAGCGCGTAGGGTCAGCCACGGATTTCAGTAGCCGTGTTCATTTGCGTCGTTCCCAGGTGCTGTCGGAACAGGCTCTGGCTCATCATGGTCACTTGTGATCCTGTATCAAGCACAAAGGGGATAGCACAGTCATTTATATTTACCACTACATCGGGGCACTCACCAACAAGGGCGGCCTTGCGTTGTCGGTGTAGGGCTTCTGTAGACTGGCGATCAGTGTCCGACGAGGTGTGTAGTATAGGCCCTTGACTAACTGCCCCCACCGGGTGGCCCTCCTCCGTAGGGGCAGCTAAAAATCCTGTGACCTCTGCGGGCAGTGGCGTTGCAGGTGTCCAGGCCGGCCACAACGGTGGCAGACCGGTCTCCCCTGTTCATCCCAGCGGAAGACAAAGTTTCCCGGGGGCTGGGGTCCGGTTCGTGAGGGCCGGACCGGGAATTGGCTATGGTGACTCAGTTGTTGTTTCAAGTCCTCCACTAGGGTGGCCGAGCGCCTTCATCTGTGTTGTAAGCTCGTCCTTCATTTCCTTTATTAACTCCGTCCTCAATTCAGAACGAATTTGATCCTCAGCTGCTCCGGCCTTACCCTGTAGGCTTCGGTTGTCCCCATAGCCACGTAGCTGGCGAATGCTGGCTCGTCGTCCTCCTGTAGCTCGTTCCAGTGCTCGCGCCTCCTTGCAGGCAGCCTTAAAGCGACAGATCGTCCGCCGGCGCATCTGGCGACCGAGTTCTTGCTTAATGGGTCCCTCCTCAGGCCCACCATCAGCTGATCCAGGAGGAGGTCCTCGGCGTCCTCAGTCCCGTCCTCGTCCCTCTCCTGCCACCTGTAGAACGCCTCCGCAGGCGTAAAGAGAAGGCGTTAATGGATTCCTCCGCCTTTTGTTTGCAATTAAAGAAGTCTATGCGGGACTGGGTCTTAGATGCTGGCTGGGTGTATAGAGTCTGTAGAAAGTCCAGAACCTTGGTGCTAGTGGCTTTCTCCCCTGGCTCAACCAGTCTTAACTCCCTCTTTGCGTCTCCCTCCAGTGCCCCCAAGACAAAGTCGGCCTGCTGCTGTGGATTCAGCTCTTGTGCCCTCAGCATCGCCTCCATCTGTGCCCTCCATTCGCCAAATTTAGCCGGTTCGCCTCCAAATTTTGGCACCCATGCGCCCCATAAACCAGGGCACCATAAAGTTAGCGTTAATCGCTGGACTGTTGCTCAGCCCCTCCTGCTCCATTTCTTTGTGGTACTGGTGATCCTGTCGACTACGCCAAAAATTGTCACCGGCTGCAGGTGCAGGTTCGTTTGATCACCAAATGTTTACCACAAAGAAATATGAGGAGACTGAGGTTTAGATTTAAAAAAAATAGTTTATTTGGACACGCCGATAAAAGAAAAGGAATAAAAAATAAAACAATGTTTTAAGAAGCTCGGTGGAAGGTTGTAACAGCCGCTCCACGGTTTAGTTAAAACAGTCTGAGGACTGTGGGGAGGCAGTCTTTATGGGAAGCGAGTCGGTTGCCCGGCCTCCAGTCCGTGCCACAAGGCCGGTTAGTCTGAGGGCTGGCGTCCTCTCGGCGGTCCCAATGGGCTCCAAGGTCCCCACAACGCGCGCCAAAACTAATTATAACACACACCAAAAAATGTCGAATTAACGACCACACAATAAAACTCCAATAAAACACAGCACAACAAACAGGGGGCACGGATACGTCCCTTTACTTAGCGTATATTAGGCGTTGTACAGGTTCCTGGTCTCGGTCCTCTCTGGGTCCGCGGAGGTCCGGCCGGTCACTCCTCAGGTCCTGCCTCGAAAGGGGAGACGGCGCTGTGGACAAGGAAAGGCGGGCTTAGACACACAAACAAACCAGCTTGAATAGGTGTAGCCTCTGCACAGTTATGGACACTTTCCTTCACTTAGCTGAGTTAGAGCGTTGTCTGCAATGTTCCTCGATTTCTCCGGCTTTCCGTTGCCTGTCGGTGGGCTGATGCTCCGTGGTGTTGGGTGTTCTTTCCTCTGTCTCTTTCCGTTCCTTATTCCGTCTCTTTCTCTCCGTTTCTCTCCGTCTTGCTGTCCTTTGCTTCCTGCTTCTCCTCCCCTCCTACTTCTCCTTTTGGGCCTTTTAAACCAGCCCCAGGTGCATTCTATTGGTGCCAGTGATTGCACAGGTGTGGTGAGTGTTCCCCATCACGAGTTCATCCGTGTGCCTGCAAAATTTAAAGGGGCAGCGCACTCCCAGAACACACGGAGAGAGAACAAACATAAAGCACAAACCGGCACCCTGTGACATAAATATAAAAAATCTTTAATCTGATTAACTAATGCAGTTTTATTTGTAAAGTTTTGTATTTTAATGAACAATTAAATGGGCAAGAATCAATAATAATAATGGATTGGATTTATATTGCGCTTTTCTCCCGAGGGACCAAGGGACTCAAAGCGCTTACAGTCCGTCCATTATTCATTCACTCCACAATCACACACTGGTGATGGTAAGCTACAACTGTAGCCACAGATGCCCTGGGGCAGACTGACAGAGACGTGCGACCATCACCACATACATTCACTCAACATTCTTACACATTCATACGAGGCAAGGTGGGTTAAGTGTCTTGCCCAAGGACACAACGACAGTATGAATTGTGGGGAGAGCGGGAATCGAACCCACTACCTTCCGGTTGAAAGCCGACTGCTCTACCACTGAGCCACTGCCGCCCCAAGAATCTCCAAGTTTTTAATGTACAATACAGTTCAATGCCAAATACACAATCAATAATAAAACCATGTAGTTTCAATGTCAGTGACCTAATGAGAGATATGAAGCTGGTCCTTATTTTTCAGAAGTTTTTCAAGATTGGGCTGTAGCTGACTTACAGACAAAGACAAGATATTATGTAGGTGAGAGTCAGTTATTTGGCTTCTTAGTTTACTCTTGTTCAAGTTCATCAGACTGAAAGTCTGCTCGCAGAGGTAGGTACTGCCAAACAGAGACAGCATCACTTGTGCCTGCTTACACATCTTAGGGTACCAGTATACTGGGACACATTTGTAGAAATCTGTCAAGGGAAGGGATGTGAACTTTTGTTTCAGTTCTGAATCACACTGAAGCTCAATTAGTTCCATCTGAAGATCATCTCTGACTGCATCCACACTGATGGTGAAGGGTTGAGCAAACAACTCAAAGTCAGCAGTGCTGTGTCTGAAGTCCTCAAAGCGGCTGTCAAACTCCTGGATAAGGTTGCTGAGAACAGCATCATACTCATGGACCTTTTCTTTCACCATGCCTACCTCTCCAAGACCGGGAAAACTAACTAAATTTCCTGCATGTGTGATGAGAAACAGAAAAAACAGTGTGAGACAAGGACAGGGATGTAAAACAGGAGAAAAATAGAATAAATAACTGAAAAAAGAAGAAAAGTATTATTTCATGACAATTTAAGAAACTAGCAAATTTTAAGCAAATTCTATCAGCTTGAGGTACAAAAAAAATACAAATGCTGACATGACTGAATATAAATGTAAACTCCACATAATTCTATATATAATTAATATTAATATAATTATAATTGCACAAAATATCCTGAATTTACAACTGTAAATGTTACCGTTACCTGCTAAGAGATGTCTTCTGAGCAGCAGTAGTTTTTGTTTGAAGGCTCTGACGTAATCAAAAAGCTGGGTGATAATCTGGTCCTTTGCCTGGAGCTGAACATTCAAAACATTGAGCCTCTCTGTTACATCCACAAGGAAAGCCAGGTCAGAGAGCCATTTCTTATCAGTGGGCACTTGAATATTACCATCCTTGCTTTCCTGAAAAACTCTGATCTCATCACGCAGATCGAAAAATCTCCTGAGAACCTTTCCACGGCTGAGCCATCTGACCTCCTGGTGGTACAACACATCACCATATTGCGCATCCATCTCATCCATCAGTGTCTTGAACTGTCGGTGAGAAAGCGCCTTGGAGCGTATATTGTTCACAATTTTGACGACGTCACGCATCACATCCACAAGCCCTACAGATTTAGCACATAGTTGTTCTTGATGTAAAATGCAGTGGTACTTAACAACTTTTCCTCCTCATTCACTGACTTTCTGAGACACAAATGCAGCAAGGCCAGATTTCCTCCCTACCATTGCCGGCGCTCCGTCAGTTGCCGGCCATTTTCTCCCACTTTAATTCATTTCTTTCCAACTCTCTCTCAACAGCAAAAAAGAGATCTTCTCCTTTAGTAGTACCAGAAAAGGTCTCAATGCCAGCCAGCTCTTGTGTCACATCAAAAGTTTCATTTACTCCACGCAAAAATACCAACAGCTGTGCGGAATCGGATATGTCGGTGCTCTCGTCACAGGCTGTTGAATAGGCAGAGAACGCACTTGCCTTTGCCTTGATTTGCTCGCCAATGTCTTGAGTCATGTCCTCTATGCGTCGGGTAACAGTATTTCTTGACAGGCTAATTTGTGAGAACATTCGTACCTGAGAAGGACAAACTGCTTCTGCAGCCACTGCAATACATTCCTTGACGAACTCTCCAGTAGCGAAGGCTCTTCCACTTTTAGCAATTAGAGAGGAAATCTGATAACTGGCCCGTGTGGCGCTTTCTTGTGCTGTTGAAGGACGTAGCAGCGCGCTCTGTTCAGATCGAAGTCCAGCAAGCAGCTCGTTAGCCTTCTGTTTTCACGCCTCACCGCTGTACATTGAGAAAGCTGCAGAATGGTTTGTTTCGTAATGACGACGGATATTGTACTCTTTTAAAACCGCAACAGACTGTTTGCAAACTAGACATACTGCCTTTGATTTGACTTCTGTGAATAAAAACTCATCTTGCCAAGCTTTTTTAGAATTTCTCTTGTCTGTGTGCCACTGCCTTGATTTCTCCATTATTGCGTTTAATTTGTTGACGTTAATGTGGACCAGAACCCCCCGCGATAGGTGAAAACCCGCGAAGTAGGATCAGCCAATCAGCTCACGATGCACTGAGGCCGCGAAACTTGAAACCTGGAAGTGGCGAGGGATTACTATATAATATATTTTTCTTATTAATTTACATTTACTTTAAACATTTAATTTCAGTTTACTCTGTTGTAGTTCAACAATAAAACAAACATAATTGTTATGTCAAATTAGAAATGACAATCTGTGTCGAAGGTATCACCCCCTCTCTCTCTCCTCAAACGGTATGGTGGGCCAAATCAAAGGTTACCACGGGCCAACTTTGGCCCGCGGGCCCCAGTTTGGGCATCTCTGTAATGGGACAATTGGCCAGGTGTGTGTTATTCCCTCATTATTCCATTTACAAGGAGCAGATAAAAGGTTCCGAGTTAATTTCCAGTGTGCTATTTGCATTTGGAAACTGTTGCTGTCAACTCTCAATATGAGATTCAAAGAGCTGTCACTGTCAATGAAGCAAGCCTTCATAAGGCTGAAAAAAACAAAACAAACCCATCAGAGAGATAGCAAAAACTTTGTGGCAAAATCAACTGTTTGGAACATCCTTAAAAAGAAAGAACGCACCGGTGAGCTCAGCAACACCAAAAGACCTGGAAGACCACGGAAAACAACTGTGGTGGATGACCGAAGAATTCTTTCCCTGGTGAAGAAAACACCCTTCACAACAGTTGTCCAGATCAAGAACACTCTCCAGGAGGTAGGTGTATGTGTGTCAAAGTCAACACTGAAAAGAAGACTTCTTCAGAGTGAATACAGAGGGTTTAACACAAGATGTAAACCATTGGTGAGCCTCAAAAACAGGAAGGCCAGATTAGAGTTTGCAACATCCTATGGACCGATGAGACCAAGATCAACTTGTACCAGAGTGATGGGAAGAGAAGAGTCTGGAGAAGGAAAGAAACTGCTCATGACCCAAAGCATAGCACCTCATCGGTGAAGCATGTGGTGGTAGTGTCATGGCGTGGGCATGTTTGGCTGCCAATGGAACTGGTTCTCTTGTATTTATTGATGATGTGACTGCTGACAAAATCAGCAGGATGAATTCTAAAGTGTTTTGGGCAGTATTATCTGCTCATATTTAACCAAATGCTTCAGAACTTGGGACGGCGCTTCACAGTGCAGATGGACAATGACCCGAAACATACTGCGAAAGCAACCAAAGAGTTTTTTAAGGGGATGATGTCAAGGACTTGCTGTCCGAAACAGGCTGAAGGAGTCCAATGCATAACCCAACAATTGCAGGTGGTTCACAAGGTTTATTTTGCCGGCAAAGGTACAAAACAGTCAATCCCAAAAGACAAGGTGAACCCAGGCAAGGGGTCGGAGCACACGATAATCCCATACTCCAAACCAGGAAAACAAAACACTAAACACATGGAATATACTAGAACTAAATAGGCAAGGCAAGGCAATTTTATTTATATAGCACAATTCATACACTGGGTAACTCAAAGTGCTTTACAGGAATAAAAGACAATTTACAAGATTTATATTAAGAAACATAAGATAAAATTAAAAAACATTTTAAAAAGAAGAGTGCAGATAAAAGAAAAAACACTTTAGGTTGTAGTGTGGGCGGAGCTAAAGAGGAAGGTTTTTAACCTCCCCTTGAACATTGTTAAAGTTGAGGCTTGTTTTACTTCATCTGGGAGGCTGTTCCAGGTTTTTGCTCCATGAAACTTAAATGCTGCTTTACCCTGTTTAGTTCTAACTCTGGGCACAAGCAGAAGGCCTGTCCCAGATGTTCTCAGAGTCCGGGGAGGTTCATAAGTAACTAGCATGTCAGAGATATATTCTGGTGCTAAACCATTTAGAGACTTGTAAACCAGCAGTGCTGTTTTAAAGTCTATTCTCTGAGCCACAGGAAGCCAGTGCAGAGATTTTAAAACTGGCGTAATGTGGTTGTACTTCCTGGTTTTAGTTAGAACCTGAGCAGCCGCAGGAAATGAAATACACTACATAACAGATTGACTAAACTGAACACAAGGTTGGGATCATGATATTACCTCGGTGGGAACAGGCGGTGCCGGGACGGGCACTAGGGAACTGGTGCGCCGGCACTAGGGAACTCGTACGCCGGCACACTGGTACTCCGTATGCAGGAATCAGGCACGCAGGTATGCAGGTATGCCGGTAGGCAGGCATTGGGTACACAGGTATGCAGATCTTGGTACCAGGGGAGCAGGATCAGATAGCAGGTAAGAGGACTGGAGGACGGCCTGGAGATTACCGGCGGTGTCACCAGGACTCAGGCGGGGTTCACAACGACGGTCCGGCGGAGGCACTCGAGGTGACTGGTACTCTGGCACGCAGGAATGCAGGTACCCAGTTGCGCCGGTATGCAGGACTGGAGATCACAGGCGACGTCACGTACACTTGGACAGGAACAGACGGGGACACTCCAGGATACTCGGGTACTCGAACACTCCGGGTACTCGAGGACTCCGGATACTAAGGTACTCGAGGACTCCGGATACTCGGGTACTCGAGGACTCCGGATACTCGGGTACTCGAGTACTCCGATACTCCAGATACTCGGGTACGCCGGATACTCGGGTACTCGAGGACTCCGAATACCAGAGATGGGACCAAGTCACACATGTGCAAGTCTCAAGTAAGTCTCAAGTCTGAACCTTCAAGTCTCAAGTAAGTCCCAAGTTTTTCTGGGCAAGTCAAGTCAAGTCACAGGCTATGTCAAGTCAAGTCCTGAAGTAGGTCAAGTCAAGTCCAAGTCAAGTCACATTATTATTGTAATTTTACCTGCAGAATCTGATCTTAAGACAAGATATAAGTAACTGTCAGTAAAATACAATAATTTGGATTTGCATTGTAAATACTCATGTTCCGTAAAATACATCATGGGATCAAACAAAATTATAACTTCATAAAAAAAAATATTTTTCACTTCTGCCAACAGCGTTTAAAATGTTTTAAATTTTCAACATTGAGTCCATAAAACAAATAACAGCTTAACATCCAACAAACTCCTCTATGAACAACTCCCTCTCTCTCTCTCAAACACAGTTTACGTACATTACATTTCTTCTTTCTCTCTCTCTCTCTCACACTCACTCACTCACTCTCTTACACTCTCTCTCACTCACACACACACACACACACACACACACTCTCTTAAACTCTCACTCACTCACACACACACACACACACACACTCTTACACACTCACTCACACACACACACACTCTCTTACACTCTCACTCACTCACTCACACACACACACACACACACACTCTCTTACACTCTCACTCACACACACACACACACTCTCTCTTACACTCTCACTCACACACACACTCACTCACACACTCTCTTACACTCTCACTTACTCACACTCACACACACACTCTCTTACACTCTCACTCACACACACACTCACTCACACACTCTTACACTCTCACTTACTCACACTCACACACACACACTCTTACACTCTCACTCACTCACACTCTCTTACACTCTCACTCACTCACACACACACACACACACACACACACACACACACACACCAACACACTCTCTTACACTCACTCCCTCACACTCTGTCTTACACTCTCAAACACTCACACTCACACTCTCTTACACTCTCACTCACTCACACACACACACACACACACACACACACACACACACACACACACACACACACACACACACACACACACACACACACACACACACACTCTCTCTTACACTCTCACTCACTCACACTCACACTCTCAAATCAGTAACTGGTTACCTTATCTCTCCAGATAAGTCCATCTATACTGCCTATTCACTTGCTAGTCAGAAGAAGAGAAGGAAAAAAAAATTAACATGATGGCAGAAAAGGAGACAATGGAGAGGTTACGGCAGAAGCGTTCAGCAGCCCAGACTGCATTCACTAAAAGAGCAAACCTCCAAGGCCAATGCACTAGAAGAAAGGGATCTAAAGGCTGAGTGGAGAGAGTTCAAAGGAGATCATACCAGGGTGGAAGATGCAGGATTTGACTATGCTATGGCCCTACGAGAATTAGAAGACGAAGAGGCCAGAAAAAAGGCAGATCAGGTTGACGAGAAAACATTGGAATGCAATCGCAAATTTGATGCAGTTAAACACCTCATCCAAAACAGCTTCTGGACCAGATTTGCCAAGGAGCAAATCTCCACCCTCGTTAAAGAGGCTAATTCAGCACTGGATCAGACCGAAGAAATCGACCATCTACAGCTTTCTAAGAAGGAGTGTGAACTGATAAATAGAAACTTAGAACGAGAGGTCTGTGAAGTCAACAGGTTAGTAATTGAGTGGACCAAAATGATTCATGATTTAATGCAGCACTAACGGAATCTAGAGACCGTAGCAGGGTCATGAGAATGCGACACGAGAAACTATGGGATAAGTGGGCATGGCTACGCAGCGCCTGGTCTGAAGACAAAGAGGAGCAGAAAGTTACTGGGAAGAAAGACAAAGACAAGGAAAGCCTGAACGGTGAGCAAGCCGCCGCGTCTATTAGTTCTTCTCCTAATCATAAACTGTCCTTTCCCGTAGACAGTCACATCCCTAGCAAAGTTCGGCATGACCCACCCATTGCTCCCACCTATCTCAGTTATGGTGGACTTCCAAATGCTACAAGCACGCAATTGCCAGTCCAAGGTGCTTCCAACATGTACCCAGGGCCTTTCAATTTCAAGCCCCAAATTATGCTGGAACGTGCACGCCTGCCTAAATTCTGTGGTAACATAAGAGAGTACTATCATTGGAAAGCTGAATGGGAGGACCTTCAGCAGCTGGGGAACCCTCATGGTTTAGAAAACATAAAAAAGTTTCATCTTATAAGAAGTTTAGATGACAAAGTCAAAAGAGACCTCGTCTTGTCTAGCTGTGGATCTGCTACTGATGTGTTCAGGCTCTTGGACAACAAATACGGAAACAAACCGAAAATAGTGCTACTTATCTCAAAAGAAGTACACGACCTACCACCTGTAAGGGGAAACAGCCCTAGAAAGACGATTGAACTAATTCAAGCTGTGGAAAGAGCTCTTTGTGACCTCCAAGTCCTGGAGGAAGAAGATGCTGTGAAAAATTGGTTGGTAGCACAGTCAATTGAGAGTAAGTTACCAGACTCCCTCAAAGAAAAGTGGCTAACTTATAAGAACAGCCCTGCAAGTGGCTTTTCACCCAGAAATAACTTTGATTGTCTAATGGAGTACCTGAAAAGACAGGAGGACATTCTTGAGGAGTTAGATCAACTGCAGCCTAGCCCAAAGGACTATACTGAGAGGTCACAGGAAAAGAGCAGAGAAAAGAAGGCATTTACAAAGGCTACATCAATCAAAAAGGGCTCTCAACCTAGTTCACCTGTGGAGACGAAAAGCATGCAGGTAGATTGTTTGCGTGTAAAGCCTTCAAGAAACTCAACCTGTAAAGCAAGAAAGCTTAGTTAAAGAAGTCAGGAGTATGCATCAAATGTTTGTGCATCCATAATGAGGAAGGTTGCTGCACTGAAAGGTTTCTATGCTCAAAAGAAGACTGTCAGAAAGGAGGATCCTCAGACCACAACTACTTACTCTGCCCGTTGCCACAGACGAAAAAGAACGATAAAAGGAATGAAGAGCAATGCAAAGTGAAAGTAGAGAAAAAGAGACTTGGCTTGATAGACAGACAAGAGGAGGTTCTTGCCAAGTTATCTCCAGAGCTAAAATCAGAGGTCAAAGAAGCTTTCTCGAATAAGATGAGGGGCGGCAGTGGCTCAGTGGTAAGAGCGGTCGTCCTTTAACCGGAAGGTAGGCGGTTCGAATCCCGCTCTACCCACAGTTCATACTGTCGTTGTGTCCTTGAGCAAGACACTTAACCCACCTTGCCTCCAGTGGTGTTCCAGCTGTAACACTGGTGAATGGAACCTTAATGTAAGTCGCTTTAACTGAAAGCGTAAACCGTAAAAAATGTAACACTGGTGAATGTAAGTCGCTTTGGATAAAAGCGTCTGCTAAATGACTAAATGTAAATGTAAATGTAAGATTTCAACAACAGTGTGCACTAGTTCAAATAGTGAGCCAAAAGAGTACCCCGTAGTAATGATGCTACTCTCCGTGACAACTAACTCGGGCCAGCTAATCGATACAATATTTGATCTTGCTTCAGATACCAATTATATCTCAAATGATGCCGCTGAGCGTCTTAAGCTGAAAGGCGAAGACATCAAGCTGATTGTGCAAGGAGTTGGAGGAATGGAGAAGATAGTTGCTACCAAAAGGTATACTCTGAGATTAAGAGTAAAAACACAGAAGGGTACAGTGGCGGAGCACAAGCTCCTATGTTACGGCCTGGAGAACATTGCAAAAGTGAACCAAGCAGTCACACCACAGCAACAACTGAAATTCTTTCCTTACGTCGCCGCTCACAACTTGGTCCATCCAGAAAAGATTGACCTTCTAATAAGTCATAGGGAAGGTCGCCTGGTCCCACAGCCAATCCAAGTGGAAGGAGACCTCGTTCTCTGGGACGGTCCTCTGGGAATAACGGTCAGTGGAGCTCATCCTGACCTCTTCGAGCAAGTAGACTTAGCGGTGCACAGGTCCGAAACTCATTTTGCACGTTCTATGAGATCAGCTTCAAAGGCTTATAAAGAAGTCCTTGTTGACCCAACTGAACTTGCCAAAGCTAAAGTAGTTTTAATGGAGGAACAATCCTCAGGAGTACTTTGGTCACCAACAAAGAAATGTTTGATTGGTCCAAGTGGGACAGCGTCGGCGCTGCCTGCGACCCCCAATGTGGTGGCTGCAAATGCGGTAGATGTCCCCCTGGTGGTAAAGAAATGACACTAGGAGAGGAAAGAGAAATAGAAAAGATCAAAGAATGCCTCACCTATGTGCAAGCGGACAAGCATAGCAAGTCTCCTCACTGGGACGCAACTTATCCATGGAAAGGAGATCCTGCGACACTGCCAGACAACCAACGTGCAGTGCAACTTTCCTCAATACTGAGAAACGCCTCGAGAGGGAGCCGAAATGGAAGGCTGCGTACAGGGAGCAAATCCACGAGATGATCTCAAGGGGAGCTGCCGTCAAACTCTCTCAAGAAGAACTTGATAGCAGGAAGGGATCGAAGTGGTACATCAGCCATTTAGTTGCACCAAATCCACACTCATCCTCTACCCCTGTAAGTATTGTATGGAACAGCAGCCAGGAGTTCTGCGGGGTGAGTTTAAATAACCTTTTGTACAAAGGCCCAGACGTCCTCAATCTGATCAGAGGAGTCCTTCTAAGATTCAGGACTGGATTGTACGCCGCCTTAGGCGACGTGAAGAAAATGTATAACTCTGTTTGGCTTAAAGATAAAGAAATTCATCTCCATCGATTCCTCTGGGGAGACAACCCAGAAGATGAGATTTAAACCTTCGCTGTCGTCAGAGTTAACATCGGGGATAAACCTGCTGGCTGCATCGCCCAGGTCGCTATGAGGGAGACTGCTAATCTTCCACAGTTTGCAGCCAAGGTTGAAGAACGGCGTGTTCTGGTAGAAGACAGCTATGTCGATGACATATTAACATCCCACAATGACATCAAAACACTGGAAAAGATCACTAACGGAGTTGAACAGATCTTGGAGGCTGGAGGCTTCTCCTTAAAGCCGTGGGTTTTGACAGGCCAAATTGGGAGGTTAGAATCCACAGCGAACTCCAATAACAGTGAGACAACTTTGTCTGCACTTAAGACTCTTGTGTTGCCTAATCAGATGCGAGACGAATAAAGTAAAGCACTGGGTATCGGCTACGAACCAGAGACCGACAAACTTCGGGTGTTGACGTCCATTAATTTCTCAAAGAAGGGTGGCAAGATGAGGACAGAAATGATTTTGAAGGAAGAGGAAGTAAGAAGTGGAACTCCAAACCCCTTAACTCGTCAAGTACTTCTAAGTCAGGTCGCTGGGGTCTACGACCCTATCGGGTTAGGCACTCCAGCAAAGCAGAAAGGAGTAATGCTTGTAAGGGAATCCTATCAAGAAGCAAGTATAGGTAATCCAACTAAAGATACTTGGGATGACCCACTGTCGCCAAAAATCCGGGAGGCGGCTATTAGACTCTTTGAAGAGTATGTGAGACTTGGCAAGATAAAGTTTGGAAGAAGTCTCTCACCTTTGCCATGGGCAGCCCTATGGGTGGTCACGTTTTCGGATGGGAGTGAGGCTTCCTACGGCGTCGTGCTTTATCTCCGCTGGGAAACGCAAAGAGTAGTAGTTGTGAGGTTTGTTGAATCGAAAGCCAAACTTACTCCTCTCAACCAGAAAGGGGACGTGATTAAGGCAGAGTTATGTGGTGCTGTCTTCGCAACCCGGTTGAAAAGGTACTTTGAGAAGCACTGCCGCCTTGAGGTCCACTTTGTGGATAGCCTAACTATCTTAGGTGCAATCCAGAAGGATAGTTATGGCTACCAAACGTTCTTCTCCAACCGAATCGGTGAAATACAGATGGCTGGGCCAGTGGACGATTGGAGGTGGGTTGACGGCAATCTTAACATTTCTGACATTGTCACTAGGGGAGCAACTCCTGAGTGGCCTGTAAAGACTGTCTGCGAAATTGTGACCAAAGTTGCTGAGAAGGTAAAAAGGTTACAAAGAAAAGCATTCTCAGCTGTAACCACTAGAGCTCAATCGCAAAAGATTGGAAGACCCTGTAGCACTGATAATGGCGCTAATGTGGGAGTTAATATACTACAACCACTACCAAAAGACCAAGGTCTAACTCCAGCAGTAGAAAGGCAAAGAAGGAAACTTGAGTGTGGCTCTTGTGCGCCTGGTAGAGCCCAAACGTTTCAGTAGTTTATCAAAACTATGCGGAACTGTCGCTTGGGTTCGACGGGCTGCAGAATCTTGGTTAAGTGTGAAGGACCGAGCCTTGAATTCGGCAAAGTGGGAGGCATATAGTTCTAAGCTATCTGTAGAAGAGAGAACAGTTGCTTTTCAAGATTTAGCCCTTGCTGCCCAGGACGGCTTGAACTTTAAGCCTACTTCCTTGAACCGCCTAGTTGTAACTAAAGATAAAAACACAGGACTCTTGCTCTGTGGCGGTAGAGTACAATCTTGGAGCTAGTACAATCTTCTAGCTAGAGAAGCTCACAAGGCCAACCATGAAGGTGTTGCTGCTACACTGCTACGTACGAGAAGAAAAGCTTGGGTAATAGAAGGCCGAAGGATAGTCGAGAAGATTATGAACGAGTGCGTTACTTGCAAGAAGCAAAGAGCAAAGCTATGTCAACAAGTAATGAGCGACCTTCCTCATGAGCGTACTAGCAGATCAAACCCTTTTGAGTACACCACATTGGACCTTTTTGGTCCTTTTGAGGTCAGAGATGCAGTAAAGAAACGGACTAAGAAAAAGGTTTGGGGAGTTGTATATTGTTGCATGGCTTCCAGAGCCATCCACGCGGACCTCGTTGATGACTTGTCTGCCGAGAGCTTTCTTCAAGCCTACTCCAGATTCACTGCCCTGAGGGGGCACCCTCGGAAGTTATGGTCTGACAGAGGAACAAATTTTATAGGTGCCAAGTCTGCTCTGAGAGATCTACACAAGCACTTAGCATGCTCAGAGAAGGTGGCTGTCGAGGACATAGCAGCAAAAAATGGAACTGAATGGCAGTGGGATTTCCATCCTGCGGACTCACTCACCCACAGAAATGGAGCGGCCGAGGCAGCTGTCAAACTTATCAAAAGAGCTCTAAATAGTCTTAGCGGAACGGCTAGTAGCTACACCTGGGGGGAGTTTCAGACTCTTCTCTACTCAGCAGCCAACCTAACTAACGAAAGACCCATCGACGCCAAGGTGCAAGAGCAAGAAGATACAGTAGAGTACTTGACTCCTAACTCCCTTATCCTGGGACGCACTGGACAAAGAGGAGATATGCACAGTCTTGACTTGAAACCTCACTCTTGGCGTAGGCTAAAGGCTGTTCAAGCGGGAGTTGACAAATTCTGGTCAAAGTGGAGGGAACTAGCGGGTCCGAACTTGTTTATCCGGCATAAGTGGCACAGAGTGGAAAGAAGTGTCCGGGTTGGAGATCTTGTTTGGATCGCAGACCAGAATGCCTTTAGAGGGCAGTTCCGACTCGGTCGAATCGTTGTCACCTATCCGGACAAGTTTGGTGTGGTCTGGGATGCTGACGTGGCGACCTGTATAGGCCTTCCTGCCCCCCTTGTTGCCAGGACCCAGTCAAAAGATTCTACCTTACTTTCTACTATCGTTCTTCGCAGGGATGTGCGGAGACTGGTCGTATTGATTCCTGTTGAAGACCAGCTCAAGGTATAAAGTCCTTACCATTGGGTACCCAAGAGACGCTTATTGTTTAGGTAGTGGGTAACCCTGGGAGGCAACTGAGTGGTTCTAGGGCAAACCTACACTCAGTAGGAGGCAAGGTGGTGGTGCCTACCTCCTTAGAGAGTCTTTTTGAGCAAATAATAACATTGGAAAGCATTTTGTTTATTCTGTGTATGCTGCAGAACTTGACTTTAAGTTGCTGTTTCTACTGAGAAAACTCAAGTTACTTTGTAGTGGCCTCCTTGAATTTGCATCAGTCGGCCAAGTGGGAGGTGTTCGGTTCTTTAGGTCACTAGAAAAATAAATAAATAAAATAAAAAAAAAATATATATATATATATATATATAGCTGGTTAGCTCAGCTGGTAAGGACATGGCCTTTCACACGGGGGACCCAGGTTCGAATCCCCCTCGGGGTGCTATCCAGTGTGGGTCCTTAGGCAAGACCCTTCGCGCTACTGCCTACCTCATAATGATGAGAGACAATAAATGCTATGAGAAGCCGGCTCAGACGTCGCCCGGCCAAACAAGGTCTGCGTCAGGTGTTGGGGAACCAGAGCAACTTGATGACAAATGGGCTACTGGAACAAGACGGAGATGGGCGATATGCGATAACAAGGCTCTGTTGGAATGCTACTACTCCAGTAACCCTAGTCAGAGGGGTTACATGAAGAGAATGTGGGATGAATGGTTACTACGAAACCCACAATCCAGGCTTACATCGAAGCAACTAGTAGCTCAGTGTTCCAACATCCACAAGCGGCAGCTGCTATCACAACTTGAGATTGACGAGATACAACACAAAAAATGCTACGGCAAGGGGGAGCCAGGACGCAAGGTCAGAGGGGAGCCAACAGGTGCTCCCCAACCGGAGATTGGGTATGAAGCCCCAACAATTGAAATAACGCTGAACGAGGCAGCGACTGACCTGAAAGACAAGATCATGGCGAGAATGAATGCAAGGCAACCCCGACGCCAACTACAACGGCTAAGTGAAGTACCATCAGAAAGTCTCCTAGAAGATGTGAATGCAGCATTGAGTGCAATCCCTACCACATCCATCACTGAAACCAATGAGCTGCTATACACCTCCAGCAGTGATCCTCGAGATGCTTGGCTATAAGAGCAACCATGGGAGCCATGAGAAACAGTACCCACCATGGAAACAAAGGCTGGAGGCTAAGATCAAGCAGACACGTGAAGTAAGCCAACTGACAGAGGCCAAGAAAGGTGCAATGAGAAAACCGGTACCCAAGAGGTACAACCTGATGCCCATACCTGAAGCACTTGAAACTGCCAAACAAAGGCTCCAAGCCTTGGCCAGCCGCCTAACGAGGCACGCAAGAGAGAACGGCCAGAAGAATAAACCGGCTGTTCGCAACGCAACCTGCAAAAGTGTACGCTCAATGGCAGGGTAATAACAGCAGAGCAGACCCTCCAAGGCTGGAAACTGAACAATACTGGAAAAGTATATGGGAGAGGGAGGCATCACACAACAGCGATGCACAGTGGCTGGTGGCTCTGAGAGAGGACCACAGCAACCTCCTGAACAGAATCCAGTTACCATCACAGCGGCAGACATCCAAGAAAGACTCTCAGGTATGAAAAACTGGACAGCACCGGGCCCTGACAGGATCCACACCTACTGGCTAAAGAAGCTCACTGCACTCCACGAGCGCCTTGCAGCACAAATGAACCAGCTGCTAAGGGATGGGACGCACCCTGAATGGCTTACAGAAGGGCGTACAATCCTGATCCTGAAGGATCCCACAAAGGGTACAGTCCCATCCAACTACCGGCCAATAACCTGTCTCCCACAACATGGAAGCTCATGTCAGGCATCATTGCGGCTAAGATAAGTGGGCACATGGATCAATACATGAGCAAAGCACAGAAGGGCATCGGCAAAGAAACCAGAGGAGCTAAACACCAACTCCTGGTTGACAGAACAGTCACCCAAGACTGCAGAACCCGACACACCAACCTGTGCACTGCCTGGATTGATTACAAGAAAGCATATGACTCAATGCCACACACATGGATCACTGAATGCTTGGAGATGTACAACATCAACAGGACTCTAAGAGACTTCATTGCAAACTCAATGAGGCTGTGGAAAACCACCCTTGAGGCCAATGGCAAGCCACTTGCACAAGTATCCATCAAATGTGGCATATACCAAGGAGATGCTCTATCCCCACTGCTGTTCTGCATAGGCCTGAACCCCTCAGCCAAATAATCGACAAGACTGGCTATGGATACCGACTCAGGAATGGGGCCACCATCAGTCACCTCCTCTACATGGATGACATCAAGCTATACGCTAAGAGTGAGCGGGACATCGACTCACTGATCCTCACCACCAGGATCTACAGCTCTGACATTGGGATGTCATTCGGGCTTGAGAAGTGTAGTCGAATGGTGACGAAGAGAGGGAAGGTAGTCCACACAGAAGGGGTCTCACTCCCAGAAGGAACAATAGCAGACATTGAGGATGGTTACAAGTACCTTGGAATACCACAGGCAAATGGCAACCTCGAAGAGGTAACAAGGAAAACAGCAACTGCCAAATACCTCCAACGAGTAAGGCAAGTCCTAAGAAGTCAGCTCAATGGCAAGAACAAGGCACGGGCAATAAACAGCTACGCCCTGCCAGTGATCAGATACCCTGCGGGAATAATAAGGTGGCCAAAGGAAGAGATACAGATCACAGACGTTAAGACACGAAAGCTCCTCACCATGCATGGAGGGTTCCACCCCAAATCCAGCACCCTGAGACTGTACGCTAGCCGTAAAGAAGGTGGCCGTGGACTAGTGAGTGTGAGAGCCACTATCCAGGATGAAACATCCAAGATCCACAAGTACATCAAAGATAAGGCCCCAACAGATGACGTGCTCAGTGAATGTCTCAGGCAATGGGGAACAGAGGAAGAGGAGCTGGAGGAGGGACCATCATGGGAGGACAAACCCCTACATGGGATGTACCACCGAACATAACTGAAGTGGCTGATATCAAGAAATCCTACCAATGGCTAGAACGGGCCGGACTGAAGGACAGCACAAAGGCACTCATCATGGCTGCACAGGAGCAGGCCTTGAGCACCAGAGCAATAGAGGCCCAAATCTACCACACCAGACAAGACCCAAGGTGTAGGCTGTGCAAACAGGCCCCTGAGACAATCCAACACTTAACTGCAGGGTGTAAGATGCTGGCAGGGAAAGCATACATGGAGCGCCATAACCAAGTGGCTGGCATAGTGTACAGGAACATCTGTACGGAGTATGGACTGGAAACCCCGAGGTCAAAGTGGGAAACACCTCCAAAGGTGATAGAGAAACGACCGAGCCAAGATCCTGTGGGACTTCCAGATTCAGACTGACAGAATGGTAATGGCAAACCAACCAGACATTGTGGTGGTGGACAAACAGCAGAGGAAGGCCGTTGTGGTTGACGTTGCAATACCAAGTGATTGCAACATCAGGAAAAAGGAACATGAGAAACTAGAGAAATACCAAGGCCTCAGAGAAGAGCTGGAAAAGGCTTGGAAGGTGAAAGCGACAGTGGTGCCTGTGGTCATCGGAGCACTCGGGGCAGTAACCCCCAAACTGGAAGAGTGGCTACAGCAGATCCCTGGAAGAACACCAGACATCTCGGTCCAGAAAAGTGCAGTACTAGGAACAGCAAAGATACTGCGCAGAACCCTCAAGCTCCCAGGCCTCTGGTAGAGGACCCGAGCTCGAAGGATGAGAGACCACCCGCGGAGGGTGAAGGACAAAGTTTTTTTTTTTTTATATATATATATATATATATATATATATTTAAGTATATATATATTTTCCTTAAAGATTGGGAACAGTAGGGTTTATTTAAGCAAAAATATTTACATTATAATGATTATTTGTTGCGCGATGGTGCTTGGGGTGTCCGCATGCGCAGTTGGGCCGGAAGCTTCTTCATAAACAGTCAGAGTGGCGTCTTTTGTTATTCACAACCCATCATCAGGAGCACACAGCCCGTTGGTATGTAGCGAATTTAGAACCTTTTGAAAGTTTATCATACGCTACGGTCTGCTGTGCTTTGATTCAGGAGTGTTTGAAGTCATACTTGTATAATTGTCAACATTGGCTGCGTTTAGTTTGTACTGAGAGACTTAATTTGTGGTTGGGTTGGCGTGTGTACTGTTCAGTTCTCTCCATAGCGATATGTTTGAACGCTGGATAATTAACAAATTGCCATGGGTAAATGACGGTTGTGTGGTAGGCAACAGAGTTGCATCAATTTAGTAAAGCATTGAGCTTTAATGTTATGATTTATGCGCTTTACCCGCCGACTCGTGTGATAGTTTTACTCTGTGCACGAGTGCTGCGCAGATGTGAGGCGCAGTAGCGCTATGCCGCTATGCACGATGGGAAATGTAGTTTCTGCGGTGTCTATACAGCTGTGTAGGAGAATATATTCTAGTGTGTTCTTATTTACAGCTTAAATAGACCTAGTTATTTATTGTAACTACTTCATGGTTGTTTATTTTGCATTATATGTTCAATGAATATATTTGTAACACTGTTTATTCCGTATATTTTAGGTTTATGACCTGTGGTCAGTTGTATAAATAAAACAAAAATACGAAACTAATGACAAACACGAGTTGTGCCACGTGTGCTGCCTGTTGCTAACCTATTCGGATGGCTGGAAATTTGAAAAGATCCGAACACTCACTCACTCACTCTCACACTGACTTACACTCTCACTCACTTACACTCTCACTTACTCACACTCTCTCTCACTCACTCACTCACTCACTCACTCACTCTCTCACTCTCACTCACACTCTCACTCACTTACACACTCACTCTCACTCACACTCTCACTGACTCACACACTCACTCACTCTGACTCACACACTCACTCACTCTGACTCACTCTCTCTCACCACCACCACTCACCACACCTCACCTCACACTCACTCACTCTTACACTCTCACTAACTCACTCCTCACTCACTCTCACCACTTACACCTCACCACCTGACTCACTCACTCACTCCTCACTCTCACCACCTCACTCCACTCACCTCACTCACTCCACCACTCACCACACACACACTCACACCTCACTCACACTCACTCACTCACTCACTCACTCTCACTCACACTCACTCACACTCTCACCACTTACACTCACTCACTCACTCACTCACCACTCACCACTCCTCACTCACCTCACTCACCACTCACCACACCACCACACCTCTCACACACTCTCACTCACTTACCTCTCACTCCTCACTCACCACTCACTCACCTCACCTCACTCACCACCACCACACTCTCACTCACTTACACTCACCACCACTTACACTCTCACCACTCACCACTCCACCACCACCACACTCTCACTCACTCACTTACACTTCACTCACACTCACTCACCACTCACCACCACTCACTCCACCACTCACTTACACCTCAATCACTCACACTCTCACTCACTCTCACTCACTCACTCACTCCACCACATTCACTTACACTCACCACTCACACCCTCACTAACTCACTCACCACCACACACTCACTCACTTACACTTTCACTCACTCACACCTCTCACTCACTCACTCACTCACACTCACCTCCACTCACCACTCACCACCACTCACCACTCACTCACCACTCACCACCACCACTCCACACACTCTCACACTCCTCACTCACTCACTCACTCACTCTCACCTCACTCACCACACTCACCACTCCACTTACCACTCACCTCACCTCACTCACTCACTCACCACCTCCTCACCACCACCACCTCACCACCTCACTCACTCCTCACACCACACACTCTCACTCACACTCTCACTCCTTACACTCTCACTCACTCACTCACCACTCCTCCTCTCACCTCACCACCACTCTCACACCTCACTCACTTACACTCACTCACCACTCACTTACACTCTCACTCACCACCACTCCACCACACCTCACTCACCACTTACACTTTCACTCACACTCACTCACCACTCACCACTCACCACCACCACCACTCACTTCACACCTCAATCACTCACACTCTCACTCACTCACTCACCACCACATTCACTTACACTCTCACTCACTCACACCCTCACTAACTCACTCACTCACTCACACACACTCTCACTCACTTACACTTTCACTCACTCACACTCTCACTCACTCACTCACACTCTCACTCACTCACTCACTCACTCACATTCACTTACACTCTCACTCACTCACTCACTCACTCACTCACTCACTCACCACACTCACACCACCTCACACCCTCACTAACTCACTCCACCACCACCACCACCACACTCCTCACCACCACTCACTCTTACACTCTCAATCACTCACACTCTCACTCACTCACTCACTCACTCACTCACTCACTCACTATTTCATAATTACTCCGCTCAAGCTCCGCTCTGGGTGTACAATTTTCCGCTCCTCGCTCCCTCCCCCACTCCGTCCTTATACGCCTCACTCCGTTTTCGCTCCAGGGTATTTATTTATTTATTTATTTTAATAACACCAGTGTCTGATCAGAAGATGCATGTAGTGTAAAACAAATACGCAGTACTAAGAGTCGTGATTGGTAATTGAGCGATAGTGGAGCAATTCGGAGCGGGAGAAAATCACAACGCTCCAACATTTAAAAAATCCGCTCCTCGCACCTGGCAAAATCACACAACTCCGCTCCTAGCTCCGCTCCCACTCCGCACCGCTCACATACTCTGGATACAACCAAGCAGTCGAACCTATTTGACTGTAAAATTCACGACGAAGCAACCAAGTCTAACCATCCATGAGTACGCAAACTGGAGATGGGAATGAACCAGCAGGCACCAAAGCTGACCAAATACTGGCAAAGTTGAGCTCAATGGAAACAGGGTTCACCTCTAGGCAGTTTATACCGCTGCACGGGAGAAAAGGGAGGCTTATTACAAAGACCAACAAATCCGTTTCTACCCGGATTTGGCTACGGGAATTGCCCAGCTGAAAAAGATGTTTGACCCAATTCGTGCGGAACTACGTAAACTGGGTATTCGCCATGGAATGTCTTATCCTGCGACCCTGCTGGTGACTCACGAGGACAAAACTCATTCCTTTAAAACACCTGCTGCACACATTTTTCTCAGCATCTTTGGGCCTGAGGCAGGGTACACCCTGGACAGTGGCCAGTTAGTCACAGGGCTGACATTTAGAGACAGACAGTCACAGACAACCATTCACTCTCACATTCATTCACTAGGGACACTTTAGATTTGCCAACCTATACATGCATGCAGACTCCTCACAGAAAGGCCGGAGTCAGCCAAGAATGTTTGAGTCGGCCGGGTTTTGAACTCACGACCTTCTTGCTGTGAGGCAGGAGTGCTAACCACTCTGCCACGTGCACCCCAGTTTATGAGTTATAAGTTAATACTCATTAAAATGTTGCAGCAGAAGTAGGCTAGAAATTGGAGTAGGTTGAAACAAAAGAGTGGTTTGACTGATCCTCATTGGTGTGGACCGGTCTTAGTAGTAACGGGAGTCCAACAGCAGCGGGGTGGGCACCCTCTTGAATGGGGGAGGGAAGAGGGGGGTTATGCTAGTTCAGAGCGTTGGATGTTTACATTTATATTTACATTTAGTCATTTAGCAGACGCTTTTATCCAAAGCGACTTACAAGTGAGGAAAAACAATGGAAGCAATTTTAACAACACAAGGTACAAAAAGCATAAGTGCACAAAAAACTAGTCAGTTTAAACCCAGCGCAGTATACAAAGCTAAGGATGAAAAAAAGTTTTTTTTTTTTTAAGAAAGTGTTGCAGCCAATTTACACTTGAGCTGTCCTTGTTGCCCAGACGGAATGTATCATCTGACGCGCTAGCTCACTGATAGATGGGTACAAAGTCTTCCGAAGCAGATCTAAGTTTTCTTCTTCTTTATTATTATTATTTTAAGTTATTAAAACAGTACAAATAGTGTATTCCATATACATAACAATAAAAGTCCGTACATCACCATCCAGTGTAGTCACATATAAGCGGTCAACAAACTGTGTGCTGCTTCCGTCTAGCCACACACCTGTACAATAGTTCCCACCTTTATAGCATGTAGCCTAGCCCAATCATGACCCCTAGAGGAGACACACAATATTTATCCTTTGTAGCCAATGGCTCCTACAGAAAGGAATCGATAGAAAAGGAAGTAGAACTCAGTGTTTGTCAGTCAGGTGTTGACGGAAGAGATGTGTTTTCAGGCATTTTTTAAAGATGGCTACAGAATCTGCTGATCTTGTAGCAGCAGGTAGATCATTCCACCAATGTGGAACAGATCCAGAGAAGGTATGTGAGAGTGATTTTTTACCTTTTTGGGACGGTACCACCAGACGTTGTTCATTTGCAGAGCGCAGGGATCTGGTAGGAATGTAGGTCTGTATTAGCGAGTGAAGATATGAGGTTGCGGAGCCAGTAGTGGTCTTGTAGGCCAAGAGCATAGCTTTGAACTGGATGCGGGCGTCAACCTGGATCCAGTGTAACCTAATAAAGAGAGGAGTTAGATGTGCTCTCTTTGGCTCATTAAAGACCACTCTTGCCGCCTGCATTCTGAATCAGCTGCAGAGGTTTGGTTGTGCAGGCAGGGAGTCCAGCCAGTAGAGCATTGCAATAATCCAGTTTGGACAAGACAAGAGCCTGGACTGGGATTTGCGTAGAGTGCTCTGATAGGAAAGGTCTAATTTTCCTAATGTTGTAGAGGATGAATCTACAGGACTGGGTGGCGCTGGCGACATGACTTGTGAAGTTTAGCTGATCATCAATTACCACTCCCTGGGTTGGCTGGAATCACAAGCAGTTCTGTTTTGGCAAGGTTCAGCTGCAGGTGATGGTCCTTCATCCAAAGTGAGATGTCACTCAGACATGCCGAGACGCGAGCAGAGACCGTCGGATTGTCAGGTTGAAATGACAGGTGGAGTTGAGTGTCATCTGCAGCAGTAATAGGAAAAGCCATGCTTCTGAATGACAGAGCCAAGGAATGTTATGTATATGGAAAAGAGTAGTGGACCAAGAACTGAGCCCTGTGGCATCCCTGTATTGAGATGTTGGGACTCAGAGACCTCGTTCCTCCAGGATACTCTGAATGACTTGAACCATTGCAGCAGACAGATCCAGTAAGATGAGTACAGATGACTTGGATGTTGCCTTTGCCAGTCTCAGGGCTTCGATGACTGAGAGCAGTGTAGTTTCGTGGAATGTCCGCTCTTGAACCCAGACTGGTTCTGGTCCAGGAGGTTGTTCCGTGTGAGAAAGGATGAGAGCTGGTTAAACACAACTCGGTCCAGAGCTTTCTCAATGAAGGGAAGAAGGGAAACCGGTCTGTAGTTTTCTAACAGTGTAGGGTTGAGAGTGGGTTTCTTCAGTAGAGGTGTGATGCGGGCCTTTTTAAAAGCTGTGGGGAATGACCCAGTGTAGAGAGATGAGTTGATGATGTGGGTGAGGCACAACAGATGGAGAGATGGCCTGAAGGAGATGTGTGGGGATGGGATCCAGCGGGCAGGTGGTAGGGTGGTTAGAACTAATTCCCTTATAACTGGCTTCCTGTTGGTCAGAGAATAGACTTTAAAACAGCACTGCTGGTCTCTGACTCTCGGACTCTCGGACCCTGAGAACATCTGGGACAGGCCTTCTGCTCGTGCACAGAGTTAGAACTAAACATGGTGAAGCAGCGTTTAAGTGTCATGCAGCAAAAACCTGGAACAGCCTCAACTTTAACAATGTTCAAGGGGAGGTTAAAAACCTTCCTCTTTAGCTCCGCCTCTTCTGCTAAAATGTTTTTAATAAGGCCTGAGCCGGTGATGACCGGGAGGGCCTATTTTTATTATTTTTATTTATTTATTTATTTATTTTCTGCAAAATTATCCTAAATTTGACCCAGTGAACATGCACGAAAAGTCATTTTATTGGTCCCAGACTTCAAGCTCGGCGAAAAATGTATGTATTTGAAGTCGCGAAAAAAATACGAAAAATGACTCAGTGGCGACCCCTACAAAATCAAAATACATTGGGCCTATGGAAAGTGAAAGTAACTTTTTTCCAACGTAGAAAAATTAAACTTGGTATATCCATAGGACACCTCAGGGCAAACAGAAAAGTCAATGACAGTCACACCCTAAACTTAACAGGAAGTCCGCCATGTGGGGTGAAACGCTGCCACTAAAATCGCACTTTGCGCAGAAAGATGCAAATCATTGTGTTTTAATCTAAATGGCCCCAAATTTGGTGAGTATCATCTAGACACGTGTGCCAACCAAAGTTGTGACTTTGTTTTGATATCTTATCGGGTATGGGTGTGGCAAGCCTGTAACGAGGTGGCCATTATTGTGAAAATAAACGTCTCTTAACTCTCAAACGCCTTCTCGGATCGAGTTGGACCCAAAAAGGCGTTTGTGCACATTCATGACCTGAACAAAAAATATGTAAATAAAAGGGTTATCTTTAGAAATGGCTCTCCAGCGCCCCTACAAACTTATAATGGACCCAAGAATTTAGTTTGTCATAGACATAAAATTTTGTACACACATCTCTTATGTCATGACGAGCATAAAAGCCAATGACAACCACCCCTATCTATAAATGTGTTGCCATAGCAACGTCCCAAAAATGTGAAAAAGTCAATGGGAAGTGAAATTTTTAGTTTGTTGTAGGCAAATAAAACTTGGTACACACATCCACCATGGGCTTATGAACAAAAAAGCCAATGGGGACCACACCCTATCACACACAGGAAGGCGGCCATTTTGAATTGAAAATGTGAACCGACTTAAAATACACCTCTTTTTTAAAAGTACACAGAAAAAAGCTGCTTCATTCCACAGACACCAAACTTGGGCAAAATGAGCTAAACACATGTATGTAAAAGAGACAAGTGTTTTTCTAGACTTTTTTGCTCGAGTTATATTTTTTATTATTATAATTTGGTATATATTTAGGCCCGAGCCGGTGATGACCGGGAGGGCCTATTGTTTTTGCTCGGATTATTAGGCCCGAGCCGGTGATGACCGGGAGGGCCTATTGTTTTTGCTCGGATTTTTTTTTTTTTTCTTTCTTTTTCTGCAAAATGATCCTAAATTTGACCCAGTGAACATGAACGAAAAGTCATTTTTATTGGTCCCAGACTTCAAGCTCGGCGAAAATTGTATGTATTTGAAGTCCCCGAAAAAAAATTACGAAAAATGACTCAGTGGCGACCCCTAGAAAAGTCAAAATACATTGGGCCTATGGAAAGTGAAAGTAACTTTTTTGCAACGTAGAAAAATGAAACTTGGTACATCCATAGAACACCTCAGGGCAAACAGACAAGTCTATGACAGCCACACCCTAAACTCAACAGGAAGTCCGCCATGTGGGGTGAAATGCGCGGCCACTAAAATCGCACACCTTGCGCAGAAAGATGCAAATCATTGTGTTTTAATCTAAATGGCCCCAAATTTGGTGAGTATCATCTAGACACATGTGCCAACCAAAGTTGTGACTTTGTTTATGATATCTTATCGGGTATGGGTGTGGCAAGCCTGTAACGAGGTGGCCATTTTTATGAAAATAAAACGTCTCTTAACTCTCAAACGCCTTCTCGGATCGAGTTGGACCCAAAAAGGCGTTTGTGCACATTCATGACCTGAACACAAAAATATGTAAATAAAAGGATTATCTTTAGAAATGGCTCTCCAGCGCCCCCTACAAACTTATAATGGGACCCAAGAATTTAGTTTGTTATAGAGACATAAAATTTGGTACACACATCTCTTATGTCATGACGAGCATAAAAGCCAATGACAACCACCCCTATCTATAAATGTGTTGCCATAGCAACGTCCCAAAATGTGAAAAAGTCAATGGGAAGTGAAATTTTTAGTTTGTTGTAGGCAAATGAAACTTGGTACACACATCCACCATGGGCTTATGAACAAAAAAACCAATGGGGACCACACCCTATCACACACGGGAAGGCGGCCATTTTGAATTGAAAATGTGAACCGACTTAAAATACACCTCTTTTTTAAAAGTACACAGACAATAGCTGCTTCATTCCACAGACACCAAACTTGGGCAAAATGAGCTAAACACATGTATGTAAAATAGACAAGCGTTTTTCTAGACTTTTTTGCTCGAGTTATATTTTTTTTATTATAATTCGGTATATATTTTTTTATCATATTTTTTCTGCAAAATGATCCTCAATTTGACCCAGTAAACCAACAACTAAAAGTCATTTTTATTGGTCCCAGACTTCAAGCCCAGC
Source organism: Perccottus glenii (assembly GCA_024416835.2). Lineage (NCBI taxonomy): Eukaryota > Metazoa > Chordata > Actinopteri > Gobiiformes > Odontobutidae > Perccottus > Perccottus glenii. Next base: position 26,738,646 of record CM044564.2, on the reverse strand, counting down.
GAAAAATTTATGTATTTGAAGTCCCCAAAAAAATACGAAAAATGACTCAGTGGCGACCCCTAGAAAAGTCAAAATACATTGGGCCTATGGAAAATGAAAGTAAATTTTTCCAATGTAGAAATACAAAACTTGGTACATCCATAGGACACCTCAGGGCAAACAGAAAAGTTTATTACAGCCATACCGTAAACTCAACAGAAAATCTACTATGTTGGGTGGAATGCGTGACCACCTAAATCGCACCTTGTGTCTAAAGGCTTTTCATCTAAACAGCTCAAATTTGGTGAGTATCATCTAGACACGTGTGCCAAAAAAAGTTATCAATTTGTTTTTTGATACATTTGTGGCTGTGGTCGTAATGAGTCTGTGAAGAGGCAACCTTTGGGAAATAAATGCCATTTCCCAATTGCCAGGATCCTTCCTTTGGAGGAGGCCCCTCCAGAGCCAAGACTAGAGTCTTAGAAAACTCCTCAGAATCCTTTGGAACTTGTAACCTTGTACTTTTAGACAAGTAATATTTACATTTTGCCTTTTTAAACAGGGGGGTGCAGCGATTCCTGAGTCATCTCAAATCTCCAGCCAGTACTTTGTTTTTCTAGCCTTAGCACAATCTATTATTTTCAAAGGTTCAGACAGCTCCCAGGAAAACCAGGGATTGTGGAGACCTTTAACTCTAAATTACAAGGTGGTGTAGCAGGCCCCAGCAGTAGCACAGGCCGGTTATTTGACATTACCGTGAAGTTTACGCTTTAAAGCACGAAATGCAATCCTCCAGTGCATGTGTCCCAGCGGTCTCAAGGGAGGCGAGGGCCTTTATCGCCGCTGCGGCTTTAATTAGAAGCCGAGCGGTGATGGCGGGAGGGCCTATTGTTTTGCTCAGTTTTTTTTTTTTTTTTTCTTTCTGATCCTAAATTTGACCCAGTGAACATGCGAAAAGTCATTTTATTGGTCCCAGACTTCAAGCTCGGCAAAAAATTTATGTATTTGAAGTCCGAAAAAAATACGAAAAATGACTCAGTGGCGACCCTACAAAATCAAAATACATTGGGCCTATGGAAAGTGAAAGTAACTTTTTCCAACGTAGAAAAATGAAACTTGGTACATCCATAGGACACCTCAGGGCAAACAGAAAAGTCAATGACAGTCACACCCTAAACTCAACAGGAAGTCCGCCATGTGGGGTGAAACGCTGCCACTAAAATCGCACTTTGCGCAGAAAGATGCAAATCATTGTGTTTTAATCTAAATGGCCCCAAATTTGGTGAGTATCATCTAGACACGTGTGCCAACCAAAGTTGTGACTTTGTTTTTGATATCTTATCGGGTATGGGTGTGGCAAGCCTGTAACGAGGTGGCCATTTTTGTGAAAATAAACGTCTCTTAACTCTCAAACGCCTTCTCGGATCGAGTTGGACCCAAAAGGCATTTGTGCACATTCATGACCTGAACAAAAAAATATGTAAATAAAAGGGTTATCTTTAGAAATGGCTCTCCAGCGCCCCTACAAACTTATAATGGACCCAAGAATTTAGTTTGTCATAGAGACATAAAATTTTGTACACACATCTCTTATGTCATGACGAGCATAAAAGCCAATGACAACCACCCCTATCTATAAATGTGTTGCCATAGCAACGTCCCAAAAATGTGAAAAAGTCAATGGGAAGTGAAATTTTTAGTTTGTTGTAGGCAAATAAAACTTGGTACACACATCCACCATGGGCTTATGAACAAAAAGCCAATGGGGACCACACCCTATCACACACAGGAAGGCGGCCATTTTGAATTGAAAATGTGAACCGACTTAAAATACACCTCTTTTTAAAAGTACACAGAAAAAGCTGCTTCATTCCACAGACACCAAACTTGGGCAAAATGAGCTAAACACATGTATGTAAAAGAGACAAGTGTTTTTCTAGACTTTTTGCTCGAGTTATATTTTTTTATTATAATTCGGTATATATTTTTTATTATAATTTTTCTGCAAAATGATCCTCAATTTGACCCAGTAAACCAACAACTAAAAGTCATTTTTATTGGTCCCAGACTTCAAGCCCGGCAAAAATGTATGTATTTGAAGTCCCGAAAAAAATACGAAAAATGACTCAGTGGCGGCCCCTAGAAAAGTCAAAATACATTGGGCCTATGGAAAGTGAAAGTAACTTTTTCCAACGTAGAAAAATGAAACTTGGTATATCCATAGGACACCTCATGGCAAACAGAAAAGTCAATGACAGTCACACCTAAACTTAACAGGAAGTCCGCCATGTGGGGTGAAAGGCGCGCCACTAAATTCGCACCCCTTTTGCGCAGAAAGATGCAAATCATTGTGTTTTAATCTAAATGGCCCCAAATTTGGTGAGTATCATCTAGACACATGTGCCAACCAAAGTTGTGACTTTGTTGTTGATATCTTATCGGGTATGGGTGTGGCAAGCCTGTAACGAGGTGGCCATTTTGTGAAAATAAAACGTCTCTTAACTCTCAAACGCCTTCTCGGATCGAGTTGGACCCAAAAAGGCGTTTGTGCACATTCATGACCTGAACACAAAAATATGTAAATAAAGGGTTATCTTTAGAAATGGCTCTCCAGCGCCCCCTACAAACTTATAATGGGACCCAAGAATTTAGTTTGTCATAGAGACATAAAATTTGTCGTAATGAGTCTTTGAAGAGGCAACCTTTGGGAAATAAATGCCATTTCCCAATTGCCAGGATCCTTCCTTTAGAGGAGGCCCCTCCAGAGCCACTGCTAGAGTCTTAGAAAACTCCTCAGAATCCTTTGGAACTTGTAACCTTGTACTTTTAGACAAGTTATATTTACATTTTGCCTTTTAAACAGGGGTGCAGCGATTCCTGAGTCATCTCAAATCTCCAGCCAGTACTTTGTTTTTCTTAGCCCAAGCATAATCTATTATTTTCAAAGGTTCAGACAGCTCCCAGGAAAACCAGGGATTGTGGAGACCTTTAACTCTAAATTACAAGGTGGTGTAGCAGGCCCCAGCAGTAGCACAGGCCGGTTATTTGACATTACCGTGAAGTTTACGCTTTAAAGCACGAAATGCAATCCTCCAGTGCATGTGTCCCGCGGTCTCAAGGGAGGCGAGGGCCTTTATCGCCGCTATGCGGCTTTAATTAGGCCCGAGCCGGTGATGGCCGGAGGGCCTATTGTTTTGCTCGGATTTTTTTTTTTTTATCTTTATTGTGACCAAATGATCCTAAATTTGACCCAGTGAACATGCACAAAAGTCATTATATTGGTCCCAGACTTCAAGCTCGGCAAAAATGGTATGTATTTGAAGTCCGAAAAAAATGAAAAATGACTCAGTGGCGACCCTACAAAATCAAAATACATTGGGCCTATGGAAAGTGAAAGTAACTTTTTCCAACGTAGAAAAATGAAACTTGGTATATCCATAGGACACCTCAGGGCAAACAGAAAAGTCAATGACAGTCACACCCTAAACTTAACAGGAAGTCCGCCATGTGGGGTGAAACGCGCACCACTAAAATCGCACCCCTTGCGCAGAAAGATGCAAATCATTGTGTTTTAATCTAAATGGCCCCAAATTTGGTGAGTATCATCTAGACACGTGTGCCAACCAAAGTTGTGACTTTGTTGTTGATATCTTATCGGGTATGGGTGTGGCAAGCCTGTAACGAGGTGGCCATTTTTGTGAAAATAAAACGTCTCTTAACTCTCAAACGCCTTCTCGGATCGAGTTGGACCCAAAAAGGCGTTTGTGCACATTCATGACCTGAACACAAAAATATGTAAATAAAAGGGTTATCTTTAGAAATGGCTCTCCAGCGCCCCTACAAACTTATAATGGACCCAAGAATTTAGTTTGTCATAGAGACATAAAATTTGGTACACACATCTCTTATGTCATGACGAGCATAAAAGCCAATGACAACCACCCCCTATCTATAAATGTGTTGCCATAGCAACGTCCCAAAAATGTGAAAAAAGTCAATGGGAAGTGAAATTTTTAGTTTGTTGTAGGCAAATAAAACTTGGTACACACATCCACCATGGGCTTATGAACAAAAAAGCCAATGGGGACCACACCCTATCACACACAGGAAGGCGGCCATTTTGAATTGAAGATGTGAACCGACTTAAAATACACCTCTTTTTAAAAGTACACAGAAAAAGCTGCTTCATTCCACAGACACCAAACTTGGGCAAAATGAGCTAAACACATGTATGTAAATGAGACAAGTGTTTTTCTAGACTTTTTTGCTCGAGTTATATTTTTTTTTATTATAATTCGGTATATATTTTTTTATTATAATTTTTCTGTAAAATGATCCTCAATTTAACCCAGTAAACGAACAACTAAAAGTCATTTTTATTGGTCCCAGACTTCAAGCCTGGCAAAAAATTTATGTATTTAAAGTCGCTGAAAAAAAAATACGAAAAATGACTCAGTGGCGACCCCTACAAAAGTCAAAATACATTGGGCCTATGGAAAGTGAAAGTAACTTTTTCCAACGTAGAAAAATGAAACTTGGTATATCCATAGGACACCTCAGGGCAAACAGAAAATGTATTACAGCCATATCGTAAACTCAACAGGAAATCTACTATGTTGGGTGTATGCGTGACCACCTAAATTGCACCCCTTGTGTCTAAAGGCTTTTCATCTAAACAGCTCCAAATCTGGTGAGTATCATCTAGACACGTGTGCAAAAAAAAGTTATCAATTTGTTTTTGATAGATTTGTGGCTGTGGTCGTAATGAGTCTGTGAAGAGGCAACTATTGGGAAATAAATGCCATTTCCCAATTGCCAGGATCCTTCTCAACAGAAAATGTTGGGTGGAATACATGACCACCTAAATCGTACACTTTGTGCTAAAGGGTTTTCATCTAAACAGCTCCAAATTTGCTTTAAAGCACGACATGCAATCCTCCGAATATATGTGTCCCCGCGGTCTCAAGGGAGGCGAGGGCCTTTATCGCCGCTATGCTTTAATTAGGCCCGAGCCGGTGATGGCCGGGAGGGCCTATTGTTTTTGCTCGGATTTTTTTTTTTTTTTTTTTTTTTTTATCTTTTGTGACCAAATGATCCTAAATTTGACCCAGTGAACATGCACAAAAAGTCATTATATTGGTCCCAGACTTCAAGCTCGGCAAAATGGTATGTATTTGAAGACGCCGAAAAAAATACGAAAAATGACTCAGTGGCGACCCCTACAAAATCAAAATACATTGGGCCTATGGAAAGTGAAAGTAACTTTTTCCAACGTAGAAAAATGAAACTTGGTATATCCATAGGACACCTCAGGGCAAACAGAAAAGTCAATGACAGTCACACCCTAAACTTAACAGGAAGTCCGCCATGTAGGTGAAACGCGGCCACTAAAATCGCACCCTTGCGCAGAAAGATGCAAATCATTGTGTTTTAATCTAAATGGCCCCAAATTTGGTGAGTATCATCTAGACACGTGTGCCAACCAAAGTTGTGACTTTGTTGTTGATATCTTATCGGGTATGGGTGTGGCAAGCCTGTAACGAGGTGGCCATTTTGTGAAAATAAACGTCTCTTAACTCTCAAACGCCTTCTCGGATCGAGTTGGACCCAAAAGGCGTTTGTGCACATTCATGACCTGAACACAAAAATATGTAAATAAAAGGGTTATCTTTAGAAATGGCTCTCCAGCGCCCCTACAAACTTATAATGGACCCAAGAATTTAGTTTGTCATAGAGACATAAAATTTTGTACACACATCTCTTATGTCATGACGAGCATAAAAGCCAATGACAACCACCCCTATCTATAAATGTGTTGCCATAGCAACGTCCCAAAAATGTGAAAAAGTCAATGGGAAGTGAAATTTTTAGTTTGTTGTAGGCAAATAAAACTTGGTACACACATCCACCATGGGCTTATGAACAAAAAGCCAATGGGGACCACACCTATCACACAGGAAGGCGGCCATTTTGAATTGAAAATGTGAACCGACTTAAAATACACCTCTTTTTAAAAGTACACAGAAAAAGCTGCTTCATTCCACAGACACCAAACTTGGGCAAAATGAGCTAAACACATGTATGTAAATGAGACAAGTGTTTTTCTAGACTTTTTGCTCGAGTTATATTTTTTTATTATAATTCGGTATATATTTTTTATTATAATTTTTCTGTAAAATGATCCTCAATTTAACCCAGTAAACGAACAACTAAAAGTCATTTTTATTGGTCCCAGACTTCAAGCCTGGCAAAAATTTATGTATTTGAAGTCGCCGAAAAAAAAAAATGAAAAATGACTCAGTGGCGACCCTACAAAAGTCAAAATACATTGGGCCTATGGAAAGTGAAAGTAACTTTTTCCAACGTAGAAAAATGAAACTTGGTATATCCATAGGACACCTCAGGGCAAACAGAAAAGTCAATGACAGTCACACCTAAACTTAACAGGAAGTCCGCCATGTGGGGTGAAAGCGCGCCACTAAATTCGCACCCCTTGCGCAGAAAGATGCAAATCATTGTGTTTTAATCTAAATGGCCCCAAATTTGGTGAGTATCATCTAGACACATATGCCAACCAAAGTTGTGACTTTGTTGTTGATATCTTATCGGGTATGGGTGTGGCAAGCCTGTAACGAGGTGGCCATTTTTGTGAAAATAAAACGTCTCTTAACTCTCAAACGGCTTCTCGGATCGAGTTGGACCCAAAAGGCGTTTGTGCACATTCATGACCTGAACACAAAAATATGTAAATAAAAGGGTTATCTTTAGAAATGGCTCTCCAGCGCCCCTACAAACTTATAATGGGACCCAAGAATTTAGTTTGTCATAGAGACATAAAATTTGGTACACACATCTCTTATGTCATGACGAGCATAAAAGCCAATGACAACCACCCCTATCTATAAATGTGTTGCCATAGCAACGTCCCAAATATTTGGAAAAAGTCAATGGGAAGTGAAAATTTTAGTTTGTCGTAGGCAAATGAAACTTGGTACACACATCCAGCATGGGCTTATGAACAAAAAGCCAATGGGGACCACACCCTATCACACACGGGAAGGCGGCCATTTTGAATTGAAAATGTGAACCGACTTAAAATACACCTCTTTTTAAAAGAACTCAGAAAATAGCTGCTTCATTCCACAGACACCAAACTTGGGCAAAATGAGCTAAACACATGTATGTAAAATAGACAAGCGTTTTTCTAGACTTTTTGCTCGAGTTATATTTTATTTTATTATAATTTGGTATATATTTTTTATTATAATTTTTCTGCAAAATGATCCTCAATTTGACCCAGTAAACGTGCAACTAAAAGTCATTTTTATTGGTCCCAGACTTCAAGCTCGGAAAAATTTATGTATTTGAAGTCACGAAAAAAATATGAAAAATGACTCAGTGGCTAATTCTACAAAGTCAAAATACATTGGGCCTATGGAAAGTGAAAGTAACTTTTTCCAACTTAGAAAAATGAAACTTGGTACATCCATAGGACACCTCAGGGCAAACAGAAAAATGTATTACAGCCATATCGTAAACTCAACAGGAAATCTACTATGTTGGGTGTATGTGACCACCTAAATTGCACCCCTTGTGTCTAAAGGCTTTTCATCTAAACAGCTCCAAATTTGGTGAGTATCATCTAGACACGTGTGCAAAAAAGTTATCAATTTGTTTTTGATAGATTTGTGGCTGTGGTCGTAATGAGTCTGTGAAGAGGCAACTATTGGGAAATAAATGCCATTTCCCAATTGCCAGGATCCTTCTCAACAGAAAATGTTGGGTGGAATACATGACCACCTAAATCGTACACTTTGTGCTAAAGGGTTTTCATCTAAACAGCTCCAAATTTGCTTTAAAGCACGACATGCAATCCTCCGAATATATGTGTCCCAGCGTCTCAAGGGAGGCGAGGGCCTTTATCGCCGCTATGCGGCTTTAATTTTTTTCTTTTTTTATTGTACTATGATCCTAAATTTGACCCAGTGAACATGAACGAAAAGTCATTTTTATTGGTCCAATTTTAAGCTCGCGAAAAATTTATGTATTTGAAGTCGCGAAAAAAATACGAAAAATGACTCAGTGGCGACCCCTACAAAATCAAAATACATTGGGCCTATGGAAAGTGAAAGTAACTTTTTTCCAACGTAGAAAAATGAAACTTGGTACACACATCCAGCATGGGCTTATGAACAAAAAAGCCAATGGGGACCACACCCTATCACACACAGGAAGGCGGCCATTTTGAATTGAAAATGTGAACCGACTTAAAATACACCTCTTTTTTAAAAGAACACAGAAAATAGCTGCTTCATTCCACAGACACCAAACTTGGGCAAAATGAGCTAAACACATGTATGTAAAAGAGACAAGCGTTTTTCTAGACTTTTTTGCTCGAGTTATATTTTTTTTAATTAAAATTCGGTATATATTTTTTATCATATTTTTTCTGAAAAATGATCCTCAATTTAACCCAGTGACCGTACAACTAAAAGTAATTTTTATTGGTCCAATTTTTCAAGCTCGGCGAAAAATTTAAGTATTTAAAGTCCCTGAAAAAAAAATACAAAAATGACTCAGTGGCGACCCCTAGAAAAGTCAAAATACATTGGGCCTATGGAAAGTGAAAGTAACTTTTTTCCAACGTAGAAAGATTAAACTTGGTACATCCATAGGACACCTCAGGGCAAACAGAAAAGTCAATGACAGCCACACCCTAAACTCAACAGGAAGTCCGCCATGTGGGGTGAAACGCGCGGCCACTAAAATCGCACCTTAGAAAGATGCAAATCATTGTGTTTTAATCTAAATGGCCCCAAATTTGGTGAGTATCATCTAGACACATGTGCCAACCAAAGTTGTAACTTTGTTGTTGATATCTTATCGGGTATGGGTGTGGCAAGCCTGTAACTAGGTGGCCATTTTTGTGAAAATAAAACGTCTCTTAACTTTCAAACGCCTTTTCGGATCGAGTTGGCCCAGTAAACTTGCAACTAAAAGTCATTTTTATTGGTCCCAGACTTCAAGCCCGGCGAAAAATTTATGTATTTGAAGTCCCCGAAAAAAAAATATGAAAAATGACTCAGTGGCGACCCCTACAAAACTCAAAATACATTGGGCCTATGGAAAGTGAAAGTAAATTTTTCCAATGTCGAAATACAAAACTTGGTACATCCATAGGACACCTCAGGGCAAACAGAAAAGTTTATTACAGCCATACCGTTAACTCAACAGGAAATCTACTATGTTGGGTGGAATGCGTGACCACCTAAATTGCACCCCTTGTGTCTAAAGGCTTTTCATCTAAACAGCTCCAAATTTGGTGAGTATCATCTAGACACGTGTGCCAAAAAAGTTATCAATTTGTTTTTTGATACGTTTGTGGCTGTGGTCGTAATGAGTCTGTGAAGAGGCAGCCATTTCTTTGGGAAATAAATGCCATTTCCCAATTGCCAGGACTAGAGGAGGCCCCTCCAGAGCCACGGCTAGAGTCTTAGAAAACTCCTCAGAATCATTTGGAACTTTTAACCATGTACTTTTAGACAAGTTATATTTACATTTTGCCTTTTTAAACAGGGGGGTGCAGCGATTCCTGAGTCATCTCAAATCTCCAGCCAGTACTTTGTTTTTCTCGCCTTAGCCCAAGCATAATCTATTATTTTCAAAGGTTCAGACAGCTCCCAGGAAAACCAGGGATTGTGGAGACCTTTAACTCTAAATTACAAGGTGGTGTAGCAGGCCCCAGCAGTAGCACAGGCCCGGTTATTTGACATTACCGTGAAGTTTAACGCTTTAAAGCACGAAATGCGATCCTCCGAGTGCATGTGTCCCCGCGGTCTCAAGGGAGGCGAGGGCCTTTATCGCCGCTGCGGCTTTAATTAGGCCCGAGCCGGTGATGGCCGGGAGGGCCTATTGTTTTTGCTCGGATTTTTTTTTTTTTTTATCTTTATTGTGACCAAATGATCCTAAATTTGACCCAGTGAACATGCACAAAAGTCATTTTTATTGGTCCCAGACTTCAAGCTCGGCAAAATGGTATGTATTTGAAGTCGAAAAAAACGAAAAATGACTCAGTGGCGACCCCTACAAAATCAAAATACATTGGGCCTATGGAAAGTGAAAGTAAGTTTTTTTCAACACAGAAAAATGAAACTTGGTATATCCATAGGACACCTCAGGGCAAACAGAAAAGTCAATGACAGTCACACCCTAAACTCAACAGGAAGTCCGCCATGTGGGGTGAAACGCGCGCCACTAAAATCGCACTTGCGCAGAAAGATGCAAATCATTGTGTTTTAATCTAAATGGCCCCAAATTTGGTGAGTATCATCTAGACACGTGTGCCAACCAAAGTTGTAACTTTGTTGTTGATATCTTATCGGGTATGGGTGTAGCAAGCCTGTAACGAGGTGGCCATTTTGTGAAAATAAACGTCTCTTAACTCTCAAACGCCTTCTCGGATCGAGTTGGAACCAAAAAGGCGTTTGTGCACATTCATGACCTGAACACAAAGATATGTAAATAAAGGGTTATCTTTAGAAATGGCTCTCCAGCGCCCCTACAAACTTATAATGGGACCCAAGAATTTAGTTTGTCATAGAGACATAAAATTTGGTACACACATCTCTTATGTCATGACGAGCATAAAAGCCAATGACAACCACCCCTATCTATAAATGTGTTGCCATAGCAACGTCCCAAAAATGTGAAAAAGTCAATGGGAAGTGAAATTTTTAGTTTGTTGTAGGCAAATGAAACTTGGTACACATATCCACCATGGGCTTATGAACAAAAGCCAATGGGGACCACACCCTATCACACACGGGAAGGCGGCCATTTTGAATTGAAAATTTGGTCCGACTTAGAATACACCTCTTTTTAAAAACAACAAAAAATAGCTGCTTCATTCCACAGACACCAAACTTGGGCAAAATGAGCTAAACACATGTATGTAAATGAGACAAGTGTTTTTCTAGACTTTTTGCTCGAGTTATATATTTTTTATTATAATTCGGTATATATTTTTTATTATAATTTTTCTGCAAAATGATTCTCAATTTGACCCAGTAAACCAACAACTAAAAGTCATTTTTATTGGTCCCAGACTTCAAGCCCGGCGAAAAATATTATGTATTTGAAGTCCCCGAAAAAAAAATGAAAATGACTCAGTGGCGACCCCTAGAAAAGTCAAAATACATTGGGCCTATGGAAAGTGAAAGTAACTTTTTCCAACGTAGAAAAATGAAACTTAGTACATCAATAGGACACCTCAGGGCAAACAGAAAAGTCTATGACAGCCACACCCTAAACTAAACAGGAAGTCCGCCATGTGGGGTGAAACGCATGGCCACTAAAATCGCACCCCTTTGCGCAAGAAGATGCAAATCATTGTGTTTTAATTTAAATGGCCCCAAATTTGGTGAGTATCATCTAGACACGTGTGCCAACCAAATTTGTGACTTTATTGTTGATATCTTATCGGGTATGGGTGTGGCAAGCCTGTAACGAGGTGGCCATTTTGTGAAAATAAAATGTCTCTTAACTCTCAAACGCCTTCTCGGATCAAGTCGGACCCAAAAAGGCGTTTGTGCACATTCATGACCTGAACACAAAGATATGTAAATAAAGGGTTATCTTTAGAAATGGCTCTCCAGCGCCCCTACAAACTTATAATGGGACCCAAGAATTTAGTTTGTCATAGAGACATGGAATTTGGTACACACATCTCCTATGTCATGAGGAGCATAAAAGCCAATGACAACCACCCCCTATCTATAAATGTGTTGCCATAGCAACGTCCCAAATATGTGGAAAAAGTCAATGGGAAGTGAAAATTTTAGTTTGTCGTAGGCAAATGAAACTTGGTACACACATCCAGTATGGGCTTATGAACAAAAAAAAACCACACCTTATCACACACGGGAAGGCGGCCATTTTAAATTGAAGATGTGAACCGACTTAGAATACAACCTCTCTTTTAAAAACAACAGAAAATAGCTGCTTCATTCCACAGACACCAAACTTGGGCAAAATGAGCTAAACACATGTGTGTAAAATAGACAGGCGTTTTTCTTGTCGTTTTTGCTCGAGGTATATTTTATTTTATTATAATTTGGTATATATTTTTTTATTATAATATTTCTGAAAAATGATTTTCAATTTGACCCAGTAAATGTGCAACTAAAAGTCATTTTTATTGGTCCCAGACTTCAAGCCCGGCAAAAATGTATGTATTTGAAGTCCCTGAAAAAAAAATAGGAAAAATGACTCAGTGGCGACCCCTAGAAAAGTCAAAATAATTGGTTCTATGGAAAATGAAAGTAAATTTTTCCAATGTAGAAATACAAAACTTGGTACATCCATAGGACACCTTAGGGCAAACAGAAAAGTTTATTACAGCCATACTGTAAACTCAACAGAAAATCTATGTTGGGTGGAATACATGACCACCTAAATCGTACACTTTGTGCTAAAGGGTTTTCATCTAAACAGCTCCAAATTTGCTTTAAAGCACGACATGCAATCCTCCGAATATATGTCCCCCCGCGGTCTCAAGGGAGGCGAGGGCCTTTATCGCCGCTTGCGGCTTTAATTTATTATTACTTTTGTCAGAATAAAGTTTTTTCTGTGACCATTGTGAGTTTTTTTTTATTGACCGAAGGGTACCAATATATATATATATATATATATATATATATATATATAATATAATTATTAGGCCCGAGCCGGTGATAACCGGGAGGGCCTATTGTTTTTGTTCGGATTTTTTTTTCTTTTTTTTAATTTTTATTGTGACCAAATGATCCTAAATTTGACCCAGTGAACATGCACGAAAAGTCATTTTTATTGGTCCCAGACTTCAAGCTCGGCGAAAATGTTATGTTTTTGAAGTCCGAAAAAAATACGAAAAATGACTCAGTGGCAATTCCCTACAAAATCAAAATACATTGGGCCTATGGAAAGTGAAAGTAACTTTTTTCCAATGTAGAAAAATGAAACTTGGTATATCCATAGGACATCTCAGGGCAAACAGAAAAGTCAATGACAGTCACACCCTAAACTTAACAGGAAGTCCGCCATGATGGCGCCGATGTATGGCGACACGCTACAAGCCTCTCTCATACTTTTATCGTTGTACAATTGAGAGTATATTGACAGGTAATATTACAGTGTGGTTTGGAAGGGCTACTTCAAGTGAATTGAATCTTCTGACAAAGGTGGTTAAAACTGCATCAAAAATCATAGGGGTTCCACTGGAATCACTAGAAGATATTTACTGGAAACGCAGTACTGGGAAGGCACTGAGAATTATACAGGATGTTAGTCATCCGCACATAGTCTCTTCTCCCAACTCCCATCAGGAAGGCGTTGGCAGAGCATCCCAACACGCATATGCTTAGGGATAGTTTTTATCCACAGGCTGTAAGGCTACTGAACGATAGTGTAAGAGGAAGGAGGGCTGAGGTTTGAGCGTATGTTTTTTAAATTTTATTTATTCTATTCTATTTTATCTTATTATTGACTGGTGCTGAGAGAGTGCTGAGGCACATTGTATTTCATTGCTGTGGTACTCTGTACAAATATGCATATGACAATAAACTGAAACTGAACTGAACTGAACTGTGGGGTGAAACGCGCGGCCACTAAAATCGCACCCCTTGCGCAGAAAGATGCAAATCATTGTGTTTTAATCTAAATGGCCCCAAATTTGGTGAGTATCATCTAGACACTTGTGCCAACCAAAGTTGTGACTTTGTTGTTGATATCTTATCGGGTATGGGTGTGGCAAGCATGTAACGAGGTGGCCATTTTTGTGAAAATAAAATGTCTCTTAACTCTCAAACGCCTTCTCGGATCGAGTTGGACCCAAAAAGGCGTTTGTGCACATTCATGACCTAAACACAAAGATATGTAAATAAAAGGGTTATCTTTAGAAATGGCTCTCCAGCGCCCCCTACAAACTTATAATGGGACCCAAGAATTTAGTTTGTCATAGAGACATGAAATTTGGTACACACATCTCCTATGTCATGAGGAGCATAAAAGCCAATGACAACCACCCCCTATCTATAAATGTGTTGCCATAGCAACGTCCCAAATATGTGGAAAAAGTCAATGGGAAAGAAAATTTTAATTTGTCGTAGGCAAATGAAACTTGGTACACACATCCAGTATGGGCTTATGAACAAAAAAGCCAATGGGGACCACACCCTATCACACACGGGAAGGCGGCCATTTTGAATAGAAAATGTGAACTGACTTAGAATACAACCTCTTTTTTAAAAGAACACAGAAAATAGCTGCTTCATTCCACAGACACCAAACTTGGGCAAAATGAACTAAACACATGTATGTAAAATAGACAAGCGTTTTTCTAGACTTTTTTGCTCGAGTTATATATTTTTTTATTATAATTTGGTATATCTTTAGGCCCGAGCCGGTGATGACCGGGAGGGTCTATTATTTTTGCTCAGATTTTTTTTAAATTTTTTATTTTTTTTTATCTTTCTTCCGACCAAATGATCCTAAATTTGACCCAGTGAACATGCACAAAAAGTCATTTTTATTGGTCCCAGACTTCAAGTTCGGCGAAAAATTTATGTATTTGAAGTCCCCGAAAAAAAAATACAAAAAATGACTCAGTGGCGGCCCCTAGAAAAGTCAAAATACATTGGGCCTATGGAAAGTGAAAGTAACTTTTTTCCAACGTAGAAAAATTAAACTTGGTATATCCATAGGACATCTCAGGGCAAACAGAAAAGTCAATGACAGTCACACCCTAAACTCAACAGGAAGTCCGTCATGTGGGGTGAAACGCCCACTAAAATCGCACTCTTGCGCAGAAAGATGCAAATCATTGTGTTTTAATCTAAATGGCCCAAATTTGGTGAGTATCATCTAGACACGTGTGCCAACCAAAGTTGTGACTTTGTTGTTGATATCTTATCGGGTATGGGTGTGGCAAGCCTGTAACGAGGTGGCCATTTTTGTGAAAATTAAATGTCTCTTAACTCTCAAACGCCTTCTCGGATCGAGTTGGACCCAAAAAGGCGTTTGTGCACATTCATGACCTGAACACAAAAAATATGTAAATAAAAGGGTTATCTTTAGAAATGGCTATCCAGCGCCCCTACAAACTTATAATGGGACCCAAGAATTTAGTTTGTCATAGAGACATAAAATTTGGTACACACATCTCTTATGTCATGACGAGCATAAAAGCCAATGACAACCACCCCTATCTATAAATGTGTTGCCATAGCAACGCCCCAAAAATGTGAAAAAGTCAATGGGAAGTGAAATTTTAGTTTGTTGTAGGCAAATGAAACTTGGTACACACATCCACCATGGGCTTATGAACAAAAAGCCAATGGGGACCACACCCTATCACACACGGGAAGGCGGCCATTTTGAATTGAAAATTTGTGAACCGACTTAGAATACACCTCTTTTTAAAAACAACAAAAAATAGCTGCTTCATTCCACAGACACCAAACTTGGGCAAATGAGCTAAACACATGTATGTAAAATAGACAAGTGTTTTTCTAGACTTTTTTGCTCGAGTTATATTTTTTTTTATT
Source organism: Perccottus glenii (assembly GCA_024416835.2). Taxonomy (NCBI): domain Eukaryota; kingdom Metazoa; phylum Chordata; class Actinopteri; order Gobiiformes; family Odontobutidae; genus Perccottus; species Perccottus glenii. The sequence goes on along the minus strand of CM044564.2, from coordinate 26,723,086 downwards.
ATAATTCGGTATATATTTTTTATTATAATTTTTCTGCAAAATGATCCTCAATTTGACCCAGTAAACGAAACTAAAAGTCATTTTTATTGGTCCCAGACTTCAAGCCCTAAAAATTTATGTATTTGAAGTCAAAAAAAAAATACGAAAAATGACTCAGTGGCGACCCCTACAAAAGTCAAAATACATTGGGCCTATGGAAAGTGAAAGTAACTTTTTCCAACGTAGAAAATGAAACTTGGTACATCCATAGGACACCTCAGGGCAAACAGAAAAGTCAATGACAGTCACACCCTAAACTCAACAGGAAGTCCGCCATGTGGGGTGAAACGCATGGCCACTAAAATCGCACTTTTGCGCAGAAAGATGCAAATCATTGTGTTTTAATCTAAATGGCCCCAAATTTGGTGAGTATCATCTAGGCACGTGTGCCAACCAAAGTTGTGACTTTGTTGCTGATATCTTATCGGGTATGGGTGTGGCAAGCCTGTAACGAGGTGGCCATTTTTGTGGAAATAAAACGTCTCTTAACTCTCAAACGCCTTCTGGATCGAGTTGGACCCAAAAGGCGTTTGTGCACATTCATGACCTGAACACAAAGATATGTAAATAAAAGGGTTATCTTTAGAAATGGCTCTCCAGCGCCCCCTATAAACTTATAATGGAACCCAAGAATTTAATTTGTCATAGAGACATGAGATTTGGTACACACATCTCCTATGTCATGAGGAGCATAAAAGCCAATGACAACCACCCCCTATCTATAAATGTGTTGCCATAGCAATGTCCCCAAATATGTGGAAAAAGTCAATGGGAAGTGAAATTTTAGTTTGTTGTAGGCAAATGAAACTTGGTACACATCCAGCATGGGCTTATGAACAAAAAGCCAATGGGGACCACACCCTATCACACACAGGAAGGCAGCCATTTTGAATTGAAAATGTGAACCGACTTAAAATACACCTCTTTTTTAAAAGTACAACAGAAATAGCTGCTTCATTCCACAGACACCAAACTTGGGCAAATGAGCTAAACACATGTATGTAAAATAGACAGGCGTTTTTCTAGACTTTTTGCTCGAGTTATATTTTTTTATTATAATTTGGTATATTTCTTTTTATTATAATTTTTCTGAAAAATGATTTTCAATTTGACCCAGTAAATGTGCAACTAAAAGTCATTTTTATTGGTCCCAGACTTCAAGCCCGGCAAAAATGTATGTATTTGAAGTCCCTGAAAAAAAAATAGGACCGTAAACTCAACAGAAAATCTACTATGTTGGGTGGAATGCGTGACCACCTAAATCGCACCCCTTCTGTCTAAAGGCTTTTCATCTAAACAGCTCCAAATTTGGTGAGTATCATTTACATTTACATTTATTCATTTAGCAGACGCTTTTATCCAAAGCGACTTACATTACATTACCAGTGTTACAGTCACTGGAGGCAAGGTGGGTTAAGTGTCTTGCCCAAGGACACAACGACAGTATGAACTGTGGGGCGAGCGGGAATCGATCCTACTACCTTCCGGTTGGAGGACGGCCGCTCTACCACTGAGCTACTGCCGCCCATCATCTAGACACGTGTGCAAAAAAAAGTTATCAATTTGTTTTTTGATACATTTGTGGCTGTGGTCGTAATGAGTCTGTGAAGAGGTAACCTTTGGGAAATAAATGCCATTTCCCAATTGCCAGGATCCTTCCTTTAGAGGAGGCCCCTCCAGAGCCACGGCTAGAGTCTTAGAAAACTCCTCAGAATCCTTTTACCGTGAAGTTTACGCTTTAGCACAAATGCACTCCTCCGAGTGCATGTGTTCTCAAGGAGGCGAGGGCCTTTATCGCCGCTTGCGGCTTTAATTTTCGTTTATTAGGCCCGAGCCGGTGATGACCGGGAGGGCCTATTGTTTTTGCTCGGATTATTATATTTTTTTTCTTTTTTTTTTTTCTTTTTTTTTATTGTCGACCTATGATCCTAAATTTGACCCAGTGAACATGAACGAAAAGTCATTTTTATTGGTCCAATTTTTTAAGCTCGGCGAAAAATTTATGTATTTGAAGTCGCCGAAAAAAAAATACGAAAAATGACTCAGTGGCGACCCCTACAAAATCAAAATACATTGGGCCTATGGAAAGTGAAAGTAACTTTTTTCCAACGTAGAAAAATGAAACTTGGTACATCCATAGGACATATCAGGGCAAACAGAAAAGTCAATGACAGTCTCACACTAAACTTAACAGGAAGTCCGCCATGTGGGGTGAAACGCTCGGCCACTAAAATCGCACACCTTGCGCAGAAAGATGCAAATCATTGTGTTTTAATCTAAATGGCCCCAAATTTGGTAAGTATCATCTAGACCAGGGGTTCCCAAACTTTTCAGACCGCGACCCCCAATATTAGACTGCTGACGATCCGACCCCGCGCTAAATGCATGTACCCCACATGCTAATTATTATTATTTAAACCTATTGTATTTATTTTTGGAATGTATTTATTTAGCTATTATTATTAAATTTATGATTATAAAGGGTACACTTATAGACAGTATGTTTATCATAAAATAAATTAATGAATGTTTTATTAAAAAAATAAAAAAATAAAGAAAGACAGTTTTAGAAATGTTTGTTGTACTATTCATTCATTTAACATGAAGACTTGTTTGGCTTATTTTATTATACTATGCTTTTACCAAAATGGACTTTAAAAGTAGCCATGGACTTGGCAACAAGCCATCACTTAACTGTCACAATTAATCGGAGCAAACAAAGTTTTACAAAGTTTTACTTTCAGTTTATTTTAATTATCCTAAATGTATACTCGCATCATTACAACCTTTTAAAAAAAAAAATTTTTTTTCATAAAAAAAAATAAATAAAAAAAAATCATAAAAAAATTTTCTGGAAATCATCTCGCGACCCCCCGCGACCCCCACTTTGGGAACCAGTGATCTAGACACATGTGCCAACCAAAGTTGTGACTTTGTTGTTGATATCTTATCGGGTATGGGTGTGGCAAGCCTGTAACGAGGTGGCCATTTTTGTGAAAATAAAACGTCTCTTAACTCTCAAACGCCTTCTCGGATCGAGTTGGACCCAAAAAGGCGTTTGTGCACATTCATGACCTGAACACAAAGATATGTAAATAAAAGGGTTATCTTTAGAAATGGCTCTCCAGCGCCCCCTACAAACTTATAATGGGACCCAAGAATTTAGTTTGTCATAGAGACATAAAATTTAGTACATACATCTCTTATGTCATGACGAGCATAAAAGCCAATGACAACCACCCCCTATCTATAAATGTGTTGCCATAGCAATGTCCCAAATATAGGGCTGGGTACCGAACTTCGATACCTTTATGGTATCGAATGAAAAACTTCGATTCTATGGGTATCGAAAAATTATTTATCTCGTGCCAAATTTCGTTCCAAAAGCCAAGGCCGGGTTTTTTTTTTTGCCAAGCCGCTGTGTCTGTGTGAGCTTGTAGCATACGCGTGCATGTAAGGAACTACATTCGCCGTGATTGGCTGTCCACCACCACGTGACGCGGAGGTGGGATATCTGAAGATACTCGACTCACACAACACAAGTGTAACGTTAGTTGTTTTTCTCCAAACGCTCCAGTTTTATAATGCCAAAGAGATCTAAAGTGTGGCTACACTTTTATAAAAGTGGATGCCGAGTCAGCAAAGTGTAACATATGCGTATAAAAGTGTATTGCAAAGCCGACAATACCACAAATTTAATGAAGCATTTGACCATTCACGGATCAATATGAAGACTGTAAAGGAACCAGAGGAGCCTTGCACCTCATCGGAGTCAAACCTGCCCCTTCAACATCATCTGGCATTTCTGACATTGTAGCAGGTAAGAAAGGAAGATATTACCTTTTAGCGAACAAAGTTAAAGTAATTTTTACGCTAACGCGAGTGGTTTGAGTGTGGATGCAACTCTGCGCTATGATGTACCCAGGCGCTAGCTTTAACCTTATTCTTTGACCAGGCAACATCTTTGTTTTTCCAACGACGCTAAGGTTTCACATTTTAGAAATACTTGACAGATAAGTGTAATTTCCTACTTAAACCTGAGGTTGACTACCACTGGTTGACTACCACTTTATGTATGTTAGCTTGTGCTGCTAGTCGGTTGCTGTAGCGTTAGCGCTGTTATTTCCTCCTTCACATTAGCCTCTGCCTCCTTGCAGGAAGGCATGGCGATAGAAGTAACAACCAACAGCATGACCAGCACCTCCAGATTCAGGAGGAGATACAGCTGTACAGAGGTTTGCCTGTACACTAAACACTCAGTGAATCCAGCAACTGGTGGAGTAAGAAGGACACACTGCCAATGCTATCCAGCTTGGCAGCCAGGTTTCTCTGTGTACAAGCCTACACAAATACAGTTTGATTTTGCACTAAAAAGTTTTTTTTTTTTTTTTTACATTCCTTTGAATTTTAGTTGGTTCAATATTAGGATGTACACAATATAATTTATTTATAATATGTTCATGTTGTGGCAAAAGGTTTTCTTTTTTGTAAATTTTGGCCAAGTTAGGATTGATACGATGTGTGAAGTGTGAGTGTGAAGTGTTACCAGAATTTGTTTTAATTAAGATGAAAAATAAAAGTTTTGTGTTTAATGTATTTGTGTTTGTCGTAGGCAAATGAAAACTTGGTACACACATCCAGCATGGGCTTATGAACAAAAAAGCCAATGGGGACCACACCCTATCACACATGGGAAGGCGGCCATTTTGAATTGAAAATGTGAACCGACTTAAAATACACCTCTTTTTTTAAAAGAACACAGGCAATAGCTGCTTCATTCCACAGACACCAAACTTGGGCAAAATGAGATAAACACATGTATGTAAAATAGACAAGCGTTTTTCTAGACTTTTTTGCTCGAGTTATATTTTATCTTATTATAATTTGGTATATTTTTTTTATTATAATTTTTCTGCAACATGATCCTCAATTTGACCCAGTAAACGTGCAACTAAAAGTCATTTTTATTGGTCCCAGACTTCAAGCTCGAAAAATGTATGTATTTGAAGTCCCCAAAAAAAAATATGAAAATGACTCAGTGGCGAATTCTACAAAAGTCAAAATACATTGGGCCTATGGAAAGTGAAAGTAACTTTTTCCAACGTAGAAAATGAAACTTGGTACATCCATAGGACACCTCAGGGCAAACAGAAAAATGTATTACAGCCATATCGTAAACTCAACAGGAAATCTACTATGTTGGGTGGAATGCGTGACCACCTAAATTGCACCCCTTGTGTCTAAAGGCTTTTCATCTAAACAGCTCCAAATTTGGTGAGTATCATCTAGACACGTGTGCAAAAAAAAGTTATCAATTTGTTTTTTGATACATTTGTGGCTGTGGTCGTAATGAGTCTGTGAAGAGGCAGCCATTTCTTTGGGAAATAAATGCCATTTCCCAATTGCCAGGATCCTTCCTTTGGAGGAGGCCCTCCAGAGCCAAGGCTAGAGTCTTAGAAAACTCCTCAGAATCCTTTGGAACTTGTAACCTTGTACTTTTAGACAAGTTATATTTACATTTTGCCTTTTTAAACAGGGGGGTGCAGCGATTCCTGAGTCATCTCATCTCAGTACTTTGTTTTTCTCGCCTTAGCCCAAGCATAATCTATTATTTTCAAAAGTTCAGACAGTTCCCAGGAAAACCAGGGATTGTGGAGACCTTTAACTCTAAATTACAAGGTGGTGTAGCAGGCCCCAGCAGTAGCACAGGCCCGGTTATTTGACATTACCGTGAAGTTTACGCTTTAACGCACGACATGCGATCCTCCGAGTGCATGTGTCCCCGCGGTCTCAAGGGAGGCGAGGGCCTTTATCGCCGCTTGCGGCTTTAATTTATTTTGTTTTTGTTTGTCCATTTTACTGAAAATACCTTTTCTTTTTTTATGTTTTACTTCTGCCTTTTTTGAGCACTTGAGTTTGACTTGGACAGACTTGTTTAATCTGTGTTTTTGTTCTGCCGTGTCGAAATATTAAGGGGTTCAATTTCTTTTCTAAATTAGGAAGTAAAACCTCATAAATAAACTTTCTTCTTTTTAACTGACTTATAATATCTCTTTGTGTTGAGGTCTAGTGCATCTTGGAGCCAACATTCAGTACGAGTAAAATACTTAAGTACTTTTAAAATGGGATACTTTAAGACTTTTACTCAAGTCGTATTTAAATTGGTGACTTGTAACTTGTAGTGGAGTAATTTTTACAGTAAGGTATCTGTACTCTTACTCAAGTAGAAGAAGAAGAAGAAGAAAGTTTATTTAAATAGCACCTTTCACAGACATAGTCACAAAGTGCTTCACGTGCAGCCATTATTCAGGCGCTGTGGTCTTCAGAAAAATGAAATAGAGCATTTTACAAAAATAACATACATAACAACAGTAGCTGTTACAACATAACATACGTAGTCGCAACTACAGTTGCCGTTACAACATACGTAACATAAACATACAGACAACATCAGACAATAGCAGGATAGCAGCACATGTGGTCACATGATAGGATTTTTTAGTGGCTTTTTTGGGGGTCATTAGAGTAAAGAGTCAGGAAGATGTCAAAATATGGCAAAGTATGGCTTTCAGGTACTCTTTACACCTCTGGTCAATTACATTGAAGAGGTTGAGAATGTTAATAATGTGTCAAATGACAGTGTTGAGTGCCAAAGTGTAAATATTATGTATGTCATGTACATTTGTGTCCATGCAAACCTTAAATGGGAAATGAATGAACTTGATTAGACCTTTTTCTATATGTCTTAGAGCCTGCATGAACGGGGCCCAAGTACATTTCAGAGAGCCTGTGTGTAATAGTTTACATCGTCGGTGGAATATGTCCGATAACAGGATTTGTTTTTAATAGAAATGGCAGAATAATTTCCTCTGTTAAATATTGGACAGTTCACTTTCATTTAATTTTGTTGTGAGACATAGTTCAGTATACCCACTCTAGTTCATTGTATTTTTACATGTTCTGTATTGTCTTGTGCTATTATTTTTAATCCTTATGTCCTGTTTCTAGATGTGCTTTTTATTTAACAGTTGTTGTTCCGTCTTATATGTTCCCACTCAAGGCACACTGCACCTGGTTGTGGTGAGTGGGCTTTCAACCAAGACAGGCCAACTTGAATTTTTTTTGTGATATTTTTTTTTTTTTGTCTGACTTTCCACAGGGTCCCGTCCTGCAGCAGTCATTTTAAACTCCTCATCACATCCTCGCCACGTCCACCTTCACCCTTACAACCTGATGGGACAAGGCTTTGTTTGTTGCTTCTCAAACCTTTTGGAACTGCATCACAAACATATGACATCTTTTACACACTTGAGCATTAAAAAAAAACTGTTTACAATTCATTTGCACTTTTTTATTTTCAATGAAATTTTATGTATCATATGTTTTACAATTTAAAAAAAAACTTTTTCTGCTTTAAGTACGGGTATGCCTTACTTATAATTTAATCTACCATCTAGTGGTATAAAATCAAAAACTACAAAAATGTCAAATCTGTTGTTTACAACATTGTCTAAGATAAAAAAAAAAAGAATGGAGTGTTTTGAAAATCACAATATTTTATTTAAAAAGTAATTGAACACAAATAAATAAAATAATTATTAGAACAAAAAAACTGCTGCAGATGTTTTAACAGATGTTTCCAGGTGTAGAAGGCAGAAGCAGGGGAGCAGAGGGCAGGTCCATCTTGAAAAAGAGAAAGAGTTATGTATATCGTGGCTGTAACTAAGTAAAATATAGTCTCCAAAGTAATGTATAACTGCACTTACATTTACATTTAGCAGACGCTTTTATCCAAAGCGACTTGCAAGTGAGGAAAAACAATGGAAGCAATTTTAACAACACAAGGTACAAAAAGCATAAGTGCACAAAAAATTTGTCAGTTTAAACCCAGCACAGTATACAAAGCTAAGGATGAGAGAATTTTTTTTTTTTTTTTTGAAGAAAGGAATCGATAGAAAGGAAGTAGGACTCAGTGTTTGTCAGTCAGGTGTTGACGGAAGAGATGTGTTTTCAGGTGTTTTTTAAAGATGGCTACAGAATCTGCTGATCTTGTAGCAGCAGTAGATCATTCCACCAATGTGGAACAGATCCAGAGAAGGTACGCGAGAGTGATTTTTTACCTTTTTGGGACAGTACCACCAGCCGTTGTTCATTTGCAGAGCGCAGGGATCTGGTAGGAACGTAGGTCTGTATTAGTGAGTGAAGATATGAGGGTGCAGAACCAGTGGTGGTCTTGTAGGCCAAGAGCATAGCTTTGAACTTGATGCGGGCGTCAACAGGAGCCAGTGTAACCTAATGAAGAGAGGAGTTATGTGCACTCTCTTCAGTTCATTAAAGACCACTCTTGCCACTTACTTGTCTGGGCTGTGGGCTCTTGGGAGTAATCAAATTAGTTGATAATTGCAGTCAAAGTCATGAAGTCCACTTACTATCGACAAACGAGAGCAAGCCAACAATGGCAATAGCTCGGGCGGGAAGCTCCACTTGCGTTAGCCTGGTGTTAGCAACAGGTTAGCAATTGCCTTAGCCTCAGCTACAGCGGAGTGGGTATAATTACCCACGCATGCGCTCATTATGCCCACCCACGGGCTTACGATGCAACACTCCTTTGCCCATTTTAGTAACATCCTCTGACGAAGGAGTCTGAAATGTCCGGATGTAATCGCCATCTTTTTGCCCTGATTTTGAGGCTATTTCGGCAAATAGGGACCGAATGGGCGGATTACATCCATTTTTATTTACAATCAATGCTTTTAACATATTTTTTCAGAACTATGAACTTATTTATTAACTTACTGATGTGTTTAAGTTTAATGGCAGCACATCTATTACAATGTGTGTGTAACTTGAGCGGAACATAGCAAAAGAAGTAGAGAGTGCAAACAAGCAGACAGCATGCTGGAGTCTAGAAGTCATTGTAAAGCATAAGTGCACACATCCCATTTTATAGTTGCAGAGGCTTGAGTAACTCACACTCTAAACGTAACCCAGAGACGAAGTAAACAAGAAAAAAAGGTTAAGGATCCACAATTTATTTAGATGAATGCTGTAATAGGTAATCTAGGGTTAAGTTGCATTATGGATAGACTATGAAGTTTGTATTAAATTATCTAATGGTACGTACTGGTCTGTAATCTAAAGCGGTACTATATTTGTGTGTGTGTGTTGTGTGTGTACATATATATATATATATATATATATATATATATGTATACACACACACAAGTCTCCTGTCCTTCTATAACCCTTGCCTTAGTAGTTAAGCATCCAAACGCTCCAAATTAGTCAACTCCATGTGGGAAATGGGGGCCACCACCCCCTCCTTCTTCCCACAGATGGATTTATGGAGATAGCCTTGGACTTGAACACTGGACTGTTTCTGGTGGAGCAGAGCCCATCTTCTTCAAGGGGGAGATGATGTGTTTAGTTGCTTTGGGCTGTCATCCCCAAACATATCTGCATGAATTATAACAATAAATGTCAGTGTGAATGTTTGTGATAGTACTGTTTGATTTTTTAAGATGCAGTGTGATAGATTACAATTATAATTACTGCCATAATAATTTCTGTTTTCATATATGAGAGATTGGTCAGAAATGCTTTTTGTTAAATACAATTTCTTGGACTAAGCCGTAGAATGTAGAGTTCTAGAGCTGTGTGTGTAGATATGTGAGACATGTGTCTCACATATAGAGAACTTATAATCTTCAAACCAACAGGCTTGCATACTGTGCACTATAGTAAATAGTACTGTTAATTATTGATAATAATAATACTATTATTTTATTATCAATAATATTTGTAGTTAAACTAAAGCATATAGTTGCATTGAGGGTTAGTTACAAAATACTTGGTCTAGGCTCAATTGGGCTTTTTCAAATGAGTTACGTGTATCACATTTTTAACAACAGTAATGTAGTTAAAATGGGTTTGCGCTGTAATAAGAGCAAAGTGGTCATTACTGCACCAATATAAAGCAGGCAGCCAGCTGTGTTCCCACAACAATCCCTCCCTTTTTCTTATCTATCCTTTCACCCACACACATGTACAAACATAAATACTTTCCATGGAACACACATGGTATACATTTTATTGAAAAAAAGACACAGTTGATCAACTGAAAAACTAAGTCAGATATGATTCATTCCTAAATCAACGATTACATACTTCTTGCATATAGTGATTTGTGGGGTTATTAGTCTTGACAAGCACAGACATCATTTCCTTGTGTTAAATTCACTCCTGCTCTGTGATTCTCACAGTGAGTATTTTTAAAACAGATTAATGTTGAATTCTCATGTGCACATATACATTTTTTTTTAAAAGAAACAACATAAACACAATAAAATTAAATATATGTACAAGGACACAGTTAAATTTACACTCTTTCCAATAGCCATAGTTAAAAATACCTTCTGTCCTTGAAGCTGAAATTCAGACTTGACCTTCAGATGCAGATAAACCAAAAGAAACCATAAAATCACCACTTCAATGATCTAACAACTATAGATTTTTTTATACAGCATTTATATTGGCCACTTATCAAAGTCTTTAGAGTATATAAAGCTTAGACTTCACTAATGGCTCTGTGCTGGGGAGATAATGTATGTGTATGAAATAGATGTTCACTCTTTGTCTGCTTCCAAGGCAGGGGTCAAATGCTGTGTCCCGTCCTGTGCATGTTGAGGGGTCTGAATACCCGGGACCCCAGAGAGCATACTGCCACAGTACAGCAGTGACCGCATTGGCCACTTCTGGACAAGGAGAGAGCCAAAGTAAGTACAGATACTACAAATAGCGCACTTAATGCAAACCCTTTTTTTTTTTGCATCCATAAACATGCTCTGCCCAAATCAACCAGTTATTCAACAAAAATTATACAAAAAGACCATCCGAGATTGCACTTTTTGGTCTATTTTTTACTGTATGTATGTCTGAATCACATTAAGTATAAGCAGAAACATGCCTTGACAGGATGCAGGTATCCCCCCGGCCGCGAGGGCAGGGTGTGTTCAGCCAGCACCCCTTCCTGATCCAGGGTCTCTGTCAAATAAGCAATGTAGTTGGTGGCCAGAACCAGAACATCAAGCTTTGAGAGCTTAGTATCAGGAGGAACTGAGGGCAGAGCAGCCTGTGGACAAACAATAGGCAAGTTTAAGGAACAACAATGAGTAATTCCACACAGAAAGAACAGTAAATAGAATGATAATAATGGTATATAATGGTAATAATGCATATTAAGCCTTGTAAGTTTTTTCTGGGGCAGAGATTTACACATTTTGCATGTACACCTTTTTATGTTATATTTTGTATTTATGGTATTTCAATTTAAGCTGATACAAATGTTATGAAAGTGTGTGTGTGTGTGTGTGATTTACCTGCAGGGTGTGAAAGGCTTGCCTCAGATTACGTACACGGCTTCTCTCTCGTGCTGCATTTTCTGGAGAGTGATGACTCCTCAGGATTTGTGTCTCACGGCCCAACTGCCCCTGCTTCACAACACAATCATTATGTTACATGTTCATATACTTTGTGACAATGTTATTTCCTTCTTTTTGGAAACCGTTGACTTTTGAATAATGGGTGAAATATCTTCAAGCTTTAAAATCTAGATTTAATCTACTTTATTTCATCTTTTTGTAATCTAGGATAGTACATTTTCAAAAATCTACCTTCACAACAAAGAAAGAAATGTTAATTGTGCACTCTTTGAATACACACACACACACACACACACACACACACACACACACACACACACACACACACACACACACACATATATATATATATATATATATATATATATTTATTTATTTATTTATTTTTTGTTTTATTATAAAGGTGATAAAAAACAATGAACTTTTTCTCTGGTCTGTGACAGACATAATGTCAGTCTGTACATGCATACTTGTAATTTTCATTTATCAGTGGGGCCTTAATCAACTTGCCTTTGAACCCTCTGGTCATGTTAGTTGTAATTAATAAAGAACACGCTGTATACGTTTAACTGCTATAGCTGATTCTAGAAGACACTCACCCACTTCTTGGGCTCGTGGGCTCTGCGTGTGCATGGCCTTGGTTGGTGTGGAGATGCTGGGCTGCTGGCTCGGCTCTGCTGGCTCTGTGGTTCCACTGTGGAGCAGGAGATGAGCTGGTGGTTTGCTGCTACCGACATGAGACCTTCCAGTGGATTCACAGCCATTAAAAGAGCGCTCTCCAAACTTAGCAAATGAGGCTTTCCTTGACTTTGCAGATTTAAAATTTTGTTGAACAGCAAAACATACAAAAGTAATCTTGAATCAAGTTGAAGGACAGATTACATGAGCAGCATTCACACACTCCATTTTCACCAAATAAAAATGTGTACTCATCACCAGTATAATTCCATTGGTCCAGCCCTCTTCCCCTGCCTCTCGTCTTGTTTCCTTATCGGGTGAGGTAATGTGGGGAACTTGATGTGGTCCTTATCTTAGCCGCATGGTCGTCCTGATCCTCCCCTGGCTGTGCGGCTGCCAAGAAGAGCACACAGGGAGTCTGGCCTGGAGGAGTGCATCACTGGGAAGGTGTCCTGAGCCAGGGCACTGACGGGCTGGGGGAAACTTAAAGCTCTGTTAACAGCTGGACTCACACAGGATTGAGAGCATGGGGAAGTGCGACACTGAGTTGAGAAAAAAAAAAGATTAATAATTCACATTGTGAGGTGATGCTAATTTTTTATACCCTCATTTTGGTTATAGTTTATCATAAATGCAACTACCACCAGGTAATAATTTCAAGTCAGACCACTATTATATAACTAATATGAAACTACTCGTACTTAATCGTTTTGTCTTTAATTCTAAGACTTTATAAAGTCTCTTGGAATTAAAGACAAAACGTCTTTCACGTTAAAAACTGAGTACAGATGCTTTTCCTTTTTTCATTCAAGTCAATAGGCAACCTGGCCCCTAGATGGCAGTAGATTAAATTATAGATTAAATTATAAGTAAGGCATGCCCATACTTAAAGCAGAAAAAGTTTGTTTAAAATTGCAAAACATATGATACAATACATTTCATTGAAAATAAAAAAGTGCAAATGAATTGTAAACATTTTTTTTTTAATGCTCAAGTGTGTAAAAGGTGTCACATTTTTGTGATGCAGTTCCAAAAGGTTTGAGAAGCAACAAACGAAGCCTTGTCCCATCAGGTTGTAAGGGTGAAGGTGGACGTGGCGAGGATGTGATGAGGAGTTTAAAATGACTGCTGCAGGACGGGACCCTGTGGAGAGTCAGACGGAAAAAAAAATCACACAAAACAAATTCAAGTTGGCCTGTCTTGGTTGAAAGCCCAATCACCACAACAAGGTGCAGGCCTTGAGTGGGAACATATAAGACGGGACAACTGTTAAATAAAATGCACATCCAGAAACAGGACATAAGGATTAAAAATAATAGCACAAGACAATACAGAACATGTAAAAATACAATGAACTAGGGTGAGAGGAACATAACAGAGGAAATTATTCTGCCAACTCTATTAAAAACAAATCCTGTTATCAGACATATGTACTTAGGCCTCGTTCATGCAGGCTCTAAGACAGATAGAAAATGGTCTAATCAAGTTCAATTCATTTCCCATTTAAGGTTTGCATGGCCACAAATGTACATGACATACATAATATTTACACTTTGGCACTCAACACTGTCATTTGACACATTATTAACATTCTCAACCTCTTCAATGTAATTGACCAGAGGTGTAAAGAGTACCTGAAAGCCATACTTTGCCATATTTTGACATCTTTCTGACTCTTTACTCTAATGAATATATTTACACCTTGGCACTCAACACATTAACATTCTCAACCTCTTCAATGTAATTGACACCTTTTCAGCAATACATACAATACATACCTGCTGTGACCGTCTAGGCTTTGGATGTTTGTCTTTTGAAAAAAAGAAATTGGTGTGCACAGCTGTGCTTGTCGAGCAAGTCAAGTCCTTCCCTGTTAAAAGAGACATAAAGAAAATACATTATATGGCATTGTAGCTACTTTATTTAATTGATTTATTGTAGAATCACAGTTGTACATATTTTTTATTTAGAGCATTCCTGTATCAACGAGTTGTGTCCATGGTCAACTTTACATTTACATTTATTCATTTAGCTGACGCTTTTATCCAAAGCGACTTACATTGAGCTTCTATTTACCAGTGTTACAGTCACTGGAGGCAAGGTGGGTTAAGTGTCTTGCCCAAGGACACAACGACAGTATGAACTGTGGGGAGAGTAGGAATCGAACACTCATACCACTGCGCCCCCACTGTCAGTCTGCCGTTTCTTTTCGAGCTTCCAAATCATGGAATATTATTCCAACTACCATCAGAAAACTTTATTTAAGTGGATTATTTCACTCTCTTTTAAAATGTGGCCCTTCAGATCAGACTTGTCAGTATTAAACCCCTCTGTGCCCTGCTGTTTTAACAACTTCTGTTTCTCTTTGCTTAATAAGATGTCTGTAGTGTAACTAATGCATGTTTTCTATTTGTCCTTTTTAATTTTGACAGTGTGTTTTATTTGTCTCCCTAATGGCCTGCATGTAATTAATGATGTTTCTGATAAAGCTGCTGCTCGCTTCTGACTCACTGTGCAGTTCTACAATAACCCATGTGGACTAATGTTATTATACAGTTGTACTGTTGGTCAGTATGTACTGTCCTTGTAATAAAGATGACACAAAGCTTTGGGTGCCCTCAAATCAGTGCAGAAGCAATCCATCTCAAAGTGTTGACTGCACAACCGACTGGAAGAGGTAGGAGTCCAGTTGTGTCTCCTCATCTTCAACACCCACTGGTCCAGTCTGTCTGGATCGCCTAAAGGAAAACTTAAACAAACATACAAAAATCACATTAAGTGTTAATGTGACCTTAAAAGGTTACCAAACTAGTACCGTACATATAGTGTCACAATAACAACTGCAGGGTAGGGTTAGGATAGATAACAACAGGGCTTCACATAAACAAAATATCATGGTCATAAGCTTATAATAATTACTCTTAGGCTGTGACTAAAAAAAGTATGTTTAAGCATAAGCTATGTATATATGTTTACATTGACAATAATTTTTTAAGCCCATATTTATAAATATTAAAATAGTAGTTTATACCTTATCTGAAAAGTGTTAACAGCACTAGGTACTACATTGAAGGTACTAGGTGCAGTTGTCATACTTTATAACACACTCTGAGGGCAGTTTAATATAAGAACAACAGAGCTCCCAGAGACACGACACGTCCTAAACGGAGAAATACACATAACAGTAGCACAAACTTCTGTGCAATTACAATTTCATTGAAAAAGTTGATTCGTATTTTTTTGCGAGATAATATTACATTATCCCGTACATAATGATAGCACGTTATTTTCATTGACGGTAGCCTACCATAGCGTATTTTCTACAGTCATTGAGTAGTGCACCCGGTGAATAATGCAGTTTTACCAAGTTGCGCTCATTTACACGTTATATGTCAAAACCATAACATCCTTAATTCGATCACTTAAAAAAATTACAGCTAGCATTAATAAATCTATTGTTTTGCTGTTAAACTAGATTCTAGTCCAGGCTCTTGTCTTGTCCAAACTGGATTATTGCAATGCTCTACTGGCTGGACTCCCTGCCTGCACAACCAAACCTCTGCAGCTGATCCAGAATGCAGCGGCAAGAGTGGTCTTTAATGAACCGAAGAGAGCGCACGTATCTCCTCTCTTCATTAGGTTACACTGGCTCCCGGTTGACGCCCGCATCAAGTTCAAAGCTATGCTCTTGGCCTACAAGACCACCTCTGGTTCTGCACCCTCATATCTTCACTCACTAATACAGACCTACGTTCCTACCAGATCCCTGCGCTCTGCAAATGAACAACGTCTGGTGGTACCGTCCCAAAAAGGAACAAAATCACTCTCACGTACCTTCTCTGGCTCTGTTCCACATTGGTGGAATGATCTACTGCTGCTACAAGATCAGCAGATTCTGTAGCCATCTTTAAAAAACACCTGAAAACACATCTCTTCCGTCAACACCTGACTGACAAACACTGAATCCTACTTCCTTTCTATCGATTCCTTTCTATAAAAAAAAAAAAAAAAAAATAATCTCTTATCCTTAGCATTGTATACTGCGCTGGGTTTAAACTGACTAGTTTTTTGTGCACTTATGCTTTTTGTACCTTGTGTTGTTAAAATTGCTTCCATTGTTATCCTCACTTGTAAGTCGCTTTGGATAAAAGCGTCTGCTAAATGACTAAATGTAAATGTAATTTATGTTTAATAGCAATGTACGCAATGCAAATAGTGTTTGGATTTGAGCAAGAAATGCCATGATATATTATATATATCTGGATCTATTTTTTAAAGCAAAGCCAGTAAAAATAAATATGAAACTCTACCTTAACAGTATTACCATCTAATTCTAAATTACCGTACTCGATGTAATTTTGATGGGAAAAAGTTATTAGCTAGGCTAAATAGCTGAGTAATGCTATATATTTACCCGCTTAAGAGCTCTTAAAACCATCCATAAAACCAAGAAAATTGTATTACTTACTGAAAAAACTGTTTAATACTGCCAAGTCTGATCTGAAAAGCCACATTTTTAAAAGAGAGTGAAATAATCCAGTTAAATTAATTTTTCTGATGGTAGTTGGAATAATATTCCATTATTTGGAAGCTCGAAAAGAAACGGCAGACTGACTGTAAGCTGTTTTTCTAATCTATTTAGTCTATCAATTTGTTAGTATTTTTCTATTGAGATGCACTCTTTTTACACTTATTTGCTCACTTTGCTACAAGAAATACATTAAATAAAGTAGCTACAATGCCATATAATGTCTTTTCTTTAATGTCTCTTTTAACAGGGGACAAGCACAGCTGTGCTCACCAATTTCTTTTTTTCAAAAGACAAACATCCAAAGCCTAGACGGTCACAGCAGGTATGTTCGTTGAGAGGTTGAGAATGTTAATAATGTGTCAAATGACAGTGTTGAGTGTCAAAGTGTAAATATTATGTATGTCATGTACATTTGTGGCCATGCAAACCTTAAATGGGAAATGAATTGAACTTGATTAGACCATTTTCTATCTGTCTTAGAGCCTGCATGAATGGGGCCTAAGTACATATGTCTGATAACAGGATTTGTTTTTAATAGAGTTGGCAGAATAATTTCCTCTGTTATGTTCCTCTCACCCTAGTTCATTGTATTTTTACATGTTCTGTATTGTCTTGTGTTGTGTTGGGTTCTTTTACAAATAAAGACTGTGTCCTTGAGTGTTCATCAAGCCGCTTTATTGACAGGCTGCAACAATAGCATTGTGCCCCTCCTCCCGCTCTCTATCTCTCGCTCATGCAGTCCTCCCCGCATCATACACACCCCTGTTGCCCTCTAGTGGTAACATGTAATATAGATTACACCACATCCCCCTTACTGAAGGTAAGTTAACTACCCTTAGCTGTAACTCAAACTTTTTACATGTCACCTTGGTAGCCAACTGTAAATTTCTGGGCATAAAACTTTTTCATACCATTTTCTTTTCCCTTAACGAACAGTAATTGAAACATTAGAACATTTTTCTATCCAAAAATTCACATTAGATTAAGGCATATTCAGAACTTATTCGAAGCATACTGAAATGTTAATGCATTCTTTTATAGATCCAGTCTTTTTGGTTTTACCACTTCTCTACCAGACCTGGTTCGAACACTATCTGGTGTTTGATGTGCTTGTGGCTCAGAAAGTATCTCTGCAGGAGTGTTTCTTTCATTAGACTGGGTCAGTTGTGATTCAGTATGAGTCTCTGATATCGGCAAAGGCACAAGATGACTGCGATTCCTTCTAATAGTTCCCTGCGGTCCGCTGATGACATAGGACCGTGGAGTTGGGTGGACAGATGTCACTGTGCCTGTTGCTTTTGCATTTGCAATCCAAACAGGGTTTCCGGGTATCAGTTTATCCAGATCTCTTGTTCTGTGTCTTTTGTTGAAACATTCGGTTTGTCTCATCCTTCTCTCCCTCTCTACATGACGAAGTTGTCTAAGATTTGGCACACAAGGCTGTAAGGCCTCTGGAAGCATCGGCAGGGTGGTACGCCCCATGAGTAGCTGTGCAGGGCTGTAGCCATTCGCCAGCGCTGTGGTCCTATAGGCTAATAGAGCTTGGTACGGATCACTAGCTTTCTTGAGGAGATTTTTAACTGTTTGGATAGCTCTCTCCACCTCACCGTTGCTTTGGGGGTACCTGGGACTACTGGTCACATGCTCAAAACAGTATTCACTTGCGAAGTCTTTCATTTCCTGACATGCCGTTGTCCGTGATCAGAATCTCTGGTATTCCATGACACAATGACGTTGGCAGAGCGAGTTGGGCTGAGCTGAGCAATCTCTATATACCTAGAGAAGTAGTCCACTATCAACAGATAGTTTTTATCTTTCAGAGCGAACAAGTCAGCACCTAACTTCTGCCATTGTCTCTCAGGTAAATCTGTGGGCATTAAAGGCTC
The DNA here is from genome assembly GCA_024416835.2 of Perccottus glenii. Classification (NCBI taxonomy): domain Eukaryota; kingdom Metazoa; phylum Chordata; class Actinopteri; order Gobiiformes; family Odontobutidae; genus Perccottus; species Perccottus glenii. The sequence continues at coordinate 26,704,511 of CM044564.2, read as the reverse complement.
TCTTGCATTGACTCTTTCCTGTATGCACTGTCTGCATTTGAGAACAAGTTCACTGATCTGGTTGCTTAAACCTGGCCACCACACTGCCTGACGGGCACGCTCTCTGCACTTAACCACCCCCTGGTGCCCCTCGTGTATTTTATCCAAAACTGAGTCCAGCCGCACTGTCCGCAACCTCGTTCACAGATGTGCTGGACTTACAGACTCTACCATAGTGTCCGCGTTTTCCACACTTATGGCATTCTGCGTTTTTTGCTAGGCACTGTACTGCTGCGTGTGCGGGTGCCTTGCCACACCTGGAACATACTTAACTATCATGTTTGGTCTGCTGAAACTTCGGAGACTTAATCTGTTTTTGCTCTTTGGTTTTAAACTTGCTCAGCTTGGCTTTTCTAGCTTGTACTGCATCCATAGCTGTTTTGCTGGAGACCATTTCACCTCTCAGGTCAGTTTGCTGTCTCTTTATTTCTTCAGATTGTCTTGCCATAGTGATAGCTTTAGCTAGGGTGAGATCTTAGTCAAGCTGCATTCTTTCTGACAGAGACGAATCTTTAAGACCCACTACAAGCCTATCTCTCAAAAGATCATCATGAAGAGCACCGTACTCACAGTTTTCTGCTAGTGCATAAAGAGCTGTAATAAATGTGTCCACAGGTTCTGATGGTTGTTGCACTCTCTTGTTGAATTTTGCCCTCTCGTAAATCACGTTTTTTCTTGGGACAAAATGTCTGTCGAAAGCTGTTTTGACTGCATTGTATTGCTGGCGCTGCATGGCCGTTAGCTCGAGCCCTCTTAGCACGTCGTCAGCCTCATCTCCCATGCAATAAATCAGAGTATTGACTTGGTTTGCTTCTGAAGAACTATTCAGATTACTTGCCAGTCTAAAACGCTCGAACCGTCTACTCCACCTTTCCCACTCTTGAGGCTCTGCAAAATCAAACGGCTCCGGTGGTTTGATGATGAAGGTTGCCGCCGCCATTACTGGACCTGACCCCGCGGCCGCTCCCGCTGCTGAGGCTCCTCTATTTTGGTCTTCCTCACTCATAATAGCTAGCCGGGCGCAAAGCTGACTCCCTTCTCAAAGCACAGCCACTTCTGACACCATGTTGTGTTGGGTTCTTTTACAAATAAAGACTGTGTCCTTGAGTGTTCATCAAGCCACTTTATTGACAGGCTGCAACAATAGCATTGTGCCCCTCCTCCCGCTCTCTATCTCACGCTCATGCAGTCCTCCCCGCATCATACACACCCCTGTTGCCCTCTAGTGGTAACATGTAATACAGATTACACCACATCTTGTGCTATTATTTTTAATCCTTATGTCCTGTTTCTGGATGTGCATTTTATTTAACCGTTGTTGTCCCGTCTTATATGTTCCCGCTCAAGGCCTGCACCTTGTTGTGGTGAGTGGGCTTTCAACCAAGACAGGCCAACTTGAATTTGTTTTGTGATTTATTTTTTTGTCTGACTTTCCACAGGGTCCCGTCCTGCAGGAGTCATTTTAAACTCCTCATCACATCCTCGCCACGTCCACCTTCACCCTTACAACCTGATGGGACAAGGCTTCGTTTGTTGCTTCTCAAACCTTTTGGAACTGCATCACAAATATGTGACACCTTTTACACACTTGAGCATTAAAAAAAAACTGTTTACAATTCATTTGCACTTTTTTATTTTCAATGAAATTTTATGTATCATATGTTTTACAATTTTAAACAAACTTTTTTTTCTGCTTCAAGTATGGGCATGCCTTACTTATAATTTAATCTACCATCTAGTGGTATAAAATCAAAAACTACAAAAAATGTCACATCTGTTGTTTACAACATTGTCTAAGATAAAAAAAAGAGAGAATGCAGTGTTTTGAAAATCACAATATTTTATTTAAAAAGTAATTGAACACAAATGAATAAAATAATAATTAGAACAAAAAAACTGCTGCAGATGTTTTAACAGATGTTTCCAGGTGTAGAAGGCAGAAGCAGGGGAGCAGAGGGCAGGTCCATCTTGAAAAAGAGAAAGAGTTATGTATATCGTGGCTGTAACTAATTGGACTTGACTTTATAGTAAGATAAGGATACATGTCTCTGACTAAATAATTACTGTGTAGTTTGAAAACCTAGTAAAGGCCATAATATAATCATAATAATAAAAGCAAAAATTAGAAGTGAGCTTAATGTACTCTTTTACAAAGATCTGGGTCGTGTCATTTTGGTAAATACATTTGACACATGCCTATTTTATGAAAATAGATCTTGTTCCCTCCACAGATTTCCTAAAGTTGATACTGTCAGGCTGAGGCTGATCAGAAGAAAGGCTCTTGGTTGTGTTGTGAGCACTTTGAAGAGGATATTCAGACAAAGGTGGGTGTTACATCACACTACACATTATATTAAACATTACACCTGCAATGTCCACTAACCTCTGAGACTTTTTACTCTAGAACACACTTTCCTTACTCTGCAGTCATACTGTCAGGATTCTTGTCTGTTAAAATAGTCTGTCTGTTTTGTTAGTGTATTCTGTGTGTCTGTTGTTTTTGAGGTCATATATTTATTATGGTATTTGATTTTTGTTTTCAAGATTGTATTTGAGTCCTTGGGTTTTATATTGAAATGTCTGACTCCTGTCTGTGTTTTATGATTTACTTCCTGCCTGTTGTCTTCCCCTTCTGTGTGATTGCCTGCTCCGCCGTGATGTGTTTCACCTGTTCCTTGTGGTCTGTGTCTATTTGTTCTTCTGCTCAGTGCCAGGTCGTCGTCTCCCTACCCGTGAGTCTGTTCTGTGTTTCCCTGTGTCTTATTTGTCGTAGTCTGTGTTTCTGTGGAGGTTCTAGTGTTTTTCCTAGTCAGGTTTCTTTTTTGTATTATTATTCCTGGATTATATGTTCGGACTCTAGTCTTGGTTTTTTCCTGTATTTTGTGTTGTACCTTCGGGACCAAATAAACTTTATTTTTTGAAACTTTTGCCTTTGTCTGGGGGTTTGCATTGGAGTCTTCCGGGTTCTGGGCCTTTGGCCATGACACATACATCCCTTAAACATTACTGTAGCTAAAGTGCATGTGTTAGTTTTATATTTGTACATTTGTCATCTGTAAATCATGACAACAGTAGACAGGTAAATGTTCATGGCAGGTTTTCAACATGACAGACATTACCTCTAACCCAGTACAGTTCACATTTACTAAAGTATTATATTTAGGCAAATGTAAGTTCAACTCAAAGTCCACTATTTTCTAAAAACAGTCCTTACACACACAGTAACATACAGTGAGCTGGTGAATAAAAGACCAAGATTAATGTTGTAATTTGTTCTGTGATTAACAGTAAATCTCATGAACAGAGGTGACCGGTCCCAACAGCAAGACTTGTTTTAAACAGAAGTTTTTACTTTGTTCTGTCTTTGCAGAGCCCCTCTACAGTTACCTGTCTGCTGCTGCTTCTGTCGGCACGCCACCCAGTCCAGAACTGTCCAAGTCCAGTCTAGTCCAGTCCAGTCCAGTTATCGGTCTGCTTCTCTGTCGGTCCTCTCTGCTCCTGCACAGCTGACACAGCCCAGCCTCGTCTTCCTCACCTTCATCTAACTTCACATCCTGGTCCATCTACAACTTCAGCTTCTTTTAAATAAACTTAAACTTAATCAAATCTCTGAAGTCAGATGAAGGTGAGGAAGACGAGGCTGGGCTATGTCAGCTGTGCAGGAGCAGAGAGGACCGATGACTGGACTGGACTAGACTGAACTAGACTAGACTTGGACAGTCCTGGACTGGGTGGCGTGCCGACAGAAGCAGCAGCAGACAGGTAACTGTAGAGGGGCTCTGCAAAGACAGAGAACAAAGTAAAAACTTCTGTTTAAAACAAGTCTTGCTGTTGGGACCGGTCACCTCTGTTCATGAGATTTACTGTTAATCACAGAACTAATTACAACATTAATCTTGGTCTTTTATTCACCAGCTCACTGTATGTTACTGTGTGTGTAAGGACTGTTTTTAGAAAATAGTGGACTTTGATTTGAACTTACATTTGCCTAAATATAATACTTTAGTAAATGTGAACTGTACTGGGTTAGAGGTAATGTCTGTCATGTTGAAAACCTGCCATAAACATTTACCTGTCTACTGTTGTCATTTGTAAAACATAACAATACAGTGGCATGAAAAAGTATCTGAAGCCTTTGGAATTTCTCACATTTCTGCATAAAATCACCATCAAATATGATCTGATCTTTGTCAAAATGACAGAAATGAAAAAACAGTGTCTGCTTTAAAACCACCCAAACATTTATAGGTTTTCATATTTTTAATGATGGATAACATGCAAACAATAACAGAAGGGGGAGGAATAAGTAACTGAACCTTCTGCCTAAAGAGACTTTGAGAGCAATTAATACCATTTTTTACCAAACAATTTAAGTCAGGGGTGTGTCCAATCACTGAGGAGTGGCTTAAAGCTGCCCTGCTCACTATAAAACACACACCTGGTAAGAATGTTTGAGTCGGCCGGGTTTTGAACTCCAACCTTCTAGCTGTGAGGGAGGAGTGCTAACCACTCTGCCACGTGCACCCATTACAGGAAAGTGTGTTAAAACAAAGACGTCATAATTAGACAATGACAAAAACAGTCACTTTGTAATTGGCGCCAGTTTTTTTTCAATGGATGTCAATAGGAGTCAGGCTTGATGGAGCCTACACCTACTTCCATATAAGCTTCCACCCCTTCTACCTAAAATACACCATCATTTTGTATCAGTACAAAAGAAAATGCACTTTTTGTATCAGTATAGAAATGATAAAATAAAAGTCACTTATCTGTTCATGCGTAGTACTTCTGTGCACCACTATACTTCATTGTGAACTTGCCACAGTTTCATTGATGTTTTATCAGCCAATACAAATGCACTATCAGCGACCTCTGTGGGTTATTAAAACTATGCATTTATGCAAGTCAAAGACACATTCTATACTTGTAACTGTAAAAGCCTAAGGAAAAGCTCCCAGGTCCTTTGTCATTTGCATCAGACCTTTAAAGTTAGTTTAAAGTTTAAAATTAAATTAAACCACCATTTTTTCCTTTTAAAACTTGCATGACTAGAAGAATGCATTTTTTAGGAAACTACCAAAGTACAGCAGACTCATTTTAATCCAACTACTGCAATATGAAGTCTTAAATCAGAGTCTGACACTGATGGGGGCATCTCAACATTTATTGGACATGTAATGCAGTTATTTTCAGTAGAAGAAATGGCATTTTCTGGTGTAGAGCTTTCTACATTAAAAAAGTTTCTGAAGCTCTTGGTTCATGTGGCACAAGACCATAAAGAAAAACTAAAATGAACACCCTTTTCCTCAAATGAAAGCCACCATTGCTAGACAGGGAACTGAAATGCATGCAGCTTTTTTAATTTTTTCCTACAATGAAAATAAATCCAAGCATCTCAAATGTTTACAACTTTTCCTGGCCTGCTACATATACGTAAGACTCCTCTAACAGGGCCCATTATTAGGTCTCTGAAGAAAGTATAGTGAAATATAGAGTTAAATGATCATAAAAAGTAATTCTGAAAACAATATTAAGAGTATCACATCTCTGATGGTGGTGTCCCAACAGTCAATGGTTCCACCTGAAGGTTAGGTTCAGAACCTTTTTTTACATTTTGAACTCAGTCCAAGTCTTCAGCACCTCTAGTCTTTAGTCTGTCTCCATCGCTCCACTGTGCGTTTCTTTCGAAACCATAAGTCTCATCAGTTTTCCGTGGAGCTTCTCAATCTTCTTTACATCCTGGGCCTGGTCCGTTTTATACTGTAAACACTGAAGGGGCACACAACAGTGGAAGTGAAAGTAAAAACGCGTGAGAATGTTGGGACAACGGATGAAAATTAGCCTAAGGCTACAATCTGGCTGTGTCTCACGTACAGTCAGGTCCATACATATTGGGACATCAACACAATTCTAATATTTTTGGCTCTATACACCAACACAATGGATTTGAAATGAAACAAACAAGATGTGCTTTAACTGCAGACTTTGAGCTTTAATTTGAGGGTATTTACATCTAAATCAGGTGAACGGTGTAGGAATTACAACAGTTTGTATAAGTGCCTCCCACTTTTTAAAGGTGGTGGTAGTGTCATGTAGGGCTGAAACGATTCCTCGAGTAACTCGATTACAAAAAATATTTGAGGCAAATTCCTCTGCCTCGAAGCTTCTTTTAATTTATTTTTAAGCTCACGTCAGTTTGTTTCGCAATGATTTTTTTTATGTGACACAGCGCGTTTACGTCACCCACAAAGCGGAAGGAGCATGGGAAGGAGACGGAAGGAGTTAGCGGTGTTTTGATTTGAGGGTGCGCTGCGCGCGAGCTGCAAGATGGAAGGGGTTGATAACAATAGCGATGAGCAAAGAAACAAACAGGAGAAAACGACTCAAACTGTCCAAGGTTTGGGTTTCATATTAAAACGTAAAGAGAACATTGTGGCGTATGTGTCCATTGCAAGATCGAGCTAGCATACCACAACAGCACGAGGTCCATGCTGCAGCAGCAACAGAAAACATCCACTCTACTCATAGACCGGAGGACCGTCACCCTGGACAAGGTAAATTCAATGCAACATTAAATAAATGTGATTGCTCGTCAAGATGAAGGCTGTTAAATCAAGTATGTTAACTATGTAATGGACAACCCACGTTGGGCAGTACAATTAAAGTTATGTGAAAATATACCGCACGCGGATGCGGAGGGGTTACACCAACAGATTATTTAACAGCAGTTTATACCACAGCTACCAAAGGATTTAATTTACTGCAAAAACAAGTTGTGATTGGCTTTTACAATGAAGTATACTAGATTATTTATAATGTGAAAACATGCATGTTGGTTATATCATTTAGTTTTTAAATATACATTTAAATTTATTTTACACACTCATTATCATTAACATTATTCCATGATTGTATATCGAACATTGCATCTCGCTAGTTATCGCATATCACATTTTTCTTCAATATCGAGCAGCCATAAAACAATTTATTCTAGTATTCACAAGTATTTAGTTTGATTGCCATGAATAGGATTTATAAATACACAGCCATGAACTTGCTGTATAATAATGATATTATAGCTTACTTAGTAATAAATATCAGTTATTTTTTTCTCCTCTTTTTCAGTAAATCATCACAGCTTCGTATGAACAGATGTGCGAACAGATACTTCATGTTCCACTGAGCAGCTGAGTTTTCAGAGAGCATTCCAAGAAGAAGACTTATGTTCAGAACGTTTAACTTTTAGTTCTGAAAGTTAAGTTGCATGACTTAAAAGGCAGTGTTTTTGTATTATTATTATTATTAATTTAATGTATGCCTTAGTTTTGATACTTTAAAAAGTAATTTGAAAGTAATTAATTTTATTTGTTTTTGCATTTCAGAAAATGCTTTATTTTAGGGCTGCAACTAACGATTATTTTCATAATCGATTAATCGGACGATTATTTTTTCGATTAATCAATTAATCGGATAGAGTTTTTTTTTATTCAGTTTGATTTTTTTGTTTATTATAACTAAATAAAACCCTAAATCAGGGTATTTATGTTTAAAAGTGTACTTTAAAAAGTGCAAAAGCCACACATTGAGTTTTACTAATATAATCTTTAAATTTTACATTTTAAAACTTAAAACACAAAAGTTGATTAATGAAAAAAAAAATCAAAATTATATACATATTATGTGCTCCTTAAGAGCCATGTTGTTTGTATTTAATTTAATATGTTTATTATTTATACATACAGTAGTATACAGTAAATCTTCCTAAGGGATATTACTGTTTGGAGGCGGAAGGATGTGACCGGAAGTTATACGTGCTAACTTCCTGTTCAGCGAAGCACTGCACTAGATCGCCTGCAGTTTTGAGTCCTGTGTTGAGCACAGCCTGCAAGTTGTTCAAATGTGTTATTCAATGAATCTAAGCCACTGTTCAGTATTTGCAGTCATATTTCGTTTGTTCTGTACTGGTGAATATGTAATAAATCCTTGATTTGGGTCATAGCATTGAATTAGCGATTAGCGCGCTAGCCCGCTAGCATTACCATGCTAGCTTATTTTGATTGTGTGTATTGCGCTAATAATATTGATGAGTCACAAGGTCTGTTAAGTTGACGTAGCATTTGTTTTGTTATTTTATTCAAATATATGCACTAATGTTGACGAATTTGTGTGTTACAGTTTTACTCTGTCTGCTGATTGATTTAATAAAAGCTAAGTCATCAGTGGAAGAGTTCTCTGTCTGTCTAACTGCGCTCGGGGAAGTAGTGAGGGCAGAACACTCCCCGTGACGTGAGCAGACCAACTAATCGACAATGACATTCGTTGACAACGATTTTCATAATCGATTATTATCGATTTTATCGATTAGTTGTTGCAGCCCTACTTTATTTAAAACCCCAAATGAATGGCACTTAAATGCACTTTATTTTTATTGTTCACAGTACAAGTACAGACAGAGAAACAATGGGTAATAACTAAATGTTTATTTTTGATGTATGCATTGCATTTTAAAAAATAATTAAAATTTTCTTTTAAAAAATTAAACGTAGTTGTTCTTTTTAAGAGACCTAGAGTCTTATTTTCTCTTGCATATTTAATATTGCACTTTAATTAAGTAAAAATACATTTTATCCGATTAATCAATAAAATATTCGGTAGAATACTCGATTACCAAAATATTCGATTACTACAGCCCTAGTGTCATGGCGTGGGCATTTATGTGGCTGCCAATGGAACTGGTTCTCTTGTATTTATTGATGATGTGACTGCTGACAAAAGCGTGTTTCTCATCTGATTCAGAACTCATTGGACGGTGCTTCACAGTGCAGATGGACTTGAGTTGTGTTGATGTCCCAATATTTATGGACCTGACTATATGTTCATTAACATGCACTGTCCCAATCAAATACATGAATAGTAATAATAGTAACTGGTGGAAACTGTTTAGGCTTTTATCAAATTTGGAGAACAGATTATTAAAATATCAACTTAATGAGATAGATTTGTCTCATTTCAAACGTAAAGCAAATAGTCTCAACACACGCGACATCTGTACTTTGGACGAGAGGTTGCATGATCTGAGCCAAACCACGCTGGTCTCGTTCATGAACTACTGAAACGCAGCAGTTTTTCCCCGCCCACTGCTGCGGCCGCCTGCTCTCGTCTACAATCCAGGCGAGGCGCAGTTTATCTCGAACACAACTTATGTGTGCACATTTACATACATACCACTGCATTGTCCGTCACTTTGATGCACAGGTTGCCATCGCAGTGTCTGTATTTGAGAACCACTCGGACCTGTAGATAGACAGCAATAACGTAAGCTGACTTTGAAGCTAGTTAGGTAGCTAAGCTACTCGGGCACCGGCGTGCTAAGAGCCAAGAAATAAAGAAACGCTACCTTCATTGGATCTGTCAGGTATAATTTTTCTGCTGCCCGAGCGAACTCCTCCCATGTCTGAAAATAAGGCATTATGAGAATAAGGTAAACCGCAACTTATAACAAACAAACTGGATCTATCAGCCGCGAAGTTGCTAACTTCTGAAGACCGCAGCAGCGTGCGCTCAGCCAATCACTGAAGGAGACGAGGCCACGAAACCCTTCCGGCCCACCTCTTCAGAACAAAAGCATGATAAATAAAAATCTAGTTTTGTTGGTCACTACATGCGATTTTGCTTATTTAGAAAATAGGTTCATAGAAGGAATACACATTACTTTGTTCTCCCTGTGGAGATATTAATGCGTTGGAAGAAAAACAAAATGATTTGAAACATGCAAAACGATGAGACCGGAATTAATAATGCCTCTGGTTAAGAATTCAACATGCACCCCTTAAGGTTAAGCTAAATTATGCAATAACAGCAATTAAAATAGATAGAGGCAGTATCAAAAACTGACTGTAAAAAAAACATACCGTCAATGGGCAGCATGAGGATAAGCATGCCTTTTAAAGCAATATTGTTCTACTTTGTAGGGTGTATTAACCAGTAAGACTAAAGCACACAATTTTGGATTTCTACAGCAAACGTGTTACCTATCAATTAATAACATTTCATTTCATCTTCTTCCTCTGATCAGGGGAAGGTCAGTATGCAGCAGTCTAGTCAGCAGAGATACTTCCTCCAGCTCTTCTGGGGCATTACTGAGGCGCTCCCAGAGACATAGTTCCTCCAGGCTTGGGACTCCTCACCAAGGAATCTCCAGTTCACTGAAACTCATTCCCGAGCCACGGCAGCTGATTTCTCAGGATCTGAAAACATATTTGTAGCAAGCCCTGTCACTCCGAGTTTAAAGCAAGTCCGTTAAACCACTTTGTCTTTAAACTAGGGTTTTGTTTCCTCTTTCATTGCACCTCATCATTAGTTTCCACCTAGGGCACGGAACAGCTGTAGTGATATTGGGCTAGAAAAATACAATGGAATTTAATCTAGTGATGATAAAGAACACATTCACCCTCCTGTCCTCTCCTAGTCAGTCTACACTGGTCCCAGTGAATTTTTGATTATAACGTTGGTTTATGCTATCTGAAAACTATTGTTTTACTATGGAGTAAAAGCCGAAAAGCCCGGATGTAACGGCCATTTTATTGCCCATTCGTAATGACAATATTGGTGAATAGGGGAGCAATGGGCGGATATCATCCATATTTATACTATCTATGGTCCCAGCTCAACATTTCAACCTTCAACACGCAGGCTCTGCGGTTGTTAGGGGCAACCTGAACGTGCCGTGTCCCACAAGTTACGCCAAATGCTGCATTTGGGTGCATTGGGAAGCTAGTAACTTGAACTACAGCATAAAAAAAGATATAAAACAATCCTATAAAATGCTTACAATTGTTTGAGAGGTTTAAGAGAAACATATGGAAATAATCATTTTGGCCTATAGGCTACTTACCTTATTTAAACAAGCTTTTAGTTGATTGGGCTTTTATGTTTTACTATTCTGTGGTTTTGATTTTGATTTTCATAGTTGTATTGTTCTTTTATTAAAATTGTTGCACTTTGTAAAGCAGGTTGTGATTTATATCTGTGAAAGGTGCTATATAAATAACATTTACTTACTTACCATATAGCTAGCCTACTGTGCTAGCTATATGCATTAGAAAAAACACCATTCCCTTAATACCCACGTGACTGGCCAACGAGGGCATCTTTAATTTTCACTTTGTACATGTGTTTTAGCAGAACCATCCAACACAATACAAATCTTCTGTCTTTAAAAAAACAAGTGCAGCTTGAAGTAGTCTAGGTGTTAAGCCACGGTCCCTGAACGCAGCACGTGTTGCAGCAACAGTCAGCGGCAGAAGAGCGGCGTCCTAGCGGCACAGTTCGGCACTTCAAGTGCGTCAGAAAAACTCTACTTTCTAACAACTGTCTTGTTGCGATTTGAGAATCCACGATGTTCTAGAACATGTAGGATTCAGTAGTCTCCTTTTTAGATATCATATTTTATTTTTCTTTTGTATTTATTTTTGTACTTTTAACCGGATAGCCTGGACACTGAACACCGCTTGTCACGCCGTCGTAGTCCCATTCATTTGTTCGCCTCCTGCTTTTAACCGAACTTTGGTGAAAGCTACATAACTAAACGACACCTAAAGGAGTGCGTCGAGCTTTTGGTCTGGCAGCTCTTCGCCATGAGGTAAGAAGCAACTTTGTTTGACATTATGAAACCTGAACTAGCCTCAGAGACGAATGCTCAGTAGCGTTAATGAATTCTGACCAAACAGCGCTGAGCAGATGGGAGCGTGACGACAACTAGCTGGAGACCTCTGCAGTGAATCTCCTTGAACGCTTGCTAATATGACCCACCTTTCGTCTCTTTGAACCAGTGTCCATCTTTTTGTTGCATATCGACAGCGTTATTACACTGACAGTTTGTTAAACGTTTCTCTCAATGTGTTCTGCGTTCGTGGACGTGCATTGGTTTGGAATGGCGCCTGCTTTCTGCTCATTCCTGCTGTCCCCAACACTGCACAAGAGGGATTATCTTTAGTGATGGGCTGGCATTTATTTGATGCCACGTTGTGAGTGTGAGCATACACTTCATGCTGGAAGCACTGTTGGCTGCTGATCTTTCATGTCTTTCTGGTGCTGGTTTGGCCAAATCTGTTCTGAGTAAAGCAGGCACTGATCTGCTGAGTTATGTTTCAGGAAAGTAGCCAAAGACACGGCACAAAATGTATAGTTATAACATATTTCTTGTTAATTATTTTTCATATAGGCTACTATCCATCCCATCGTCTTCCCCAAGATCACAAACCATCTCTGATACACAAGGACATTGGGAATGCTCTAAAACACAATCATTTAAAATCATGAAGTGCAGTTATTGCCTTTTCTGCAAAAATTTTTGCGTTTTACACAATAACTGTTTATTTTATTCTGGTATAAAATGTTAGAATCTTAGCTCTGATGATGAAGTGTGTGACCTAACTCTGGGTGGGTAGGGCTGCCCCTTTAAGAAAGCCCCTAATTTAATCCAGCTGTGGGGCCGGCTCCTTTGGCCCAGCTGTGGTTAACAGTAACTGTGGTTGTTTCAAAAACCTATGTCTTGAATGAAAGGCCCTTCCATTTCTTCTTTACCTCAGGCTTGTTTCTTCAGTGGTTGCATTTAATTTGTTGAAGTTTTTACCACAGCTCTGCCCTTCCTGACGCAACCGTCTCAGTTAATCCAGGTTTGGAACCATCACAGAAGTAGATAGATGTAAGATAGATATTGCTAGATTGCACTTCATTCCATTTGTTAATTTGTCATTGAGCCGGGGGTCTGCACAGCAGCAGCAGAGACTTACATGGCTACAGTTACTACCATTACCTCTGATTTTTATGCCATATGTATTTTCTGTAAAATGAGACATGCCAAACATAATTTGTTATGCATAAATGACTTTTGAAAACCCTTCAGATCAGTGCACATTTTATATTTATTTTTCAACTGAAGTTAAAATATTGAATGATGACAACAGAAAAAAACAAACTAACTGTTTCCATTATTTGAGGAAAATGTTATCAGAATCAGAATTACTTTTATTCATCCCCAATGGAAATTATTTTTGTTACAAACATGCAACCGACCAGAGCTAGAATTAGAAGTTTTTTTTTAAAGTAAATATAACTTAACTATAAACTATTATATCCCTAACAATCTATTTACATATTCACATGATGTACAGTTTACAAGTTTACAAGTGGACTTAATATTGTACAGCAGCAGAATATTGCACAGTGACTCTACAGAGGATTTACAGAGTTCAGAAGTTTGATGGCGACTGGCAGGAATGATTTCCTTTGTCTCTCGGTGGAGTAGCGTGGCAGTAACGGTCTATTGCTAAACAAGCTCTTGCAGCTGACCAGTACTTTGTGGAGCGGGTGGAAGGGAAAGTCCAGAACAGAATAGTCCTGATTTTGGACAACATCCTCCTCTCCGACACGACAGTTAGAGAGTCCAGCTCCTCCCCTACAACACGTCCGGCCTTCTTGATGATCTTGTCAAGTCTATTTGTGTCCTTCACGCACAGACTGCTGCCCCAGCAGACCACAGCGTACATGATGGTCACCATAGACTCATAGAGCATCCTGAGCATAGTCCTGCAGATGTCAAAGAACCTCAGCCACCTCAGAAAGTAGAGACGGCTCTGGCCCTTCTTGTAGACAGTGTCCATGTTCTTGCCCCAGTCCAGTTTATTGTCCAAATACAAACCCAAGTATTTGTACTCCTCCACCACGTCCACACTGACCCCCTGGATAGAGACGGGGTTACAGCAGCTTTACAGGCTGTCCACACGGAGACGCAAATCACTGTATACGTATACATTTTTTATCGTATTGGCGTTTCGTCCACATGGATCCGGCGTTTTGGGAGACTGAATCCGCTATTTTTTGAAACCGGGTTCTAAAGTGGATAAATCTGAAAACGACACCCTTGCGGTTTCGTGTGTACAGCCAATCCGTATATTTTGTGAAACGATGATGTCATCGCATCACTTGTCGGCCTCCTCACACGTAACAGCAACAACAATAATGGCGGACTACATGATTGAGTTCGTGCTGCAGAAGCTACTAAGCCTACTAGCTTTATTAAAGCAAAATCTATTGCTTCTATGCAGTTGTGGTGAGCAACAAGCGATAAAGGACAACACCATACGCCACATGCTCTTAGATCCACCGCGAAAGAGAACCAGGAGAGCAACCTGGAGAAAATGAATGGAGAGAGAATTTCCGCATGTCCAAAGCACTCAGAACTCAGTCCGTATATTGAAGAGCAAACAACAAACATGAGGGCACCAATTACTACACTCAAAATAAATGACTGCAACAATTTGAGAACTTGTTTTTATTAGAAAATAAATATTTAGGTCTTCGTCTTCTTCTGCAGCGCGCAAGGTTATGCGCATGCTCAAAGTCTTCTTCTCCTTGTATAGTGTATATCTGTGGCAGAATTACAGCGCCCCATACTGGTCTGGCATATATACTACATCGGTTTCAGTCGGTTTCAGTGGTTTCGTGTGTACGCAGATATTTCTTGAGACGACGCCGTGTTTACGGAATTTTTTTTAGAAAGGGGAAAAAAAAAGATCGGATAGGCGATGCACTGGCTTCGTATGGACGTAGCCTTAGTCCTCCTCAGGTCCACCACCAGTTCCTTAGTCTTTATCACGTTGAGCTGGAGGTGATTCTTTTCGCGCCAGGTGACAAAGTTATCCACAACAATCCTATACTCCTTCTCGTCACCACCGCTGATGCATCCAACCACTGCAGAGTTGTCGGAGAACTTCACTCAATGCCTCCACCACTGGTTGGCTTGTATCCAGTGATGGTCTTCATGCCACTCCAGACTTCCTCCCATGCTGCTTCCTGGCCATGTCCTGGTACATCCATTAGTTATAAAGCCTGTCTGGTCTGTGTGAATAATGGTAGGAGCTATTTTTCCAAGGTGGAGTGCAAGCACGTAAGAATCTTGTAATCTATATTTAATAAGCTTGGCTGACAAGATTTACACTTTATCTTTCCATAAAATTACTGAGTTTTTAGCATTGTAGCAATTTTGTAAACTTTAGAAAAAACATCACAGAGTAATGGGACTTGTTTGTTTGTAAACACCTTTTATAAAACTAACTGTAAAGCCCATCTGGGTGCCACTTTGTTAGAGGGCCATTGCGTAACTTTCAGAAAAACCTAACAGTTACTGACACAAGTGGCCGATAGGAGAACTACAGTCAGTGTCCTGCTCGCTCTCACTGGCATGCGCTCATATGTGCACGACTGGGTAATTGGAGCAACAGACAGCCAGCTAACGCCGTTCACAGGACTTTGACATTTACAGAGAAGGTAAGAAAAGTTACATTTCTGCAAGTTTATTGTTTGACAGACTTTATTTAGAGTAAACTATGTTTGACTCTCGAGTGATGACACAGCAGTAAAAGAGAACTCCTGAGACATGGGAGATATTAGAGCGACTAATGTTTGACAATGGTATGTTTTATAAATCGTTGTTTAACACAATACAGCAGTTAGAGCTAACGCTAACTTTGTATGAGCTATTATCGACTGCATGTAACGTTTGTCTAAAATAGCTAACGTTAGCTGAGCAGCTACATCAACAACTCGGTAGCTTTCACCAAAGCCCACCATCTCAGCCGGATAACGACTAAAGTTAGTGAACTGATATCAGACAGAATACTGTACATGTGTTACTATTACTGTTATTTGTCGAGTCTTTGCTCAAATTTTGGAGCCCTTTGTTTTTATCTGGTCAACTAATGTCTAAACAGCTGCACTGTTCCTAAACCACCTTGTGTAACACATCAGTGACAAACTCCACAGTAAAACAAACTCACTGACCTATTTTTTTTATTGTAGAGAAAAGAATATGACTGAGTGAAGGAGTTTTCTTGTTTGTAAGACATTAGGTTGAAACAACATAAATGTAACCTTGCTGTATCATTTCAGCTTATCATTGTTTATTTCATTGTTGGTTTTCTTCTCAGGACTCCAGCTCAGGAGAGTTTCAAGCTCCCGTGGAGGAGAGCTCTGACAGTGACTGAAGAAGGAGGAGAGCAGGAGCTGGAGCTGTCAGTGAGGAGGACAGAGACATGCTTGTCTCACACTGGGTTTGTGGCAGAGAAGAGAATTAGACTGCTACTCTGTTTATAGATGTGCACAGTTTCAGAAATCCTACATCTTCTCTACTTTTGAAATATCACCTAAACTTTCTAATCTTATTGTGCTGTTCTGAAATTGACTACATTGACATCTGTGAGTGACTAAGCGCAGACTGAGCTGCTTGCCTCTAGCCTCTGCAGCGTCAGCTGACTGTATTTTAAGAATGAGTACACATCTGTTATTTCACTTCTACTGTCAAGTCACTGACATCTGAGCTTTGATCAGCGTCAGCCACTGGGCCACACAGTGTCCGGCTCCTCAGCACTTCAAAACTGATTTAAACATTCGTTCATCATTTTTCATTTTCTACCACTTTGTCCCGTTAGGGGTCGCGGGTGACTGGAGCCTATCCCAGCAGCTTCGGGCCTGAGGCGGGGTACACCCTGGACAGTGGCCAGTTTGTTGCAGGGCTAACATTTAGAGACAGACAGTGACAGACAACACTCTCACATTCATTCACTAGGGACACTTTGGAGTTGCCAATTAACCTAGGAAGCTGGAGAACCTGGAGAGAACCCACTGTAACATGTGGAGACTCCTCACAGAAAGACCGGAGTCGGCCAAGTATGTTTTGAGTTGGCCGGGATTTGAACTCACAACCTTGTCGTCCACTCTGCCACGTGCACCCATCAGATTTAAACATAAGATTTTATTTATCAAAGGCTTTGTTTACATTGGCCCAGATCAAACTATTTTCTACACATTTTAACTGTCCTAAGAGTTGCAAGTAAAAAGTGGAAGAGGCTTTTGTAGTGCTTTTGCCATCCTATGCTCTGGCCGAGTGTCCGAGTGAGTAAGCCTCTGCTGGGGCTTAAACTGATGCCCTTCACCGCTCCTTAGTGTGTGAACGCCCTCCAGCTGTTGCACTGCCACTAATGGTGAACCTAGAGGAGCTGTTGTTCTGTCAGGGTGAACCTGAATTGGGTGTTAAAATTATTATGGGTGGGCATGTGGCAGAGGACATGAAACAGGTGGCTGCTCTGCTGGAATAATATGTGCTAAGATACTCTCTTTGCAATATCCCTGCCAAGCTTTTGAGCACTGGCAGTAAATATTTTACAATCAGGAGTTACAACTTTACATTTACATTTATTCATTTAGCTGACGCTTTTATGCAAAGCGACTTACATGTAATGCAAAGTAATTACCAGTGTTACAGCCACTGGAGGCAAGGTGGGTTAAGTGTCTTGCCCAAGTATAATAGTATAATAAAAGTATAATAAACTTTTCTGTTTGCCCTGAGGTGTCGTATGGATGTACCAAGTTTTGTTTTGAAATAATTTACTTTCACTTTCCATAGGCACAATGTATTTTCATTTTCCAGGGGTCGCCTCTGAGTCATTTTTCATTCGTTTTCCTCGGGGACTTCAAATACATACATTTCTGCCGGGCTTGAATTTCGGGGCTAATAAATTTGACTTTTAGTTGCACGTTTACTGGGTCAAATTGAGGATCGTTTTTCAGAAAAATTATAATAAAAAATATATACCAAATTATAATAAAAAAAAAATATAACTCGTGCAAAAAAGTCTAGAAAAAGCCTGTCTATTTTACATACATGTGTTTAGCTCATTTTGCCCAAGTTTGGTGTCTGTGGAATGAAGCAGCTATTTTCTGTGTTCTTTTAAAAAAGAGGTGTATTTTAAGTCGGTTCACATTTTCAATTCAAAATGGCCGCCTTACCATGTGTGATAGGGTGTGGTCCCCATTGGCTTTTTTGTTCATAAGCCCATACTGGATGTGTGTACCACGTTTCATTTGCCTACAACAAACTAAAAATTTCACTTCCCATTGACTTTTTCCACATTTTTGGGACGTTGCTATGGCAACACATTTATAGATAGGGGGTGGTTGTCATTGGCTTTTATGCTCGTCATGACATAAGAGATGTGTGTACCAGATTTCATGTCTCTATGACAAACTAAATTCTTGGGTCCCATTATAAGTTTGTAGGGGGCGCTGGAGAGCCATTTCTAAAGATAACCCTTTTATTTACATATCTTTGTGTTCAGGTCATGAATGTGCACAAACGCCAATTTGGGTCCAACTCGATCCGAGAAGGCATTTGAGAGTTAAGAGACGTTTTATTTTCACAAAAATGGCCACCTCGTTACAGGCTTGCCACACCCACACCCGATAAGATATCATAAACAAAGTCACATCTTTGGTTGGCACACGTGTCTAGATGATACTTACCAAATTTGGGGCCATTTAGATTAAAACACAATGATTTGCATCTTTCTGCGCAAGGGGTGCGATTTTAGTGGCCACGTGTTTCACCCCACATGGCGGACTTCCTGTTGAGTTTAGGGTGTGGCTGTCATTGACTTTTTTTGTTTGCCCTGAGGTGTCCTATGGATGTACCAAGTTTCATTTTTCTACGTTGGAAAAAAGTTACTTTCACTTTCCATAGGCCCAATGTATTTTGATTTTGTAGGGGTTGCCACTGAGTCATTTTTTGTAATTTTTTTTCGGGGACTTCAAATACATAAATTTTTCGCCGAGCTTGAAGTCTGGGACCAATAAAAATGACTTTTCGTGCATGTTCACTGGGTCAAATTTAGGATCATTTTGCAGAAAAAGAAAAAAAAAAAAAAAATCCGCGCAAAAACAATAGGCCCTCCCGGTCATCACCGGCTCGGGCCTAATAATCCGAGCAAAACAATAGGCCCTCCCGGTCATCACCGGCTCGGGCTTAATGATACAGAGAGGTTACATTTATGTTGTCTCAACCTAATGCAAAAATAAGTTAGTACAGTTATGGTTTTTAGAACCAAGTAAAACTCCTTCACTCAGTCATATTCTTTTCTCTACAATAAATACAAGGTCAGTGAGTTTGTTTTACTGTGGAGCTTGTCACTGATGTCTTACACAAGGTTCAGGAACAGTGCAGCTGTTTAGACATTAGTTGACCATATAAAAATAAAATGCTGTAACATTTGTGCAAAGACTCGACAAAATAACAATATTATTACTGCTGTGTCAGCACTCGAGTCAAATATAGTTTACTTTCAATAAAGTTTGTCAAACAATAAACTTGCAGAAGTGTCACTTTTCTTACCTTCTCTGTAAATGTCAAAGGTCCTGTGAACAGCTGTAATCTAGCTGGCTGTCTGATGCTCCGGTTACAAGCACACACCAGCGCGAGTGAGCAGGACACTGACTGCCTTTTCCCTAATGGCCACTGGTGTCATTAACTGTTTTCCTGAAAGTTACGCATAGTACCATTAAGTAGCATACAGTATATCAGCACTCAATTTTGATAAGTTATTTATTACTTGGGTTCTTTTTGAGAGGGTTCGAACGCCACGCATATTCCAAGTTACATTTTTGAGACTGTATTAGTGAAGTGTCTGTATCAAATAAATAATTTGCACATAACACATAATACAAAAGGCATAGTAAGCATGTGATAATACAAATACAATTGATAAAACAATAAACATAAAACATACAGGCTCTGAGAACGGCAAGTGGTCAGCTTGGGTTGTATGAGTGCATTAGGAGTTAGTTTAAATGTGTAATCAGAATCAGATCAGAATCAGAATTACTTTTATTCATCCCCAAGGGGAAATTCTTTTTGTTACAAACATGCAACCGACCAGTGCAAGAAATAGAAGTTTCTTTTTAAAGTAGATATAACTTAACTATAACTACAAACTATGATATCCTAGCAAACAATAAACATCTATTAAACGTTTATTTACATATTCACATGATACATATTCACATATTACATATTCACATGATGTAGAATTTTCAAGTTTACAACTTGTGGACTTAATATTGTACAGCAGGCAGAATATTGCACAGTGACTCTACAGAGGATTTACAGAGTTCAGAAGTTTGATGGCGACTGGCAGGAATGATTTCCTGTGTCTCTCGGTGGAGCAGCGTGGCAGTAACAGTCTATTGCTAAATGAGCTCTTGCAGCTGACCAGAATTTGTGGAGCGGGTGGAAGAGAAAGTCCACTGCAGAGTCGTCAGAGAACTTCTGAAGGTGGCAGGACTCTGTGCAGTAGTTGAAGTCTCCCAGGACACCAGGGGGGCATCTACCTGCATCACTTCCAGCTTTTCAGCCAGCGGCGTTCGATAGTGTCGAACGCACTGGAGAAGTCAAAGAACAGGATTCTCACAGTGGTGGCCGGTTTGTCCAGGTGGCCTTAGACTCTGTGGAGCAGGTAGATGATGGCGTCGTCCACATCGAGGTGGTGCTAATAGGTGAACTGGAGTGTGTCCTGTAGATGCTGCACCATGGGTCGCAGCTGCTCCAGGACGAGTCGCCTCAGAGTCTTTATGGCGTGGGAGGTCAGTGCCACGGGCCTGTAGTCCTTGGGGTCGCTGGGACGCTGCGTCTTCCACACCAGGGGGACTCTCTGGAGACTCAGGCTCAGGTTAAAGATCTGGGCAGAACTCTGCAAGCTTTCAGGACTCTGGGGCTCACGGCATCTGGGCCTGCAGCTTTTCCTGCTCTGAGAGGCTGTCCACACGGAGACACAAATCACTGTATCCATATACATTTTGTATCGTATTGGCCTTTCGTCCACACGGATCCGGTGTTTTGGGAGACTGAATCCGCTATTTTTTGAAACAGGGTTCTAAAGTGGATAAATCTTTCGACAACACCTTTGCGACACCCTTGCGGTGTCGTGTGTACAGCCAATCCGTATATTTTGTGAAAACGATGATGTCATCGCATCACGTGTCGGCCTCGTCAGCAACAACAATAATGGCGGACTACATGATTGAGTTCGTGCTGCAGAAGCTAC
Source organism: Perccottus glenii (assembly GCA_024416835.2). Lineage (NCBI taxonomy): Eukaryota > Metazoa > Chordata > Actinopteri > Gobiiformes > Odontobutidae > Perccottus > Perccottus glenii. The sequence continues at coordinate 26,683,539 of CM044564.2, read as the reverse complement.
TAAGCCTACTAGCTTTATTACAGCAAAATCTATTGCTTCTATGCAGTTGTGGTGAGCAACAAGCGATAATGGACAACACCATACGCCACATGCTCTTAGATCCACCGCGAAAGAGAACCAGGAGAGCAACCAGGAGAAAATGAATGGAGAGAGAATTTCCGCATGTCCAAAGCACTCAGAACTCCGTATATTGAAGAGCAAACAACAAACATGAGGGCACCAATTACTACACTCT